>CM056210.1:1346065-1520421 GCA_029692085.1 Gymnothorax javanicus
AATGGCCATATATGCACATTGGACCAATCGATGCCATATATGCATTGCACAGTGATCTGAAGGACTTCCCAGCTAGATACACGCACAGATTCAAGTTCTAAGCATAAAAGCTCAAAGACGCGTGTTTTCATGAAATTGCGATAGCCACAGTTTCAGAGCTCTAGCCCGTTCCTTACGGAGATAGGAACAAATTCACTCTCATTCAGTCATATGGTCACATTTCAATCATGTTTGTAAGCTTTTTCCACTGAGTTATACACAGAATAAAAAGTTTTGACATGCAGAATGAAAAAAAAAAGTTTTTAAAAACAGCATATTTTTCTTCCTTCAGAAGCTCATATTCACTTGCAAATGGCCATACATGCACATTGGACCAATCGATACCATATATTCATTGCACAGTGATCTGAAGGACTACCCACGCTACATACACACGCACAGATTCAAGTTCTGAACTTAAAAGCTCAAAGAAGCGAAGTTTTCATGAAATTGGGCGATAGCCACAGTTTCAGAGCTCTTGCTCGCTTCCTCACGGAATAGGGAACAAATTCACTCTCGTTCAGTCATATGGCCACATTTCACTCATGTTTGTCACTTTCCCACTTAGTTATACACAGAATGAAAAATTTTTGACAATCAGAATGAAAAAAAAAAAAAGTTTTGAAAAAACAGCATATTTTCAATTCAGAAGCTCATATTCACTTGCAAATGGCCATAATGCACATTGGACCAATCGATGCCATATATGCATTGCACAGTGATCTGAAGGACTTCCCAGGCAAGATACAGGCACAGATTCAAGTTCTGAGCTAAAAAGCTCAAAGAAGCGTGTTTTCATGAAATTGCGTATAGCCAGTTTTAGAGCTCCAGCTCGCTTCGTTCTGGAGATAGGAACAAATTCAATCTCATTCAGTCATTTAGTCACATTACACTCATGTTTGTCACTTTCACTTAATTATTCACATAATGAAAAGTTTTGACATGCAGAATGAAAAAAAACAAGTTTTTAAAAAGTGCATATTTTCACTTCAGAAGCTCATATTCACTTGCAAATGGCCATACAAGCGCATTGGATCAATCGATCCCTTATTTGCATTGCACAGTGATCTGAAAAGACTTCCCAGGCCAGATACACGCACAGATTCAAGTTCTGAGCTTAAAAGCTCAAAAGAAGCGTGTTTTCATGAAAGTGCCTATAGCCACAGTTACAGAGCTCTTGCTAAGCTTCCTTCGGAGATAGAAACAAATTCAATCTCATTCAGTCATATAGTCACATTTCACTCATGTTTGTCACTTTCCCACTGAGTTATACACTGAATGAAAAGTGTATACATGCAGAATGAAAAAAAAACAAGATTTTTAAAAAGTGCATATTTTCACTTCAGAAGCTCATATTCACTTGCAAATGGCGATACATGCGCATTGGACCAATCGATGCCATATATGCAATGCACAGTGATCTGAAGGACTACCCAGGCCAAATACACGCACAGATTCAAGTTCTGAGCTTAAAAACTCAAAGAAGCGTGTTTTCATGAAAGTGCTTATAGCCACAGTTTCAGAGCTCTAGCTCAAGGCGTCCTACGGAGATAGGAACAAATTCAGTCTCATTCAGTCATATAGTCACATTTTCACTCATATTTTGTCACTTTCCAACTGAGTTATACACAGAATGAAAAGTTTTGACAAGTAGAAGGAAAAAAAAAAGCAAGTTTTAAAAAGTTTTTAATTTCACTTCAGAAGCTCATATTCACTTGCAAATGGCCATACATGTAAATTGGACCAATCGATGCCATATATGCATTGCACAGTGATCTGAAGGACTTCCCAAGCTAGATACACGCACAGATTCAAGTTCTGTGCTTAAAAACACAAAAAAGCGTGTTTTTCATGAAAGTGCGTGTGCCACAGTTTCCAGCTCTTGCTCGCTTCCTTCTGGAGATAGGGAACAAATTCAATCTCATTCAGTCATATAGTCACATATCACTCATGTTTATCACTTTCCCACTGAGTTATACACTGAATGAAAAGTGTAGAAATGCAGAATGAGAAAAAAACAAGTTTTTAAAAAAGTGCATATTTTCACTTCAAAGCTCATATTCTCTTTGCAAATGGCCATACATGCACATTGGACCAATCGATGCCATATATGCATTGCACAGTGATCTGAAGGACTTTCCATGCTAGATACACGCACAGATTCAAGTTCTGAGTTTAAAAGCTCAAAGACGCATGTTTTCATGAAATTAAATATAGCCACAGTTTCAGAGCTCAAACTCGCTTCCTTACGGAGATAGAAACAAATTCACTCTCATTCAGTTATATGGTCACATTTCAATCATGTTTGTCACTTCCCCACTTAGTTATACACAGAATGAAAAGTTTTGACAATCAGAATGAAAAAAAAAACAAGTTTTTAAAAAAGTTCATATTTTCACTTCAGAAGCTCATATTCACTTGCAAATGGCCATACATGCACATTGGACGAATCGATGCCTATATGCATCGCTGGTGATCTGAAGGACTTCCCAGGCTAGATACACGCACAGATTCAAGTTCTGATCTTAAAAGCTCAAAGAAGTGTGTTTTCATGAAATTGCGTATAGCCACAGTTTCAGAGCTCTAGCTCGCTTCCTTACGGAGATAGGAACAAATTCACTCTCATTCAGTCATATGGTCACATTTCAATCACGTTTGTCACTTTCCCACTGAGTTATACTCAGAATGAAAAGTTTTGACATGCAGACCTAAAAAAAAGCAATTTTTTAAAAAAGTGCATATTTTCACTTCAGAAGCTCATATTCACTTGCAAATGGCTATACATGTACATTGGACCAATCGATGCCATATATGCATTGCACAGTGATCTGAAGGACTTCCCAAGCTAGATACACGCACAGATTCAAGTTCAGAGCTTAAAAGCTCAAAGAAGAGTATTTTCATGAAAGTACGTATAGCGACAGTTTCCGAGATCTTGCTCGCTTCCTTACGGAGATCGGAACAAATTCAATCTCATTCAGTCATATAGTCACATTTCACTCATGTTTGTCACTTTCCCACTGAGTTATACACAGAATGAAAAGTTTTGACATGCAGAATAAAAAAAAAACAAGTTTTTAAATAAGTGCATATTTTCACTTCAGAAGCTCAAATTCACTTGCAAATGGCTATACATGCACATTGGACCAATCGATGCCATATATGCATTGCACAGTGATCTGAAGGACTTCCCAGGCTAGATACAGGCACAGATTCAAGTTCTGAGCTAAAAAGCTCAAAAGAAGCGTGTTTTCATGAAAGTGCCTATAGCCACAGTTACAGAGCTCTAGCTCGCTTCCTTACGGAGATAGCAACAAGTTCATTATCATTCAGTCATATAGTAACATTTCACTCATGTTTGTCACTTTCCCACTGAGTTATACACAAAATGAAAATTTTTTGACAAGCAGAACGAAAAAAAGCAAGTTTTTAAAAAGTGCATATTTTTCACTTCAGGTCTCATATTCACTTGCAAATGGCCATACATGCAAATTATACCATTCGATGCCATTCATGCATTGCACAGTGATCTGAAGGACTTCCCAGGCCAGATACACCCACAGATTCAAGTTCTGTGCTCAAAAGCTCAAAGAAGCGTGTTTTTTCATGAAAAGTGCGTTTTGCCACAGTTTCAGAGCTCTAGCTCCTTCCCCTTCGGAGATAGGAACAAATTCACTCTCATTCAGTCATATAGTCACATTTCACTCATGTTTGTCACTATCCCACTGGAGTTATACACAGAATGAAAATTTTTGACAAGCAGAACGAAACAAAAAAGCAAGTTTTTAAAAAAAGTGCATATTTTCACTTCAGAAGCTCATATTCACTTGCAAATGGCCATACACATGTGCATTGGATCAATGTATGCCATATATGCATTGTACAGTGAACTGAAGGACTTCCCAGGGTAGATGCACGCACAGATTCAAGTTCTCAGCTTAAAAAGCTCAAAGAAGCGTGTTTTTCATGAAAGTGCATTATAGCCACAGTTTCAGAGCTCTTGCTCGCTTCCCTTACGGAGATAGGTCCAAATTCAATCTCATTCAGTCATATAGTCACATTTCACTCATGTTTGTCACTTTCCCACTGAGTTATACACTGAATGAAAAGTGTATACATGCAGAATGAAAAAAAAACAAGTTTTTAAAAAAGTGCATATTTTCACTTCAGAAGCTCATATTCACTTGCAAATGGCCATACATGCGCATTGGACCAATCGATGCCATATATGCAATGCACAGTGATCTGAAGGACTACCCAGGCCAAATACACGCACAGATTCAAGTTCTGAGCTTAAATTCTCAAATAAGCGTGTTTTTCATGAAATTGCCAATAGCCACCGTTACAGAGCTCTAGCTCGCTTCCATATGGAGATAAGGAACAAATTCACTCTCATTCAGTCATATAGTCACATTTCACTCATGTTTGTCACTTTCCCACTGAGTTATACACAGAATGAAAAGTTTTGACAAGTAGAAGGAAAAAAAAAGCAAGTTTTAAAAAGTTTTTAATTTCACTTCAGAAGCTCATATTCACTTGCAAATGGCCATACATGTAAATTGGACCAATCGATGCCATATATGCATTGCACAGTGATCTGAAGGACTTCCCAAGTTAGATACACACAGATTCAAGTTCTGTGCTTAAAAACACAAAGAAGTGTTTTCATGAAAGTGCGTATTGCCACAGTTTCCGAGCTCTTGCTTTCGCTTCCTTCTGGGAGATAGGAACAAATTCAATCTCTTTCAGTCATATAGTCACATATCACTCATTTTTGTCCTTTCCCACTGAGTTATACACTGAATGAAAAGTGTAGACATGCAGAATGAAAAAAAAAACAAGTGTTTAAAAAAGTGCATATTTTCACTTCAGAAGCTCATATTCTCTTGCAAATGGCCATACATGCACATTGGACCAATCGATGCCATATATGCATTGCACAGTGATCTGAAGGACTTTCCATGCGAGATACGGCGCACAGATTCAAGTTCTGAGCTTAAAAGCTCAAAGACAGTGTTTTCATGACATTGCATTATAGCCACAGTTTCAGAGCTCTAACTTTCGCTTCCTTACGGAGATAGAAACAAATTCACTCTCATTCAGTTATATGGTCACATTTCAATCATGTTTGTCACTTTCCCACTTAGTTATACACAGAATGAAAAGTTTTGACAATCAGAATGAAAAAAAAAAACAAGTTTTTAAAAAGTTCATATTTTTTCACTTCAGAAGCTCATATTCACTTGCAAATGGCCATACATGCACATTGGACGAAACGATGCCATATATGCATCGCACAGTGATCTGAAGGACTTCCCAGGCTAAGATACACGCACAGATTCAAGTTCTGATCTTAAAAGCTCAAAGAAGTGTGTTTTCATGAAATTGCGTATAGCCACAGTTTCAGAGCTCTAGCTAAACTTCCTTACGGAGATAGGAACAAATTCACTCTCATTCAGTCATATGGTCACATTTCAATCAGTTTGTCACTTTCCCACTGAGTTATACTCAGAATGAAAAAGTTTTGACATGCAGACCTAAAAAAAGCAATTTTTAAAAGTGCATATTTTTCACTTCAGAAGCTCATATTCACTTGCAAATGGCCATACATGTACATTGGACCAATCGATGCCATATATGCGTTGCACAGTGATCTGAAGGACTTCCCAAGCTAGATACACGCACAGATTCAAGTTCAGAGCTTAAAAGCTCAAAGAAGAGTATTTTCATGAAAGTACGTATAGCGACAGTTTCCGAGATCTTGCTCGCTTCCTTACGGAGATCGGAACAAATTCAATCTCATTCAGTCATATAGTCACATTTCACTCATGTTTGTCACTTTCCCACTGAGTTATACACAGAATGAAAAGTTTTGACATGCAGAATGAAAAAAAAAACAAGTTTTTAAAAAAGTGCATATTTTCACTTCAGAAGCTCAAATTCACTTGCAAATGGCTATACATGCACATTGACCAATCGATGCCATATATGCATTGCACACTGATCTGAAGGACTTCCCAGGCTAGATACAGGCACAGATTCAAGTTCTGAGCTAAAAAAAAACAAAGAAGCGTGTTTTCATGAAATTGCGTATAGCCACAGTTTTAGAGCTCCAGCTCGCTTCCTTACGGAGATCGGAACAAATTCAATCTCATTCAGTCATATAGTCACATTTCACTCATGTTTGTGACTTTCCCACTGAGTTATTCACAGAATGAAAAGTTTTGACATGCAGAATGAAAAAAAAAAACAAGTTTTTAAAAAGTGCATATTTTTTCACTTCAGAAGCTCATAATCACTTGCAAATGGCCATACATGCAAATTATACCATTCGATGCCATTCATGCATTGCACAGTGATCTGAAGGACTTCCCAGGCCAGATACACCCACAGATTCAAGTTCTGAGCTCAAAAGCTCAAAGAAGCGTGTTTTCATGAAAAGTGCGTTTTGCCACAGTTTCAGAGCTCTAGCTCGCTTCCTTTCGGAGATTGGAACAAATTCACTCTCATTCCGTCATATAGTCACATTTCACTCATGTTTGTCACTATCCCACTGAGTTATACACAGAATGAAAATTTTTGACAAGCAGAACGAAACAAAAGCAAGTTTTTAAAAAAGTGCATATTTTCACTTCAGAAGCTCATATTCACTTGCAAATGGCCATACACATGTGCATTGGATCAATGTATGCCATATATGCATTGTACAGTGAACTGAAGGACTTCCCAGGAGGGTAGATGCACGCACAGATTCAAGTTCTCAGCTTAAAAGCTCAAAGAAGCGTGTTTTTCATGAAAGTGCGTATAGCCACAGTTTCAGAGCTCTTGCTCACTTCCTTACGGAGATAGGAACAAATTCAATCTCATTCAGTCATATAGTCACATTTCACTCATGTTTGTCACTTTCCCACTGAGTTATACACAGAATGAAAAGTTTTGAAAAGCAGAAGGAAAAAAAATCAAGTTTTTAAAAAAGTTTTTATTTTCACTTCAGAAGCTCATATTCACTTGCAAATGGCCATACATGCGCATTGGACCAATCGATCCTATATATGCATTGCACAGTGACCTGAAAGACTTCCCAGGCCAGATACACGCACAGATTCATGTTCTGAGCTTAAAAGCTCAAAGAAGCGTGTTTTCATGAAATTGCCAATAGCCACCGTTACAGAGCTCTAGCTCGCTTCCTTATGGAGATAGGAACAAATTCACTCTCATTCAGTCATATAGTCACATTTCACTCATGTTTGTCACTTTCCCACTGAGTTATACACAGAATGAAAAGTTTTGACAAGTAGAAGGAAAAAAAAGCAAGTTTTAAAAAAAGTTTTTAATTTCACTTCAGAAGCTCATATTCACTTGCAAATGGCCATACATGTAAATTGGACCAATCGATGCCATATATGCATTGCACAGTGATCTGAAGGACTTCCCAAGCTAGATACACGCAAAGACGCGTGTTTTCATGAAATTGCGTATAGCCACAGTTTCAGAGCTCTAGCTCGCTTCCTTAAGTAGATAGTAACAAATTCACTCTCATTCAGTCATATGGTCACATTTCAATCATGTTTGTCACTTTCCCACTGAGTTATACACAGAATGAAAAGTTTTGACATGCAGACCTTAAAAAAAGCAATTTTTTTAAAAAAGTGCATATTTTCACTTCAGAAGCACATATTCACTTGCAAATGGCCATACATGTACATTGGACCAATCGATGCCATATATGCATTGCACAGTGATCTGAAGGACTTCCCAAGCTAGATTCACGCACAGATTCAAGTTCTGAGCTTAAAAGCTCAGAAAGTGCTTATGAAAGTGCTCATGAAAGTGCTTATTGCCACCGTTTCAGAGCTCTAGCTCGCTTCCTTACAGAGATAGGAACAAATTTAATCTCTTTCAGTCATATAGTCACATTTCACTCATGTTTGTCACTTTCCCACTGAGTTATACACAGAATAAAAAAGTTTTGACATGCAGAATGAAAAAAAAAACAAGTTTTTAAAAAGTGCATATTTTCACTTCAGAAGCTCACATTCACTTGCAAATGGCCATACATGTAAATTGGACCAATCGATGCCATATATGCATTGATCAGTGATCTGAAGGACTTCCCAAGCTAGATACACGCACAGATTCAAGTTTTGTGCATAAAAACTCAAAGAAGCGTGTTTTCATGAAATTGCGAATTGCCACAGTTTCCGAGCTCTTGCTTGCTTCCTTACGGAGATAGGAACAAATTCAATCTCATTCAGTCATATAATCACATTTCACTCATGTTTGTCACTTTCCCACTGAGTTATACGCTGAATGAAAAGTGAATACATGCAGAATGAAAAAAAAAAAGCAAGTTTTTAAAAAAGTGCATATTTTCACTTCCAAGCTCATATTCACTTTCAAATGGCCATACATGCACATAGGACCAATCGATGCCATATATGCATTGCACAGTGATCAGACGGACTTTCCATGCTAGATACACGCACAGATTCAAGTTCTGAGCTTAAAAGCTCAAAGAAGCCTGTTTTCATGAAATTGCGTATAGCCACAGTTTCAGAGTTCTAGCTAGCTTCCTTACGGAGATAGAAACAAATTCAATCTCATTCAGTCATATGGTCACATTTCAATCATGTTTGTCACTTTCCCACTGAGTTATACATAGAATGAAAAGTGTAGACATGCAGAATGAAAAAAAAAAAGTTTTGAAAAAACTGCATATTTTAACTTCAGAAGCTCATATTCACTTGCAAATGGCCATACATGCACATTGGACCAATCGATGCCATTTACGCATTGGACAGTGATCTGAAGGACTTCCCAAGCTAGATACACGCACAGATTCAAGTTTTGAGTTTAAAAGCTCAATGAAGCGTGTTTTCATTAAATTGCGTATAGCCACAGTTTCAGAGCTCTAGCTCGCTTCCTTACGGAGATAGGAACAAATTCACTCTCTTTCAGTCATATGATCACATTTCAATCATGTTTGTCACTTTCCCACTGAGTTATACACAGAATGAAAAGTTTTGACATGCAGACCTAAAAAAAGCAATTTTTAAAAAAGTGCATATTTTTCACTTCAGAAGCTCATATTCACTTGCAAATGGCCATACATGTACATTTGACCAATCGATGCCATATATGCATTGCACAGTGATCTGAAGGACTTCCCAAGCTAGATACACGCACAGATTCAAATTCTGAACTTAAAAGCTCAAAGAAGCGAGTTTTCATGAAATTGCGCATAGCAACAGTTACAGAGCTCTAGCTCACTTCCTCACGGAGAAAGGAACAAATTCACTCTCGTTCAGTCATATGGCCACATTTCACTCATGTTTGTCACTTTCCCACTTAGTTATACACAGAATGAAAACTTTTGACAATCAGAATGAAAAAAAAACAAGTTTTCAAAAAACAGCATATTTTCACTTCAGAAGCTCATAGTCACTTGCAAATGGCCATATATGCACATTGGACCAATCGATGCCATATATGCATTGCACAGTGATCTGACGGACTTCCCAGGCTAGATACACGCAAAGATTCAAGTTCTGAGCTTTAAAGCTCAAAGAAGCGTGTTTTCATGAAATTGACCTAAAAAAAAGCAATTTTTTAAAAAAGTGCTTATTTTCACTTCAGAAGCTCATATTCACTTGCAAATGGCCATACATGCACATTGGACCAATCGATGCCATTTATGCATTGGACAGTGATCTGAAGGACTTCCCAAGCTAGATAGACGCACAGATTCAAGTTTTGAGTTTAAAAGCTCAATGAAGCGTGTTTTCATTAAATTGCGTATAGCCACAGTTTTAGAGCTCCAGCTCGCTTCGTTACGGAGATAGGAACAAATTCAATCTCATTCAGTCATTTAGTCACATTACACTCATGTTTGTCACTTTCACACTTAATTATTCACAGAATGAAAAGTTTTGACATGCAGAATGAAAAAAAAAAAAAGGTTTTTAAAAAGTGCATATCTTCACTTCAGAAGCTCATATTCACTTGCAAATGGCCATACATGCACATTGGACCAATCGATACCATATTTGCATTGCACAGTGATCTGAAGGACTTCCCAGGCTAGATACAGGCACAGATTCAAGTTCTAAGCATAAAAGCTCAAAGACGCGTGTTTTCATGAAATTGCGTATAGCCACAGTTTCAGAGCTCTAGCTCGCTTCCTTACGGAGATAGGAACAAATTCACTCTCATTCAGTCATATGGTCACATTTCTATCATGTTTGTCGCTTTCCCACTGAGTTATACACAGAATGAAAAGTTTTGACATGGAGAATGAAAAAAAAAAGTTTTTAAAAAACAGCATATTTTCACTTCAGAAGCTCATATTCACTTGCAAATGGCCATACATGCACATTGGACCAATCGATACCATATATTCATTGCACAGTGATCTGAAGGACTTCCCAAGCTAGATACACGAACAGATTCAAGTTCTGAGCTTAAAAGCTCAAAGAAGCGTGTTTTCATGAAAGTGCTTATTGCCACCGTTTCAGAGCTCTAGCTCGCTTCCTTACAGAGATAGGAACAAATTTAATCTCTTTCAGTCATATAGTCACATTTCACTCATGTTTGTCACTTTCCCACTGAGTTATACACAGAATGAAAAGTTTTGACATGCAGAATGAAAAAAAAACAAGTTTTTAAAAAAGTGCATATTTTCACTTCAGAAGCTCACATTCACTTGCAAATGGCCATACATGTAAATTGGACCAATCGATGCCATATTTGCATTGATCAGTGATCTGAAGGACTTCCCAAGCAAGATACACGCACAGATTCAAGTTTTGTGCATAAAAACTCAAAGAAGCGTGTTTTCATGAAAGTGCGTGTGCCACGTTTCCGAGCTCTTGCTCGCTTCCTTCTGGAGATAGGAACAAATTCAATCTCATTCAGTCATATAGTCACATTTCACTCATGTTTGTCACTTTCCCACTGAGTTATACGCTGAATGAAAAGTGAATACATGCAGAATGAAAAAAAAAACAAGTTTTTAAAAAAGTGCATATTTTCACTTCAGAAGCTCATATTCACTTTCAAATGGCCATACATGCACATAGGACCAATCGATGCCATATATGCATTGCACAGTGATCAGAAGGACTTTCCATGCTAGATACACGCACAGATTCAAGTTCTGAGCTTAAAAGCTCAAAAAAGCCTGTTTTCATGAAATTGCGTATAGCCACAGTTTCAGAGTTCTAGCTAGCTTCCTTACGGAGATAGAAACAAATTCAATCTCATTCAGTCATATGGTCACATTTCAATCATGTTTGTCACTTTCCCACTGAGTTATACATAGAATGAAAAGTGTAGACATGCAGAATGAAAAAAAAAAAGTTTTGAAAAAACTGCATATTTTAACTTCAGAAGCTCATATTCACTTTCAAATGGCCATACATGCACATCGGACCAATCGATGCCATTTACGCATTGGACAGTGATCTGAAGGACTTCCCAAGCTAGATACACGCACAGATTCAAGTTTTGAGTTTAAAAGCTCAATGAAGCGTGTTTTCATTAAATTGCGTATAGCCACAGTTTCAGAGCTCTAGCTTCGCTTCCTTCTGGAGATAGGAACAAATTCACTCTCTTTCAGTCATATGATCACATTTCAATCATGTTTGTCACTTTCCCACTGAGTTATACACAGAATGAAAAGTTTTGACATGCAGACCTAAAAAAAAGCAATTTTTTTAAAAAAGTGCATATTTTCACTTCAGAAGCTCATATTCACTTGCAAATGGCCATACATGTACATTTGAACAATCGATGCCATATATGCATTGCACAGTGATCTGAAGGACTTCCCAAGCTAGATACACGCACAGATTCAAATTCTGAACTTAAAAGCTCAAAGAAGCGAGTTTTCATGAAATTGCGCATAGCCACAGTTACAGAGCTCTAGCTCACTTCCTCACGGAGATAGGAACAAATTCACTCTCGTTCAGTCATTTGGCCACATTTCACTCATGTTTGTCACTTTCCCACTTAGTTATACACAGAATGAAAACTTTTGACAATCAGAATGAAAAAAAAAAAAAACAAGTTTTTAAAAACAGCATATTTTCACTTCAGAAGCTCATATTCACTTGCAAATGGCCATATATGCACATTGGACCAATCGATGCCATATATGCATTGCACAGTGATCTGACAGACTTCCCAGGCTAGATACACGCAAAGATTCAAGTTCTGAGCTTTAAAAGCTCAAAGAAGCGTGTTTTCATGAAATTGACCTAAAAAAAAAGCAATTTTTTTTAAAAGTGCATATTTTTCACTTCAGAAGCTCATATTCACTTGCAAATGGCCATACATGCACATTGGACCAATCGATGCCATTTATGCATTGGACAGTGATCTGAAGGACTTCCCAAGCTAGATACACGCACAGATTCAAGTTTTGGGTTTAAAAGCTCAATGAAGCGTGTTTTCATTAAATTGATATAGCCACAGTTTCAGAGCTCTAGCTCGCTTCCTCACGGGATAGGAACAAATTCACTCTCGTTCAGTCATATGGCCACATTTCACTCATGTTTGTCACTTTCCCACTTAGTTATACACAGAATGAAAACTTTTGACAATCAGAATGAAAAAAAAAAACAAGTTTTTAAAAAAACAGCATATTTTCACTTCAAAGCTCATATTCACTTGCAAATGGCCATATATGCACATTGGACCAATCGATGCCATATATGCATTGCACAGTGATCTGAAGGACTTCCCAGGCTAGATACACGCACAGATTCAAGTTCTAAGCATAAAAAGCTCAAAGACGCGTGTTTTCATGAAATTGCGATAGCCACAGTTTCAGAGCTCTAGCTCGCTTCCCTTCTGGAGATAGGGAACAAATTCACTCTCATTCAGTCATATGGTCACATTTCAATCATGTTTGTCGCTTTCCCACTGAGTTATACACAGAATAAAAAGTTTTGACATGCAGAATGAAAAAAAAAAGTTTTTAAAAAACAGCATATTTTCACTTCAGAAGCTCATATTCACTTGCAAATGGCCATACATGCACATTGGACCAATCGATACCATATATTCATTGCACAGTGATCTGAAGGACTACCCACGCTACATACACGCACAGATTCAAGTTCTGAACTTAAAAGCTCAAAGAAGCGAGTTTTCATGAAATTGCGCATAGCCACAGTTTCAGAGCTCTTGCTCGCTTCCTCACGGAGATAGGAACAAATTCACTCTCGTTCAGTCATATGGCCACATTTCACTCATGTTTGTCACTTTCCCACTTAGTTATACACAGAATGAAAAATTTTGACAATCAGAATGAAAAAAAAAAACAAGTTTTTGAAAAACAGCATATTTTCAATTCAGAAGCTCATATTCACTTGCAAATGGCCATATATGCACATTGGACCAATCGATGCCATATATGCTTTGCACAGTGATCTGAAGGACTTTCCAGGCTAGATACACGCAAAGATTCAAGTTCTAAGCTTAATAGCACAAAGACGCGTGTTTTCATGAAATTGCGTAGAGCCACAGTTTCAGAGCTCTAGCTCACTTCCTTAAGTAGATAGTCACAAATTCACTCTCATTCAGTCATATAGTCACATTTCACTCATGTTTGTCACTTTCCCACTGAGTTATACACAGAATGAAAAGTTTTGACATGCAGACCTAAAAAAAAGCAATTTTTTAAAAAGTGCATATTTTCACTTCAGAAACACATATTCACTTGCAAATGGCCAAACATGTACATTGGACCAATCGATGCCATATATGAATTGCACAGTGATCTGAAGGACTTCCCAAGCTAGATACACGCAGAGATTCAAGTTCTGAGCTTAAAAGCTCAAAGAAGCGTGTTTTCATGAAAGTGCTTATTGCCACCGTTTCAGAGCTCTAGCTCGCTTCCTTACAGACATAGGAACAAATTTAATCTCTTTCAGTCATATAGTCACATTTCACTCATGTTTGTCACTTTCCCACTGAGTTATACACAGAATGAAAAGTTTTGACATGCAGAATGAAAAAAAACAAGTTTTTAAAAAAGAGCATATTTTCACTTCAGAAGCTCACATTCACTTGCAAATGGCCATACATGTAAATTGGACCAATCGATGCCATATATGCATTGATCAGTGATCTGAAGGACTTCCCAAGCTAGATACACGCACAGATTCAAGTTTTGTTCATAAAAACTAAAAGAAGCGTGTTTTCATGAAAGTGCGTATTGCCACAGTTTCCGAGCTCTTGCTCGCTTCCTTACGGAGATAGGAACAAATTCAATCTCATTCAGTCATACAGTCACATTTCACTCATGTTTGTCACTTTCCCACTGAGTTATACGCTGAATGAAAAGTGAATACATGCAGAATGAAAAAAAAATAAGTTTTTAAAAAAGTGCATATTTTCACTTCAGAAGCTCATATTCACTTTCAAATGGCCATACATGCACATAGGACCAATTGATGCCATATATGCATTGCACAGTGATCAGAAGGACTTTCCATGCTAGATACACGCACAGATTCAAGTTCTGAGCTTAAAAGCTCAAAGAAGCCTGTTTTCATGAAATTGCGTATATCCACAGTTTCAGAGTTCTAGCTAGCTTCCTTACGGAGATAGAAACAAATTCAATCTCATTCAGTCATATGGTCACATTTCAATCATGTTTGTCACTTTCCCACTGAGTTATACACAGAATGAAAAGTTTTGACATGCAGACCTAAAAAAAAGCAATTTTTTTTAAAAAGTGCATATTTTCACTTCAGAAGCTCATATTCGCTTGCAAATGGCCATACATGTACATTTGACCAATCGATGCCAGATATGCATTGCACAGTGATCTGAAGGACTTCCCAAGCTAGATACACGCACAGATTCAAATTCTGAACTTAAAAGCTCAAAGAAGCGAGTTTTCATGAAATTGCGCATAGCCACAGTTACAGAGCTCTAGCTCACTTCCTCACGGAGATAGGAACAAATTCACTCTCGTTCAGTCATTTGGCCACATTTCACTCATGTTTGTCACTTTCCCACTTAGTTATACACAGAATGAAAACTTTTGACAATCAGAATGAAAAAAAAAACAAGTTTTTAAAAAACAGCATATTTTCACTTCAGAAGCTCATATTCACTTGCAAATGGCCATATATGCACATTGGAACAATCGATGCCATATATGCATTGCACAGTGATCTGACGGACTTCCCAGGCTAGATACACACAAAGATTCAAGTTCTGAGCTTTAAAAGCTCAAAAGAAGCGTGTTTTCATGAAATTGACCTAAAAAAAGCAATTTTTTAAAAAAGTGCATATTTTCACTTCAGATGCTCATATTCACTTGCAAATGGCCATACATGCACATTGGACCAATCGATGCCATTTATGCATTGGACAGTGATCTGAAGGACTTCCCAAGCTAGATACACGCACAGATTCAAGTTTTGGGTTTAAAAGCACAATGAAGCGTGTTTTCATTAAATTGCGTATAGCCACAGTTTCAGAGCTCTAGCTCGCTTCCTCACGGGGATAGGAACAAATTCACTCTCGTTCATTCATATGGCCACATTTCACTCATGTTTGTCACTTTCCCACTTAGTTATACACAGAATGAAAACTTTTGACAATCAGAATGAAAAAAAAAAACAAGTTTTTAAAAACAGCATATTTTCACTTCAGAAGCTCATATTCACTTGCAAATGGCCATATATGCACATTGGACCAATCGATGCCATATATGCATTGCACAGTGATCTGAAGGACTTCCCAAGCTAGATACACGCACAGATTCAAGTTCTGATCTTAAAAGCTCAAAGAAGTGTGTTTTCATGAAATTGCGTATAGCCACAGTTTTAGAGCTCCAGCTCGCTTCGTTACGGAGATAGGAACAAATTCAATCTCATTCAGTCATTTAGTCACATTACACTCATGTTTGTCACTTTCACACTTAATTATTCACAGAATGAAAAAGTTTTGACATGCAGAATGAAAAAAAAAAAGGTTTTTAAAAAGTGCATATTTTCACTGCGGAAGCTCTTATTCACTTGCAAATGGCCATACATGCACATTGGAACAATCGATACCATTTATGCATTGCACAGTGATCTGAAAGACTTCCCAGGCTAGATACACGCACAAATTCAAGTTCTAAGCATAAAAGCTCAAAGACGCGTGTTTTCATGAAATTGCGTATAGCCACAGTTTCAGAGCTCTAGCTCGCTTCCTTAAGTAGATAGTAACAAATTCACTCTCATTCAGTCATATGGTCACATTTCAATCATGTTTGTCACTTTCCCACTGAGTTATACAAAGAATGAAATGTTTTGACATGCAGACCTAAAAAAAAGCAATTTTTTAAAAAAGTGCATATTTTCACTTCAGAAGCTCAAATTCACTTGCAAATGGCCATACATGCACATTGGACCAATCGATGCCAGATGTTCATTGCACAGTGATCTGAAGGACTTCCCAGGCTAGATACATGCACAGCTTCAAGTTCTGAGCTTAAAAGCTCAAAGAAGCGTGTTTTCAAGAAATTGCGTATTGCCACAGTTTCAGAGCTCTAGCTCGCTTCCTTAAGTAGATAGGAACAAATTCACTCTCATTCAGTCATATGGTCACATTTCAATCATTTTTGTCACTTTCCCACTGAGTTATACACAGAATGAAAAGTTTTGACATGCAGACCTAAAAAAAAGCAATTTTTAAAAAAGTGCATATTTTCACTTCAGAAGCACATATTCACTTGCAAATGGCCATACATGTACATTGGACCAATCGATGCCATATATGCATTGCACAGTGATCTGAAGTACTTCCCAAGCTAGATACACACACAGATTCAAGTTCTGAGCTTAAAAGCTCAAAGAAGCGTGTTTTCATGAAAGTGCTTATTGCCACCGTTTCAGAGCTCTCGCTCGCGTCCTTACGGTGATAGGAACAAATTTAATCACTTTCAGTCATATAGTCACATTTCACTCATGTTTGTCACTTTCCCACTGAGTTATACACAGAATGAAAAGTTTTGACATGCAGAGAATGAAAAAAAAAACAAGTTATTAAAAAGTGCATATTTTCACTTCAGAAGCTCATATTCACTTGCAAACGGCCATACATGTAAATTGGACCAATCGATGCCATATATGCATTGCACAGTGATCTGAAGGACTTCCCAAGCTAGATACACGCACAGATTCTAGTTTTGTGCTTAAAACTCAAAGAAGCGTGTTTTCATGAAAGTGCGTATTTTTACAGTTTCCGAGCTCTTGCTCGCTTCCCTTCGGAGTTAGGAACAAATTCAATCTCATTCAGTCATATAGTCACATTTCACTCATGTTTGTCACTTTCCCATTGAGTTATACACTGAATGAAAAGTTTATACATGCAGAATGAAAAAAAAACAAGTTTTTAAAAAAGTGCATATTTTCTCATCAGAAGCTCATATTCACTTGCAAATGGCCATACATGCACATAGGACCAATCGATGCCATTTATGCATTGGACAGTAATCTGAAGGACTTCCCAAGCTAGATACACGCACAGATTCAAGTTTTGAATTTAAAAGCTCAAAGAAGCGTGTTTTCATGAAATTGCGTATAGCCACAGTTTCAGAGCTCTGGCTCGCTTCCTTACGGAGATAGGAACAAATTCACTCTCATTCAGTCATATGGTCACATTTCAATCATGTTTGTCACTTTCCCACTGAGTTATACACAGAATGAAAAGTTTTGACAATCAGAATGAAAAAAAAACAAGTTTTCAAAAAACAGCATATTTTCACTTCAGAAGCTCATATTCACTTGCAAATGGCCATATATGCACATTGGACCAATCGATGCCATATATGCATTGTACAGTGATCTGAAGTACTTCCCAAGCTAGATACACACACAGATTCAAGTTCTGAGCTTTAAAGCTCAAAGAAGCGTGTTTTCATGAAATTGAGTAGAGCCACAGTTTCAGAGCTCTTGCTCGCTTCCTTACGGAGATAGGAACAAATTCACTCTCATTCAGTCATATGATCACATTTCAATCATGTTTGTCACTTTCCCACTGAGTTATACACAGAATGAAAAGTGTAGACATGCAGAATGAAAAAAAAACAAGTTTTTAAAAAACAGCATATTTTCACTTCAGAAGCTCATATTCACTTGCAAATGGCCATATATGCACATTGGACCAATCGATGCCATATATGCATTGTACAGTGATCTGACGGACTTCCCAGGCTAGATACACGCAAAGATTCAAGTTCTGAGATTTAAAGCTCAAAGAAGCGTGTTTTCATGAAATTGAGTAGAGCCACAGTTTCAGAGCTCTTGCTCGCTTCCTTGCGGAGATAGGAACAAATTCACTCTCATTCAGTCATATGATCACATTTCAATCATGTTTGTCACTTTCCCACTGAGTTATACACAGAATGAAAAGTTTTGACATGCAGACATAAAAAAAAGCAATTTTTTAAAAAAGTGCATATTTTCACTTCAGAAGCTCATATTCACTTGCAAATGGCCATACATGCACATTGGACCAATCGATGCCATATATGCATTGCACAGTGATCTGAAGGACTTCCCAGGCTAGATACACCCACAGATTCAAGTTCTAAGCTTAAAAGATCAAAGACGGGTGTTTTCATGAAATTGCGTATAGCCACAGTTTCAGAGCTCTACCTCTATTTGTTAGAAATCAGTGATTTGTATGTTTGTTTTTAGCTTGTTTTTAGTTTCTGGTTTTAGTTTCTAGTTTTTAGTATGTTTCTTGTTTATTTTTAGTATTGCTATTATTTATATATTTATTCTGAGTTACATGTTTCATGTTTAGAGAATGAATGCTTGCAGTCTCATGTCTTACTTTCCTCTTGTTTCTTTTGTGTGGTGTCTTTAAAAGATTCTCACTCTTTCTTTTCCATTTCGGTTTGGTAATTCCTCTTCCTTCTCTCTTGCTGTTCTGATTGGACTATCCACACTTAGAGCAGTTCAGTTAGGCACGGGTGATTAGTTAGTTCAAAGTTAGGATCCCACCTACTTCCTCCCTCTCTCTCCTATCACCGCCCTTGCTTTTCTAGATCCGCCTCTCCTCTCACCTGTTCTGAGTTTAGCTGGGCCTCCACTTAATTTGTTTGTGTATAAAAGACCCACTTTCCTGCTGCTTCTTGTCGACTCGTTTCTACCACAGCTCGTCTTGGTCAGTCTCGTTTCTGCGCTATTTTCTTGTTTCGATTGTTGAAAGCTTCGTTTCCTGTTATTCTCCCGTAAGTCTTGTATTTGATTGTTTGTATTGCGTTGTGAGATTGCGGTTTGGTTGATTAGTACTTCGTTCTCCTGATCCCTATTTTGTACCTATTTGTTTAGTATCTCCTGTGTTCTCCTTATCCCATCCAACTCCCTTTTTCCTTCCTTCCATTCCCTTAGTTTCAACCCTCTTTGTTACTGTCTTTGTCTTGGATTGATTATTCTGGTTACTGGATCTTTTGCTTGTCCCCTGACTTCGACTCTGCCCATCCTGCATATCTCTGTTTGCCTGGCTATTGATCTATTTCTGTCTTGACCATGAGCTCTGTTAATCCCAATAAACGCCCTGCCAATGCTGAACTGCATTTGGAGTCAATGCCCGTTCCTTTCAGTACGAGTCGACCAGTACAGACTCCAGCGGATACTGCTGAACTACTGCGACTTTATCAACAACAACAGGTCTTCATTCAGCAGCAGCATAGCGACTTGCAGGAGATGAGAGCAACTCCACAGCATCTCACTCTGGGCCCCACCTTTCCCAGTTCTGCAGTCGCACCGGCAGAGGCAGCTCCCATTCGGGAGCCACGTCTTCTCCTCCGCGGGAGTATGACGGAGACCCCACCACCTGCAAAAGCATTCCTGTCCCAGTGCTCGATCATATTCGAGTTACAGCCCCTAACCTTTCCTACCTCACGTTCCAGAGTGGCCCACGCCATCACACTCTTGACCGGCAGAGCAAGGGACTGGGGAACCTCGATGTGGGGCGCTGGCCACCCCTGCACCCGCAACATTGAAGATTTCATGGCGGAGATGAGGGAGGTGTTTGACCGGGTCCTACCAGGCGAGAGGCAGGGCGCACTACTGAGTTCTGGCAAGCCGGCTGCAGTGTCTCCGATTACGCCATCCAATTCCGTTAGATTGGCCGCCTCTACACACTGGGCGAAGATGCCCAGTTTGATGTGTTCTACCGGGGTTGGCAGAGAACATAAAGGATGAGTTGGCGTCCGTGAGCTTCCACCTGATCTGCAGGGGCTCATTAGAGTGGCCATCCAGATTGATTCTCGGATCCAGCAGCGCAAGAGGGAGCGCCAGAGCCATTCAGAGCCCGACGGTCAGACCTGCGTGGTAACTTTCGATCTCCTCGGGCGACTCTCTATCAGGAGACCGGGCGAGCCCCGGGGTCGGGAGAACCCATGCAGGTCGACGTTGCCGGTTATCGCCACAAGAGCGAGCTAGGAGACTGCGCCGGGGGGCATGTCTGTACTGTGGGCTAGCGGGTCATCATGTCAGTGCTGTCCCCTACTCAAAAAGGAGGGATGAGTGGGAGGATTGGACAGCTGGCTCAAGATAACAATGATCCACGTAAGCTGGTTTCTGTCACTCTACTTTTTGGCAAGCGATCATTGACCACTGATGTTTTATTTGATTCAGGATCAGACATCAACCTGATCGACGCCAACCTGTGCAACCAGCTCCAACTCCAGCCCCAGAAACTACCCACACCGTTCCAGGCACTTGGCCTTTGTGGGCAACCGCTTCGTCAGGTGACCCTGGTTACGCCCCCACTCACGCTCATTGTCTCCGGCAATCATCAGGAGCAGATCCGGCTCCATGTCATCACCTCCTCCTCTGCTCCCATCGTCCTGGGCCTCCTTTGGTTGAAACAGCACAACCCCACCATCAACTGGAGGACTGGGCAGGTGGCTGAGTGAGTACTCATTGCGCTCCTGCCTCCGCAAGGCTCCGCCAAGCAGGCCGAGGGGGATCCAGTGAGCCTCCTGTCACTCCAGATTTGTCCAAGGTCCCCAGTGAGTACCACGATCTGGCAAGTCTTCTCCAAGTCTCGTGCCCTGTCTCTGCCTCCTCACAGACCCTACGACTGCGCCATTGATCTCCAACCTGGCACAGCGCCCCTAAGGGGGTCTCTATTCGCTGTCTCGTCCAGAGCAAGAGGCCATGGAGAGATATGTGGAGGACTCACTGGCTGCCGGCATCATCCGTCCCTCTTCCTCTCCTGCTGGCGCTGGCTTCTTCTTTGTTAGCAAGAAGGACGGATCTCTCAGGCCATGTATTGACTACAGGGGACTCAATAACATTACCATTAAGAATCGATATCCCCTTCCTTTAATGAATTCTGCTTTTGAGCTGTTGCAGGGGCCACTATCTTCACCAAACTTGACCTCGCAACGCTTACCACCTCGTCAGGATTAAGGAAGGGGATGAATGGAAGACAGCTTTCAACACCACTAGGGGGCACTACGAGTACCTGGTCATGCCGTTTGGTCTAGCTAACGCCCTGCTGTCTTCCAAAACCTCGTTAACGACATTCTGCATGACATGATTAATCAATTTGTATTTGTGTACCTTGATGATATATTAATATTCTCTCGATCCAAGGAAGAACACAGACATCATGTTAAATTGCAGTCCTGCAGCGCCTCCTGGAGAACCAACTCTCGCCAAGGCAGAGAAGTGTGAGTTCCACTTGGGCGCAGTCCCTTTCCTCGGTTTGTGGTCACTCCAGGAGGCATCCTAATGGACCAGGAAAGGTGAAGGCGGTAAAGGATTGGGCTACCCCTACTACACGCAAGGAACTACAGTGCTTCCTAGGGTTTGCTAACTTTTACCGTCGGTTCATTCGTAATTACAGTACCGTTGCTGCTCCACTGACCTCTTTGACTTCCCCCAAAGTTCCCTTTGTGTGGACCCCGTCGGCGGAGAAGGCTTTTCTGGAACTAAAGCAAAGATTTACCTCTGCTCCTGTTCTCCAACAGCCAGATCCTGAGAAGCAGTTCATCGTCGAGGTAGACGCCTCTAACACCGGGCGTGGGGGGCAGTCCTGTCACAGCGCAATGGCAAAGATAACAAGGTACACCCTTGCGCCTTTCTCCGCAGACTCAGCCCAGCCGAGCGTAATTCGACATTGGTAATCGGGAGTTACTGGCGGTGAAGATGGCGTTAGAAGAGTGGCGTCATTGGTTAGAGGGGGCTGAGGTTCCATTCCAGGTCTGGACCGACCACAAGAATCTGGAGTACCTTCGTACAGCTAAGAGGTTAAATTCCCGCCAATCCCGTTGGTCACTGTTCTTCGATAGATTTAATTTCACCTTAGCTTATCGCCCAGGTTCCCAGAACAAGAAACCTGATGCCCTGTCACGTAAATTTTCGCCAGACGCTCCTCCCAAGGAGCCACAAACCATCTTACCCAGCCATGTTGTAGTGGGGGCGTTAGTATGGGAACTAGAGGATCGAGTCAAGAGGTCACAACCTTCTGGGGGACCACCTACTAACTGTCCCAAGAACTGCCTCTTCGTTCCAGACTGCCTCCGAGCCGAGGTTCACCAGTGGGCCCATTCCTCCCGTCTCGCCTGCCATCCTGGTGCTAACCGGACCTTAGCCATGCTAACTCGCAGGTTTTGGTGGCCAACGGTCCGGAGAGATGTAAAGAACTTTTCGACGGCTTGTCCGGTCTGCGCCCAGAACAAGGCCACCCACACGGCACCAGCTGGTCTCCTGCAGCCGCTTCCGGTACCTTCAGACCATGGGCAAACATCGCGTTGGACTTTGTCACTGGCCTTCCGCCCTCCAGAGGTAACACCGTCATCCTGACCATTGTTGATCGATTCTCCAAGGCAATACATCTCGTCCCTCTTCCCAAGCTTCCCTCTGCCAGAGAAACAGCTGACTTACTCGTTCAACACGTAGTCAGAATACACGGCATCCCCTCTGACATTGTCTCCGACCCGTGGCCCTCAATTCATCTCACAGGTCTGGAAAGCCTTTTTGTCAAGCCCTAGGAATAACGGTCAGTCTCACCTCTGGATTTCACCCGCAGAGCAATGGGCAGGCAGAGAGCCAACCAGCAGATGGAGAGTGTCCTTCGGTGCCTCACTTCCCGAGATCAGGGGACTGGAGCGAACAACTACCCTGGATCGAATATTCCATCAACAGCCTTCCCTCTCGGCTGCCTCAGGTGTGTCCCCTTCCAAGCTTGTCTCGGTTACCAACCACCTCTGTTCCCCTCACAGGAGGTCGAAGTTGATGTTCCCCAACATCCAGGAATTTTACAGAGGTGCCGAAGGACATGGGGAGAGACTGGTTCCGGCTCCTAAAAGGCTGCTGACGAGATGAGTCGCCAGGCCAACCGTCGCCGCTCTGTTCCACCGCAATACAAAGTAGGACAAAAAGTTTGGCTTTCTTCCAAAGACATTGCACTAAGGACTGAAAGTCGCAAGCTAGCCCCCCCGTTTCATTGGTCCTTTTTGTGATTGAGAAAATCATTAACCCTGTCTCCGTTAAACTCAAGCTACCAGCCTCTATGAGCCGTATCCACCCAGTCTTTCATGTGTCGTGCATTAAACCTGTACTGTTTTCCGTCCACACCCTGCCCGACCAATCCTCCTCCCCCAAGGCTCATCGATGGAGGAGAAACATACACAGTTCACAAGTTGCTGGACGTTCGTCGGCGAGAAAGGGTCTACAGTACTTGGTGGACTGGGAAGGATACGGCCCAGAGGAACGCTCATGGGTTCCTGCTCGTCACATCCTCGACAAATCGCTCATCAAAGACTTTCACAAAAGGACTTTCAAGCCGAAGCTTAGACCGCCAGGTGGCGGTCATAGAGGGGGGGGTTCTGTTAGAAATCAGTGATTTGTATGTTTGTTTTTAGCTTGTTTTTAGTTTCTGGTTTTAGTTTCTAGTTTTTAGTATGTTTCTTGTTTATTTTTAGTATTGCTATTATTTATATATTTATTCTGAGTTACATGTTTCATGTTTAGAGAATGAATGCTTGCAGTCTCATGTCTTACTTTCCTCTTTGTTTCTTTTGTGTGGTGTCTTTAAAAGATTCTCACTCTTTCTTTTCCATTTCGGTTTGGTAATTCCTCTTCCTTCTCTCTTGCTGTTCTGATTGGACTATCCACACTTAGAGCAGTTCAGTTAGGCACGGGGTGATTAGTTAGTTCAAAGTTAGGATCCCACCTACTTCCTCCCTCTCTCTCCTATCACCGTCCTTGCTTTTCTAGATCCGCCTCTCCTCTCACCTGTTCTGAGTTTAGCTGGGCCTCCACTTAATTTGTTTGTGTATAAAAGACCCACTTTCCTGCTGCTTCTTGTCGACTCGTTTCTACCACAGCTCGTCTTGGTCAGTCTCGTTTCTGCGCTATTTTCTTGTTTCGATTGTTGAAAGCTTCGTTTCCTGTTATTCTCCGTAAGTCTTGTATTTGATTGTTTGTATTGCGTTGTGAGATTGCGGTTTGGTTGATTAGTACTTCGTTCTCCCTGATCCCTATTTTGTACCTATTTGTTTAGTATCTCCTGTGTTCTCCCTTATCCCATCCAACTCCTTTTTCCTTCCCTTCCATTCCCTTAGTTTCAAACCCTCTTTGTTACTGTCTTTGTGCGGATTGATTATTCTGGTTACTGGATCTTTTTGCTTGTCCCCTGACTTCGACTCTGCCCATCCTGCATATCTCTGTTTGCCTGGCTATTGATCTATTTCTGTCTTGACCATGAGCTCTGTTAATCCCAATAAACGCCCTGCCAATGCTGAACTGCATTTGGAGTCAATGCCCGTTCCTTTCACTATTCCTTACGGAGATAGCAACAAATTCACCCTCATTCAGTCATTTGGTCACAATTCAATCATGTTTGCCACTTTCCCACTAAGTTATAGACAGAATGAAATGTTTTGACATGCAGACCTAAAAAAAAGCAATTTTTTAAAAAAGTGCATATTTTCACTTCAGAGGCTCATATTCACTTGCAAATGGCCATACATGTACATTGGACCAATCGATGCCATATATGCATTGCACAGTGATCTGAAGGACTTCCCAAGCTAGATACACGCACAGATTCAAGTTCTGAGCTTAAAAGCTAAAAGAAGCGAGTTTTCATGAAAGTGCGTATAGCGACAGTTTCAGAGCTCTTGCTCGCATTCTTACGGAGATAAGAACAAATTCAATCTCATTCAGTCATAAAGTCAGATTTCACTCATGTTTGTCACTTTTCCACTGAGTTATACAGAGAATGAAAAGTTGACGTGCAGAATGAAAAAAAAAAAAAAGTTTTTAAAAAAGTGCATATTTTCACTTCAGAAGCTCATATTCACTTGCAAATGGCCATACATGTAAATTGGACCAATCGATGCCATATATGCATTGCACAGTGATCTGAAGGACTTCCCAAGCTAGATACACGCACAGATTCAAGTTTTGTGCTTAAAAACTCAAAGAAGCGTGTTTTCATGAAAGTGCGTATTGCCACAGTTTCCGAGCTCTTGCTCGCTTCCTTACGGAGATAGGAACAAATTCAATCTCATTCAGTCATATAGTCACATTTCACTCATGTTTGTCACTTTCCCACTGAGTTATACACTGAATGAAAAGTGTATACATGCAGAATGAAAAAAAAACAAGTTTTTAAAAAAGTGCATATTTTCACTTCAGAAGCTCATATTCACTTGCAAATGGCCATACATGCACATAGGACCAATCGATGCCATATATGCATTGCACAGTGATCTGAAGGACTTTCCATGCTAGATACACGCACAGATTCAAGTTCTGAGCTTAAAAGCTCAAAGAAGCCTGTTTTCATGAAATTGCGTATAGCCACAGTTTCAGAGTTCTAGCTCGCTTCCTTACGGTGATAGAAACAAATTCAATCTCATTCAGTCATATGGTCACATTTCAATCATGTTTGTCACTTTCCCACTGAGTTATACACAGAATGAAAAGTGTAGACATGTAGAATGAAAAAAAAAACAAGTTTTGAAAAAGGTGCATATTTTCACTTCAGAAGCTCATATTCACTTGCAAATGGCCATACATGCACATTGGACCAATCGATGCCATTTATGCATTGGACAGTGATCTGAAGGACTTCCCAAGCTAGATACACGCACAGATTCAAGTTTTGAGTGTAAAAGCTCAATGAAGCCTGTTTTCATTAAATTGCGTAAAGCCACAGTTTCAGAGCTCTAGCTCGCTTCCTTACGGAGATAGGAACAAATTCACTCTCATTCAGTCATATGGTCACATTTCAATCATGTTTGTCACTTTCCCACTGAGTAATACACAGAATGAAAAGTTTTGACTTGCAGACCTAAAAAAAAGCAATTTTTAAAAAAGTGCATATTTTCACTTCAGAAGCTCATATTCACTTGCAAATGGCCATACATGTACATTGGACCAATCGATGCCATATATGAATTGCACAGTGATCTGAAGGACTTCCCAAGCTAGATACACGCACAGATTAAAGTTCTGAACTTAAAAGCTCAAAGAAGCGAGTTTTCATGAAATTGCGCATAGCCACAGTTTCAGAGCTCTAGCTCGCTTCCTCACGGAGATAGGAACAAATTCACTCTCGTTCAGTCATATGGCCACATTTCACTCATGTTTGTCACTTTCCCACTTAGTTATACACAGAATGAAAACTTTTGACAATCAGAATAAAAAAAACAAGTTTTTAAAAAACAGCATATTTTCACTTCAGAAGCTCATATTCACTTGCAAATGGCCATACATGCACATTGGACCAATCGATGGCATATATGCATTGCACAGTGATCTGAAGGACATCCCAGGCTAGATACACGCACAGATTCAAGTTCTGAGCTTAAAAGATCAAAGACGCGTGTTTTCATGAAATTGCGTATAGCCACAGTTTCAGAGCTCTAGCTCTATTCCTTACGGAGATAAGAACAAATTCACTCTCATTCAGTCATAAAGTCAGATTTCAATCATGTTTGTCACTTTTCCACTGAGTTATACACAGAATGAAAAGTTTTGACGTACAGAATGAAAAAAAAACAAGTTTTTAAAAAAGTGCATATTTTCACTTCAGAAGCTCAAATTCACTTGCAAATGGCCATACATGCACATTGGACCAATCGATGCCAGATGTTCATTGCACAGTGATCTGAAGGACTTCCCAGGCTAGATACATGCACAGCTTAAAGTTCTGAGCTTAAAATCTCAAAGAAGCCTGTTTTCATGAAATTGCGTATAGACACAGTTTCAGAGCTCTAGCTCGCTTCCTTACGGAGATAGGAACAAATTCACTCTCATTCAGTCATATAGTCACATTTCACTCATGTTTGTCACATTCCCACTGAGTTATACACAGAATGAAAATTTTTGAAAAGCAGAAGGAAAAAAAAGCAAGTTTTTAAAAAAGTGCATATTTTCACTTCAGAAGCTCATATTCACTTGCAAATGGCCATACATGCACATTGGACAAATCGATGCCATATATGCATTGCACAGTGATCTGAAGGACTTCCCAGGCTAGATACACGCACAGATTCAAGTTCTAAGCATAAAAGCTCAAAGACGCGTTTTTTCATGAAATTGTGTTTAGCCACAGATTCAAAGCTATAGCTCGCTTCCTGACGGAGATAGGAACAAATTCAATCTCATTCAGTCATTCAGTCACATTACATTCATGTTTGTCACTTTCCCTATTAATTATTCACAGAATGAAAAGTTTTGACGTGCAGAATGAAAAAAAAACAAGTTTTTAAAAAAGTGCATATTTTCACTTCAGAAGCTCATATTCACTTGCAAATGGCCATACATGCACATTGGACAAATCGATGCCATATATGCATTGCACAGTGATCTGAAGGACTTCCTGGCTATATACAAGCACAGATTCAAGTTCTGAGCTTAAAAGCTCAAAGAAGCGTGTTTTCATGAAAGTGATAGCTTACAGTTTCAGAGCTCTAGCTCGCTTGCATACGGAGATAGGAACAAATTCAGTCTCATTCAGTCATATAGTCACATTTCACTCATGTTTGTAACTTTCCCACTGAGTTATACACTGAATGAAAAGTGTAGACATGCAGAAGGAAAAAAAAGCAAGTTTTTAAAAAAGTTTATATTTTCACTGCAGAAGCTCATATTCACTTGCAAATGGCCATACATGTACATTGGACTAATCGATACCATATATGCATTGCACAGTGATCTGAAGGACTTCCCAGTGCAGATACAAGCACAGATTCAAGTTCTCTGCTTTAAAAGCTCAAAGAAGCGTGTTTTCATGAAAGTGCGTATAGCCACAGTTTCAGAGCTCTTGCTCGCTTCCTTACCGAGATAGGAACAAATTCAATCTCATTCAGTCATATAGTCACATTTCACTCATGTTTGTAACTTTCCCACTGAGTTATACACTGAATGAAAAGTGTAGACATGCAGAATGAAAAAAAAACAAGTTTTTAAAAAAGTGCATATTTTCACTTCAGAAGCTCATATTCACTTGCAAATGGCCATACATGCACATTGGACCAATCGATGCCATATATGCATTGCACAATGATCTGAAGGACTTTCCATGCTAGATACACGCACAGATTCAAGTTCTGAGCTTAAAAGCTCAAAGACGCGTGTTTTCATGAAATTGCGTAAAGCCACAGTCTCAGGGCTCTAGCTCGCTTCCTTACGGAGATCGAAACAAATTCACTCTCATTCAGTCATATGGTCACATTTCAATCATGTTTGTCACTTTCCCACTGAGTTATACAGAGAATGAAAAGTGTAGACATGCAGAAAGAAAAAAAAAAAAAAAAAAACAAGTTTTTAAAAAGTGCATATTTTCACTTCAGAAGCTCATATTCACTTGCAAATGGCCATACATGCACACTGGACCAATCGATGCCATTTATGCATTGGACAGTGATCTGAAGGACTTCCCGAGCTAGATACACGCACAGATTCAAGTCTTGAGTTTAAAAGCTCAAAGAAACGTGTTTTCATGAAAGTGCGTTTAGCGACAGTTTCAGAGCTCTAGCTCGCTTCCTTACGGAGATAGGAACAAATTCACTCTCATTCAGTCATATAGTCACATTTCACTCATGTTTGTCACTTTCCCACTGAGTTATACACAGAATGAAAAGTTTTGACATGCAGACCTAAAAAAAAGCAATTTTTAAAAAAAGTGCATATTTTCACTTCAGAAGCTCATATTCACTTGCAAATGGCCATACATGTACATTGGACCAATCGATGCCATATATGCATTGCACAGTGATCTGAAGGACTTCCCAAGCTAGATACACGCACAGATTCAAGTTCAGAGCTTAAAAGCTCAAAGAAGAGTATTTTCATGAAAGTACGTATCGCGACAGTTTCCGAGATATTGCTCGCTTCCTTACGGAGATTGGAACAAATTCAATCTCATTCAGTCATATAGTCACATTTCACTCATGTTTGTGACTTTCCCACTGAGTTATACACAGAATGAAAAGTTTTGACATGCAGAATGAAAAAAAAAACAAGTTTTTAAAAAAGTGCATATTTTCACTTCAGAAGCTCAAATTCACTTGCAAATGGCCATACATGCACATTGGACCAATCGATGCCATAAATGCATTGCACAGTGATCTGAAGGACTTCCCAGGCTAGATACAGGCACAGATTCAAGTTCTGAGCTAAAAAGCTCAAAGAAGCGTGTTTTCATGAAATTGCGTATAGCCACAGTATTAGAGCTCCAGCTCGCTTCGTTACGGAGGTAGGAACAAATTCAATCTCATTAGGTCATTTAGTCAAATTACACTCATGTTTGTCACTTTCACACTTAATTATTCACAGAATGAAAAGTTTTGACATGCAGAATGAAAAAAAAACAAGTTTTTAAAAAAGTGCATATTTTCACTTCAGAAGCTCATATTCACTTGTAAATGGCCATACATGCACATTGGACCAATCGATTCCATATATGCATTGCACAGTGATCTGAAGGACTTTCCAGGATAGATACATGCACAGATTCAAGTTATAAGCTTAATAGCACAAAGACGCGTGTTTTCATGAAATTGCGTATAGCCACAGTTTCAGAGCTCTAGCTCGCTTCCTTAAGGAGATAGCAACAAATTCACTCTCATTCAGTCATTCAGTCACATTACATTCATGTTTGTCACTTTCCCTATTAATTATTCACAGAATGAAAAGTTTTGACATGCAGAATGAAAAAAAAACAAGTTTTTAAAAAAGTGCATATTTTCACTTCAGAAGCTCATATTCACTTGCAAATGGCCATACATGCACATTGGACAAATCGATGCCATATTTGCATTGCACAGGGATCTGAAGGACTTCCCAAGCTAGATACACGCACAGATTCAAGTTCTGAGCTGAAAAGCTCAAAGAAGCGTGTTTTCATGAAAGTGCGTATAGCGTCAGTTTCAGAGCTCTTGCTCGCTTCCTTACGGAGATAGGAACAAATTCAATCTCATTCAGTCATATAGTCACATTTCACTCATGTTTGTCACTTTCCCACTGAGGTATACACAGAATGAAAAGTTTTGACATGCAGAATGAAAAAAAAAAACAAGTTTTTAAAAAAGTGCATATTTTCACTTCAGAAGCTCATATTCACCTGCAAATGGCCATACATGCACATTGGACCAATCGATGCCATATATTCATTGCACAGTGATCTGAAGGACTTCTCAGGCTATATACAAGCACAGATTCAAGTTCTGAGCTTAAAAGCTCAAAGAAGCGTGTTTTCATGAAAGTGCGTATAGCGACAGTTTCAGAGCTCTAGCTCGCTTGCATACGGAGATAGGAACAAATTCACTCTCATTCAGTCATATAGTCACATTTCACTCATGTTTGTGACTTTCCCACTGAGTTATACACAGAATGAAAAGTTTTGACAAGCAGAAGGAAAAAAAAGCAAGTTTTTAAAAAAGTTTATATTTTCACTGCAGAAGCTCATATTCACTTGCAAATGGCCATACATGTACATTGGACTAATCGATGCCATATATGCATTGCACAGTGATCTGAAGGACTTCCCAGTGCAGATACAAGCACAGATTCAAGTTCTCTGCTTTAAAAGCTCAAAGAAGCGTGTTTTCATGAAAGTGCGTATAGCCACAGTTTCAGAGCTCTTGCTCGCTTCCTTACCGAGATAGGAACAAATTCACTCTCATTCAGTCATATGGTCACATTTCAATCATGTTTGTCACTTTCCCACTGAGTTATACACAGAATGAAAAGTTTTGACATGCAGAATGAAAAAAAAAACAAGTTTTTAAAAAGTGCATATTTTCACTTCAGAAGCTCATATTCACTTGCAAATGGCCATATATGTACATTGGACCAATCGATGCCATATATGCATTGCACAGTGATCTGAAGGACTTCCCAGGCTAGATACACGCACAGATTCAAGTTCTGAGCTTAAAAGCTCAAAGAAGTGTGTTTTCATGAAATTGCGTATAACCACAGTTTCAGAGCTCTAGCTCGCTCCTTACGGAGATAGGAACAAATTCAATCTCATTCAGTCATATGGTCACATTTCAATCATGTTTGTCACTTTCCCCACTGAGTTATACACAGAATGAAAAGTTTTGACATGCAGACCTAAAAAAAAACAATTTTTAAAAAAGTGCATATTTTCACTTCAGAAGCTCATATTCACTTGCAAATGGCCATACATGTACATTGGACCAATCGATGCCATATATGCATTGCACAGTGATCTGAAGGACTTCCCAAGCTAGATACACGCACAGATTCAAGTTCTGAGCTTAAAAGCTCAAAGAAGAGTGTTTTCATGAAAGTGCGTATAGCGACAGTTTCAGAGATCTAGCTCGCTTCCTTACGGAGATAGGAACAAATTCAATCTCATTCAGTCATATAGTCACATTTCACTCATGTTTGTCACTTTCCCACTGAGTTATACACAGAATGAAAAGTTTTGACATGCAGAATGAAAAAAAAACAAGTTTTTGAAATAGTGCATATTTTTCACTTCAGAAGCTCAAATTCACTTGCAAATGGCCATACATGCACATTGCACCAATCGATGCCATATATGTATTGCACAGTGATCTGAAGGACTTCCCAGGCTAGATACAGGCACAGATTCAAGTTCTGAGCTAAAAAGCTCAAAGAAGCGTGTTTTCAAGAAATTACGTATATCCACAGTTTTAGAGCTCTAGCTACGCTTCTTTACGGAGATAGGAACAAATTCAATCTCATTCAGTCATTTAGTCACATTTCACTCATGTTTGTCACTTTCCCTATTAATTATACACAGAATGAAAAGTTTTGACATGCAGAATGAAAAAAAAAAAACAAGTTTTTAAAAAGTGCATATTTTCACTTCAGAAGCTCATATTCACTTGCAAATGGCCATACATGCACATTGGACCAATCGATGCCATATATGCATTGCACAGTGATCTGAAAGACTTCCCAAGCTAGATACACGCACAGATTCAAGTTCTGAGTTTAAAAGCTCAAAGAAAATTTTTTTTTCTGAAAAAGTGATTAGCCACAGTTTCAGAGCTCTAGCTCGCTTCCTTACGGAGATAGGAACAAATTCAATCTCATTCAGTCATATAGTCACATTTCAATCATGTTTGTCACTTTCCCACTGAGTTATACACAGAATGAAAAGTTTTGACATGCAGAATGAAAAAAAAACAATTTTTTAAAAAAGTGCATATTTTCACTTCAGAAGCTCATATTCACTTGCAAATGGCCATACATGTACATTGGACCAATCGATGCCATATATGCATTGCACAGTGATCTGAAGGACTTCCCAAGCTAGATACACGCACAGATTCAAGTTCTGAGCTTAAAAGCTCAAAGAAGAGTGTTTTCATGAAAGTGCGTATAGCGACAGTTTCAGAGCTCTTGCTCGCTTCCTTACGGAGATAGGAACAAATTCAATCTCATTCAGTCATATAGTCACATTTCACTCATGTTTGTCACTTTCCCACTGAGTTATACACAGAATGAAAAGTTTTGACATGCAGAATGAAAAAAAAAAGTTTTTAAAAAAGTGCATATTTTCACTTCAGAAGCTCATATTCACTTGCAAATGGCCATACATGTACATTGGACCAAACGATGCCATAAATGCATTGCACAGTGATCTGAAGGACTTCCCAGGCTAGATACAGGCACAGATTCAAGTTCTGAGCTTAAAAGCTCAAAGAAGCGTGTTTTCATGAAAGTGCGTATAGCCACAGTTTCAGAGCTCTAGCTAAGCTTCCTTCGGAGGATAGGAACAAATTCAATCTCATTCAGTCATTTAGTCAAATTTCACTCATGTTTGTCACTTTCCCACTTAGTTATACACAGAATGAAAAGTTTTGACATGCAGAATGAAAAAAAAACAAGTTTTTAAAAAAGTGCATATTTTCACTTCAGAAGCTCATATTCACTTGCAAATGGCCATACATGTACATTGGACAAATCGATGCCATATATGCATTGCACAGTGATCTGAAGGACTTCCCAAGCTAGATACACGCACAGATTCAAGTTCTGAGCTTAAAAGCTCAAAGACGCGTGTTTTCATGAAAGTGCGTATAGCCACAGTTTCAGAGCTCTAGCTCGCTTCCTTACGGAGATAGGAACAAATTCAATCTCATTCAGTCATATAGTCACATTTCACTCATGTTTGTCACTTTCCCACTGAGTTATACACAGAATGAAAAGTTTTGACATGCAGAATGAAAAAAAAAAACAAGTTTTTAAAAAAGTGCATATTTTCACTTCAGAAGCTCATATTCACTTGCAAATGGCCATACATGTACATTGGACCAATCGATGCCATATATGCATTGCACAGTGATCTGAAGGACTTCCCAGGCTAGATACACGCACAGATTCAAGTTCTGAGCTTAAAAGCTCAAAGAAGTGTGTTTTCATGAAAGTGCGTAAAACCACAGTTTCAGAGCTCTAGCTCGCTTCCTTACGGAGATAGGAACAAATTCACTCTCATTCAGTCATATAGTCACATTTCAATCATGTTTGTCACTTTCCCACTGAGTTATACACAGAATGAAAAGTTTTGACATGCAGAATGAAAAAAAAAAATTTTTTTTAAAAAAGTGCATATTTTCACTTCAGAAGCTCATATTCACTTGCAAATGGCCATACATGTACATTGGACCAATCGATGCCATATATGCATTGCACAGTGATCTGAAGGACTTCCCAAGCTAGATACACGCACAGATTCAAGTTCTGAGCTTAAAAGCTCAAAGAAGAGTGTTTTCATGAAAGTGCACGATAGCGACAGTTTCAGAGCTCTAGCTCGCTTCCTTACGGAGATAGGAACAAATTCAATCTCATTCAGTCATATAGTCACATTTCACTCATGTTTGTCACTTTCCCACTGAGTTATACACAGAATGAAAAGTGTTGACATGCAGAATGAAAAAAAAAAACAAGTTTTTGAAAAAGTGCATATTTTCACTTCAGAAGCTCATATTCACTTGCAAATGGCCATACATGTACATTGGACCAAACGATGCCATATATGCATTGCACAGTGATCTGAAGGACTTCCCAGGCTAGATACAGGCACAGATTCAAGTTCTGAGCTTAAAAGCTCAAAGAAGCGTGTTTTCATGAAATTGCGTATAGCCACAGTTTCAGAGCTCTAGCTCGCTTCCTTACGGAGATAGGAACAAATTCAATCTCATTCAGTCATATAGTCACATTTCACTCATGTTTGTCACTTTCCCACTTAGTTATACACAGAATGAAAAGTTTTGACATGCAGAATGAAAAAAAAAAAAGTTTTTAAAAAAGTGCATATTTTCACTTCAGAAGCTCATATTCACTTGCAAATGGCCATACATGTACATTGGACCAATCGATGCCATATATGCATTGCACAGTGATCTGAAGGACTTCCCAAGCTAGATACACGCACAGATTCAAGTTCTGAGCTTAAAAGCTCAAAGAAGCGTGTTTTCATGAAAGTGCGTATAGCGACAGTTTCAGAGCTCTAGCTCGCTTCCTTACGGAGATAGGAACAAATTCACTCTCATTCAGTCATATAGTCACATTTCACTCATGTTTGTCACTTTCCCACTGAGTTATACACAGAATGAAAAGTGTTGACATGCAGAATGAAAAAAAACCAAGTTTTTAAAAAAGTGCATATTTTCACTTCAGAAGCTCATATTCACTTGCAAATGGCCATACATGTACATTGGACCAATCGATGCCATATATGCATTGCACAGTGATCTGAAGGACTTCCCAAGCTAGATACACGCACAGATTCAAGTTCTGAGCTTAAAAGCTCAAAGAAGCGTGTTTTCATGAAAGTGCGTATAGCCACAGTTTCAGAGCTCTAGCTCGCTTCCTTACGGAGATAGGAACAAATTCAATCTCATTCAGTCATATAGTCACATTTCACTCATGTTTGTCACTTTCCCACTGAGTTATACACAGAATGAAAAGTTTTGACATGCAGAATGAAAAAAAAAAACAAGTTTTTAAAAAGTGCATATTTTTTCACTTCAGAAGCTCATATTCACTTGCAAATGGCCATACATGTACATTGGACCAAACGATGCCATATATGCATTGCACAGTGATCTGAAGGACTTCCCAAGCTAGATACACGCACAGATTCAAGTTCTGAGCTTAAAAGCTCAAAGAAGCGTGTTTTCATGAAAGTGCGTATAGCGACAGTTTCAGAGCTCTAGCTCGCTTCCTTACGGAGATAGGAACAAATTCAATCTCATTCAGTCATATAGTCACATTTCAATCATGTTTGTCACTTTCCCACTGAGTTATACACAGAATGAAAAGTGTTGACATGCAGAATGAAAAAAAAAACAAGTTTTTAAAAAAGTGCATATTTTCACTTCAGAAGCTCATATTCACTTGCAAATGGCCATACATGTACATTGGACCAAACGATGCCATATATGCATTGCACAGTGATCTGAAGGACTTCCCAAGCTAGATACACGCACAGATTCAAGTTCTGAGCTTAAAAGCTCAAAGAAGCGTGTTTTCATGAAAGTGCGTATAGCCACAGTTTCAGAGCTCTAGCTCGCTTCCTTACGGAGATAGGAACAAATTCAATCTCATTCAGTCATATAGTCACATTTCACTCATGTTTGTCACTTTCCCACTGAGTTATACACAGAATGAAAAGTTTTGACATGCAGAATGAAAAAAAAAAGTTTTTAAAAAGTGCATATTTTCACTTCAGAAGCTCATATTCACTTGCAAATGGCCATACATGTACATTGGACCAAACGATGCCATATATGCATTGCACAGTGATCTGAAGGACTTCCCAAGCCAGATACACGCACAGATTCAAGTTCTGAGCTTAAAAGCTCAAAGAAGCGTGTTTTCATGAAAGTGCGTATAGCCACAGTTTCAGAGCTCTAGCTCGCTTCCTTACGGAGATAGGAACAAATTCATTCTCATTCAGTCATATAGTCACATTTCACTCATGTTTGTCACTTTCCCACTGAGTTATACACAGAATGAAAAGTTTTGACAAGCAGAATGAAAAAAAAAAAACAAGTTTTTAAAAAAGTGCATATTTTCACTTCAGAAGCTCATATTCACTTGCAAATGGCCATACATGTACATTGGACCAATCGATGCCATATATGCATTGCACAGTGATCTGAAGGACTTCCCAAGCTAGATACACGCACAGATTCAAGTTCTGAGCTTAAAAGCTCAAAGAAGCGTGTTTTCATGAAAGTGCGTATAGCCACAGTTTCAGAGCTCTAGCTCGCTTCCTTACGGAGATAGGAACAAATTCAATCTCATTCAGTCATATAGTCACATTTCACTCATGTTTGTCACTTTCCCACTGAGTTATACACAGAATGAAAAGTGTTGACATGCAGAATGAAAAAAAAAAGTTTTTAAAAAAAGTGCATATTTTCACTTTCAGAAGCTCATATTCACTTGCAAATGGCCATACATGTACATTGGACCAATCGATGCCATATATGCATTGCACAGTGATCTGAAGGACTTTCCAAGCTAGATACACGCACAGATTCAAGTTCTGAGCTTAAAAGCTCAAAGAAGCGTGTTTTCATGAAATTGTGTATAGCCACAGTTTTAGAGCTCTAGCTCGCTTCCTTACGGAGATAGGAACAAATTCAATCTCATTCAGTCATATAGTCACATTTCACTCATGTTTGTCACTTTCCCACTGAGTTATACACAGAATGAAAAGTTTTGACATGCAGAATGAAAAAAAAAACAAGTTTTTTAAAAAAGTGCATATTTTCACTTCAGAAGCTCATATTCACTTGCAAATGGCCATACATGTACATTGGACCAATCGATGCCATATATGCATTGCACAGTGATCTGAAGGACTTCCAAGCTAGATACACGCACAGATTCAAGTTCTGAGCTTAAAAGCTCAAAGAAGCGTGTTTTCATGAAAGTGCGATAGCCACAGTTTCAGAGTTCTAGCTCGCTTCCTTACGGAGATAGGAACAAATTCAATCTCATTCAGTCATATAGTCACATTTCAATCATGTTTGTCACTTTCCCACTGAGTTATACACAGAATGAAAAGTTTTGACATGCAGAATGAAAAAAAAAAAAAGTTTTTAAAAAGTGCATATTTTCACTTCAGAAGCTCATATTCACTTGCAAATGGCCATACATGTACATTGGACCAATCGATGCCATATATGCATTGCACAGTGATCTGAAGGACTTCCCAAGCTAGATACACGCACAGATTCAAGTTCTGAGCTTAAAAGCTCAAAGAAGCGTGTTTTTCATGAAAGTGCGTATAGCCACAGTTTCAGAGCTCTAGCTCGCTTCCTTACGGAGATAGGAACAAATTCAATCTCATTCAGTCATATAGTCACATTTCAATCATGTTTGTCACTTTCCCACTGAGTTATACACAGAATGAAAAGTTTTGACATGCAGAATGAAAAAAAAAAAATTTTTTAAAAAGTGCATATTTTCACTTCAGAAGCTCATATTCACTTGCAAATGGCCATACATGTACATTGGACCAATCGATGCCATATATGCATTGCACAGTGATCTGAAGGACTTCCTAAGCTAGATACACGCACAGATTCAAGTTCTGAGCTTAAAAGCTCAAAGAAGCGTGTTTTCATGAAAGTGCGTATAGCGACAGTTTCAGAGCTCTAGCTCGCTTCCTTACGGAGATAGGAACAAATTCAATCTCATTCAGTCATATAGTCACATTTCACTCATGTTTGTCACTTTCCCACTTAGTTATACACAGAATGAAAAGTTTTGACATGCAGAATGAAAAAAAAAAAGTTTTTGAAAAAGTGCATATTTTCACTTCAGAAGCTCATATTCACTTGCAAATGGCCATACATGTACATTGGACCAAACGATGCCATATATGCATTGCACAGTGATCTGAAGGACTTCCCAAGCTAGATACACGCACAGATTCAAGTTCTGAGCTTAAAAGCTCAAAGAAGCGTGTTTTCATGAAAGTGCGTATAGCCACAGTTTCAGAGCTCTAGCTCGCTTCTTTACGGAGATAGGAACAAATTCAATCTCATTCAGTCATATAGTCACATTTCAATCATGTTTGTCACTTTCCCACTGAGTTATACACAGAATGAAAAGTGTTGACATGCAGAATGAAAAAAAAACAAGTTTTTAAAAAAGTGCATATTTTCACTTCAGAAGCTCATATTCACTTGCAAATGGCCATACATGTACATTGGACCAAACGATGCCATATATGCATTGCACAGTGATCTGAAGGACTTCCCAAGCTAGATACACGCACAGATTCAAGTTCTGAGCTTAAAAGCTCAAAGAAGCGTGTTTTTCATGAAAGTGCGTATAGCGACAGTTTCAGAGCTCTAGCTCGCTTCCTTACGGAGATAGGAACAAATTCACTCTCATTCAGTCATATAGTCACATTTCACTCATGTTTGTCACTTTCCCACTGAGTTATACACAGAATGAGAAGTTTTGACATGCAGAATGAAAAAAAAAATAAGTTTTTAAAAAAGTGCATATTTTCACTTCAGAAGCTCATATTCACTTGCAAATGGCCATACATGTACATTGGACCAATCGATGCCATATATGCATTGCACAGTGATCTGAAGGACTTCCCAAGCTAGATACAGGCACAGATTCAAGTTCTGAGCTTAAAAGCTCAAAGAAGCGTGTTTTCATGAAAGTGCGTATAGCGACAGTTTCAGAGCTCTAGCTCGCTTCCTTACGGAGATAGGAACAAATTCAATCTCATTCAGTCATATAGTCACATTTCACTCATGTTTGTCACTTTCCCACTTAGTTATACACAGAATGAAAAGTTTTGACATGCAGAATGAAAAAAAAAAAAAAAAAAAAAAAAGTGCATATTTTCACTTCAGAAGCTCATATTCACTTGCAAATGGCCATACATGTACATTGGACCAATCGATGCCATATATGCATTGCACAGTGATCTGAAGGACTTCCCAAGCTAGATACACGCACAGATTCAAGTTCTGAGCTTAAAAGCTCAAAGAAGCGTGTTTTCATGAAAAGTGCGTATAGCCACAGTTTCAGAGCTCTAGCTCGCTTCCTTACGGAGATAGGAACAAATTCAATCTCATTCAGTCATATAGTCACATTTCACTCATGTTTGTCACTTTCCCTCTGAGTTATACACAGAATGAAAAGTGTTGACATGCAGAATGAAAAAAAAACAAGTTTTTGAAAAAGTGCATATTTTCACTTCAGAAGCTCATATTCACTTGCAAATGGCCATACATGTACATTGGACCAAACGATGCCATATATGCATTGCACAGTGATCTGAAGGACTTCCCAAGCTAGATACACGCACAGATTCAAGTTCTGAGCTTAAAAGCTCAAAGAAGCGTGTTTTCATGAAAGTGCGTATAGCCACAGTTTCAGAGCTCTAGCTCGCTTCCTTACGGAGATAGGAACAAATTCAATCTCATTCAGTTATATAGTCACATTTCACTCATGTTTGTCACTTTCCCACTTAGTTATACACAGAATGAAAAGTGTTGACATGCAGAATGAAAAAAAAAAAGTTTTTAAAAAAGTGCATATTTTCACTTCAGAAGCTCATATTCACTTGCAAATGGCCATACATGTACATTGGACCAATCGATGCCATATATGCATTGCACAGTGATCTGAAGGACTTCCCAAGCTAGATACACGCACAGATTCAAGTTCTGAGCTTAAAAGCTCAAAGAAGCGTGTTTTCATGAAAGCGTAATAGCCACAGTTTCAGAGTTCTAGCTCGCTTCCTTACGGAGATAGGAACAAATTCACTCTCATTCAGTCATATAGTCACATTTCAATCATGTTTGTCACTTTCCCACTGAGTTATACACAGAATGAAAAGTGTTGACATGCAGAATGAAAAAAAAAAACAAGTTTTTAAAAAAAGTGCATATTTTCACTTCAGAAGCTCATATTCACTTGCAAATGGCCATACATGTACATTGGACCAAACGATGCCATATATGCATTGCACAGTGATCTGAAGGACTTCCCCTAGCTAGATACACGCACAGATTCAAGTTCTGAGCTGAAAAGCTCAAAGAAGCGTGTTTTCATGAAAGTGCGTATAGCCACAGTTTCAGAGCTCTAGCTCTCGCTTCCTTACGGAGATAGGAACAAATTCAATCTCATTCAGTCATATAGTCACATTTCAATCATGTTTGTCACTTTCCCACTGAGTTATACACAGAATGAAAAGTTTTGACATGCAGAATGAAAAAAAAAAAAGTTTTTAAAAAAGTGCATATTTTCACTTCAGAAGCTCATATTCACTTGCAAATGGCCATACATGTACATTGGACCAAACGATGCCATATATGCATTGCACAGTGATCTGAAGGACTTCCCAAGCTAGATACACGCACAGATTCAAGTTCTGAGCTTAAAAGCTCAAAGAAGCGTGTTTTTCATGAAAGTGCGTATAGCCACAGTTTCAGAGCTCTAGCTCGCTTCCTTACGGAGATAGGAACAAATTCAATCTCATTCAGTCATATAGTCACATTTCACTCATGTTTGTCACTTTTCCCACTGAGTTATACACAGAATGAAAAGTTTTGACATGCAGAATGAAAAAAAAAAACAAGTTTTTAAAAAGTGCATATTTTCACTTCAGAAGCTCATATTCACTTGCAAATGGCCATACATGTACATTGGACCAAACGATGCCATATATGCATTGCACAGTGATCTGAAGGACTTCCCAAGCTAGATACACGCACAGATTCAAGTTCTGAGCTTAAAAGCTCAAAGAAGCGTGTTTTCATGAAAGTGCGTATAGCGACAGTTTCAGAGCTCTAGCTCGCTTCCTTACGGAGATAGGAACAAATTCAATCTCATTCAGTTATATAGTCACATTTCACTCATGTTTGTCACTTTCCCACTGAGTTATACACAGAATGAAAAGTTTTGACATGCAGAATGAAAAAAAACAAGTTTTTAAAAAAGTGCATATTTTCACTTCAGAAGCTCATATTCACTTGCAAATGGCCATACATGTACATTGGACCAAACGATGCCATATATGCATTGCACAGTGATCTGAAGGACTTCCCAAGCTAGATACACGCACAGATTCAAGTTCTGAGCTTAAAAGCTCAAAGAAGCGTGTTTTCATGAAAGTGCGTATAGCGACAGTTTCAGAGCTCTAGCTCGCTTCCTTACGGAGATAGGAACAAATTCAATCTCATTCAGTCATATAGTCACATTTCACTCATGTTTGTCACTTTCCCACTGAGTTATACACAGAATGAAAAGTTTTGACATGCAGAATGAAAAAAAAAATAAGTTTTTGAAAAAGTGCATATTTTCACTTCAGAAGCTCATATTCACTTGCAAATGGCCATACATGTACATTGGACCAAACGATGCCATATATGCATTGCACAGTGATCTGAAGGACTTCCCAAGCTAGATACACGCACAGATTCAAGTTCTGAGCTTAAAAGCTCAAAGAAGCGTGTTTTCATGAAAGTGCGTATAGCCACAGTTTCAGAGCTCTAGCTCGCTTCCTTACGGAGATAGGAACAAATTCAATCTCATTCAGTCATATAGTCACATTTCAATCATGTTTGTCACTTTCCCACTGAGTTATACACAGAATGAAAAGTTTTGACATGCAGAATGAAAAAAAAAAAGTTTTTAAAAAAGTGCATATTTTCACTTCAGAAGCTCATATTCACTTGCAAATGGCCATACATGTACATTGGACCAATCGATGCCATATATGCATTGCACAGTGATCTGAAGGACTTCCCAAGCTAGATACACGCACAGATTCAAGTTCTGAGCTTAAAAGCTCAAAGACGCGTGTTTTCATGAAAGTGCGTATAGCCACAGTTTCAGAGCTCTAGCTCGCTTCCTTACGGAGATAGCAACAAATTCATTCTCATTCAGTCATATAGTCACATTTCACTCATGTTTGTCACTTTCCCACTGAGTTATACACAGAATGAAAAGTTTTGACATGCAGAATGAAAAAAAAAAGCAAGTTTTTAAAAAGTGCATATTTTCACTTCAGAAGCTCATATTCACTTGCAAATGGCCATACATGTACATTGGACCAATCGATGCCATATATGCATTGCACAGTGATCTGAAGGACTTCCCAAGCTAGATACACGCACAGATTCAAGTTCTGAGCTTAAAAGCTCAAAGAAGCGTGTTTTCATGAAAGTGCGTATAGCGACAGTTTCAGAGCTCTAGCTCGCTTCCTTACGAGATAAGAAACAAATTCAATCTCATTCAGTCATATAGTCACATTTCACTCATGTTTGTCACTTTTCCACTGAGTTATACACAGAATGAAAAGTTTTGACATGCAGAATGAAAAAAAAAAAAAGTTTTTTAAAAAGTGCATATTTTCACTTCAGAAGCTCATATTCACTTGCAAATGGCCATACATGTACATTGGACCAATCGATGCCATATATTCATTGCACAGTGATCTGAAGGACTTCCCAGGCTAGATACACGCACAGATTCAAGTTCTGAGCTTAAAAGCTCAAAGAAGCGTGTTTTCATGAAAGTGCGTATAGCGACAGTTTCAGAGCTCTAGCTCGCTTCCTTCCGGAGATAGGAACAAATTCAATCTCATTCAGTCATATAGTCACATTTCACTCATGTTTGTCACTTTCCCACTTAGTTATACACAGAATGAAAAGTTTTGACATGCAGAATGAAAAAAAAAAAAGTTTTTAAAAAGTGCATATTTTCACTTCAGAAGCTCATATTCACTTGCAAATGGCCATACATGTACATTGGACCAATCGATGCCATATATGCATTGCACAGTGATCTGAAGGACTTCCCAAGCTAGATACACGCACAGATTCAAGTTCTGAGCTTAAAAGCTCAAAGAAGCGTGTTTTCATGAAAGTGCGTATAGCCACAGTTTCAGAGCTCTAGCTCGCTTCCTTACGGAGATAGGAACAAATTCAATCTCATTCAGTCATATAGTCACATTTCACTCATGTTTGTCACTTTCCCACTGAGTTATACACAGAATGAAAAGTTTTGACATGCAGAATGAAAAAAAAAAAAAAGTTTTTAAAAAGTGCATATTTTCACTTCAGAAGCTCATATTCACTTGCAAATGGCCATACATGTACATTGGACCAAACGATGCCATATATGCATTGCACAGTGATCTGAAGGACTTCCCAAGCTAGATACACGCACAGATTCAAGTTCTGAGCTTAAAAGCTCAAAGAAGCGTGTTTTTTCATGAAAGTGCGATAGCCACAGTTTCAGAGCTCTAGCTCGCTTCCTTCCGGAGATAGGAACAAATTCAATCTCATTCAGTCATATAGTCACATTTCACTCATGTTTGTCACTTTCCCACTGAGTTATACACAGAATGAAAAGTTTTGACATGCAGAATGAAAAAAAAAAACAAGTTTTTAAAAAGTGCATATTTTCACTTCAGAAGCTCATATTCACTTGCAAATGGCCATACATGTACATTGGACCAATCGATGCCATATATGCATTGCACAGTGATCTGAAGTACTTCCCAAGCTAGATACACGCACAGATTCAAGTTCTGAGCTTAAAAGCTCAAAGACGCGTGTTTTCATGAAAGTGCGTATAGCCACAGTTCAGAGCTCTAGCTCGCTTCCTTACGGAGATAGGAACAAATTCAATCTCATTCAGTCATATAGTCACATTTCACTCATGTTTGTCACTTTCCACTGAGTTATACACAGAATGAAAAGTTTTGACATGCAGAATGAAAAAAAAAAAACAAGTTTTTAAAAAGTGCATATTTTCACTTCAGAAGCTCATATTCACTTGCAAATGGCCATACATGTACATTGGACCAATCGATGCCATATATGCATTGCACAGTGATCTGAAGGACTTCCCAAGCTAGATACACGCACAGATTCAAGTTCTGAGCTTAAAAGCTCAAAGAAGCGTGTTTTCATGAAAGTGCGTATAGCCACAGTTTCAGAGCTCTAGCTCGCTTCCTTACGGAGATAGGAACAAATTCAATCTCATTCAGTCATATAGTCACATTTCACTCATGTTTGTCACTTTCCCACTTAGTTATACACAGAATGAAAAGTTTTGACATGCAGAATGAAAAAAAAAAAAAAAAAAAAAAAAAGTGCATATTTTCACTTCAGAAGCTCATATTCACTTGCAAATGGCCATACATGTACATTGGACCAATCGATGCCATATATGCATTGCACAGTGATCTGAAGGACTTCCCAAGCTAGATACACGCACAGATTCAAGTTCTGAGCTTAAAAGCTCAAAGAAGCGTGTTTTCATGAAAGTGCGTATAGCGACAGTTTCAGAGCTCTAGCTCGCTTCCTTACGGAGATAGGAACAAATTCAATCTCATTCAGTCATATAGTCACATTTCACTCATGTTTGTCACTTTCCCACTGAGTTATACACAGAATGAAAAGTTTTGACATGCAGAATGAAAAAAAAACAAGTTTTTTAAAAAAGTGCATATTTTCACTTCAGAAGCTCATATTCACTTGCAAATGGCCATACATGTACATTGGACCAAACGATGCCATATATGCATTGCACAGTGATCTGAAGGACTTCTCAAGGCTAGATACACGCACAGATTCAAGTTCTGAGCTTAAAAGCTCAAAGAAGCGTGTTTTTCATGAAAGTGCGTATAGCCACAGTTTCAGAGCTCTAGCTCGCTTCCTTACGGAGAGATAGGAACAAATTCAATCTCATTCAGTCATATAGTCACATTTCACTCATGTTTGTCACTTTCCCACTTAGTTATACACAGAATGAAAAGTTTTGACATGCAGAATGAAAAAAACAAGTTTTTAAAAAAAGTGCATATTTTCACTTCAGAAGCTCATATTCACTTGCAAATGGCCATACATGTACATTGGACCAAACGATGCCATATATGCATTGCACAGTGATCTGAAGGACTTCCCAAGCTAGATACACGCACAGATTCAAGTTCTGAGCTTAAAAGCTCAAAGAAGCGTGTTTTCATGAAAGTGCGTATAGCCAACAGTTTCAGAGCTCTAGCTCGCTTCCTTACGGAGATAGGAACAAATTCAATCTCATTCAGTCATATAGTCACATTTCACTCATGTTTGTCACTTTCCCACTGAGTTATACACAGAATGAAAAGTTTTGACATGCAGAATGAAAAAAAAAAAAAAAGTTTTTAAAAAAGTGCATATTTTCACTTCAGAAGCTCATATTCACTTGCAAATGGCCATACATGTACATTGGACCAATCGATGCCATATATGCATTGCACAGTGATCTGAAGGACTTCCCAAGCTAGATACACGCACAGATTCAAGTTCTGAGCTTAAAAGCTCAAAGAAGAGTGTTTTCATGAAAGTGCGTATAGCGACAGTTTCAGAGCTCTAGCTCGCTTCCTTACGGAGATAGGAACAAATTCAATCTCATTCAGTCATATAGTCACATTTCACTCATGTTTGTCACTTTCCCACTGAGTTATACACAGAATGAAAAGTTTGACATGCAGAATGAAAAAAAAACAAGTTTTTAAAAAAGTGCATATTTTCACTTCAGAAGCTCATATTCACTTGCAAATGGCCATACATGTACATTGGACCAATCGATGCCATATATGCATTGCACAGTGATCTGAAGGACTTCCCAAGCTAGATACACGCACAGATTCAAGTTCTGAGCTTAAAAGCTCAAAGAAGCGTGTTTTCATGAAAGTGCGTATAGCCACAGTTTCAGAGCTCTAGCTCGCTTCCTTACGGAGATAGGAACAAATTCAATCTCATTCAGTCATATAGTCACATTTCAATCATGTTTGTCACTTTCCCACTGAGTTATACACAGAATGAAAAGTTTTGACATGCAGAATGAAAAAAAAACAAGTTTTTAAAAAGTGCATATTTTCACTTCAGAAGCTCATATTCACTTGCAAATGGCCATACATGTACATTGGACCAATCGATGCCATATATGCATTGCACAGTGATCTGAAGGACTTCCCAAGCTAGATACACGCACAGATTCAAGTTCTGAGCTTAAAAGCTCAAAGAAGCGTGTTTTCATGAAAGTGCGTATAGCCACAGTTTCAGAGCTCTAGCTCACTTCCTTACGGAGATAGGAACAAATTCAATCTCATTCAGTCATATAGTCACATTTCACTCATGTTTGTCACTTTCCCACTGAGTTATACACAGAATGAAAAGTTTTGACATGCAGAATGAAAAAAAAAACAAGTTTTTAAAAAAGTGCATATTTTCACTTCAGAAGCTCATATTCACTTGCAAATGGCCATACATGTACATTGGACCAAACGATGCCATATATGCATTGCACAGTGATCTGAAGGACTTCCCAGGCTAGATACACGCACAGATTCAAGTTCTGAGCTAAAAAGCTCAAAGAAGCGTGTTTTCATGAAAGTGCGTATAGCCACAGTTTCAGAGCTCTAGCTCGCTTCCTTACGGAGATAGGAACAAATTCAATCTCATTCAGTCATATAGTCACATTTCACTCATGTTTGTCACTTTTCCACTTAGTTATACACAGAATGAAAAGTTTTGACATGCAGAATGAAAAAAAAAAAAAGTTTTTAAAAAGTGCATATTTTCACTTCAGAAGCTCATATTCACTTGCAAATGGCCATATATGTACATTGGACCAAACGATGCCATATATGCATTGCACAGTGATCTGAAGGACTTCCCAAGCTAGATACACGCACAGATTCAAGTTCTGAGCTTAAAAGCTCAAAGAAGCGTGTTTTTCATGAAAGTGCGTATAGCCACAGTTTCAGAGCTCTAGCTCGCTTCCTTACGGAGATAGGAACAAATTCAATCTCATTCAGTCATATAGTCACATTTCACTCATGTTTGTCACTTTCCCTCTGAGTTATACACAGAATGAAAAGTGTTGACATGCAGAATGAAAAAAAAAAACAAGTTTTTGAAAAAGTGCATATTTTCACTTCAGAAGCTCATATTCACTTGCAAATGGCCATACATGTACATTGGACCAAACGATGCCATATATGCATTGCACAGTGATCTGAAGGACTTCCCAAGCTAGATACACGCACAGATTCAAGTTCTGAGCTTAAAAGCTCAAAGAAGCGTGTTTTCATGAAAGTGCGTATAGCCACAGTTTCAGAGCTCTAGCTCTATTCCTTACGGAGATAGGAACAAATTCAATCTCATTCAGTCATATAGTCACATTTCAATCATGTTTGTCACTTTCCCACTGAGTTATACACAGAATGAAAAGTTTTGACATGCAGACTAAAAAAAAACAATTTTTTAAAAAGTGCATATTTTCACTTCAGAAGCTCATATTCACTTGCAAATGGCCATACATGTACATTGGACCAATCGATGCCATATATGCATTGCACAGTGATCTGAAGGACTTCCCAAGCTAGATACACGCACAGATTCAAGTTCTGAGCTTAAAAGCTCAAAGAAGCGTGTTTTCATGAAAGTGCGTATAGCCAGTTTCAGAGCTCTAGCTCGCTTCCTTCGGAGATAGGAACAAATTCAATCTCATTCAGTCATATAGTCACATTTCACTCATGTTTGTCACTTTTCCACTGAGTTATACACAGAATGAAAAGTTTTGACATGCAGAATGAAAAAAAACAAGTTTTTAAAAAAGTGCATATTTTCACTTCAGAAGCTCATATTCACTTGCAAATGGCCATACATGTACATTGGACCAAACGATGCCATATATGCATTGCACAGTGATCTGAAGGACTTCCCAGGCTAGATACACGCACAGATTCAAGTTCTGAGCTTAAAAGCTCAAAGAAGCGTGTTTTCATGAAAGTGCGTATAGAGCCACAGTTTCAGAGCTCTAGCTCGCTTCCTTACGGAGATAGGAACAAATTCACTCTCATTCAGTCATATAGTCACATTTCACTCATGTTTGTCACTTTCCCACTTAGTTATACACAGAATGAAAAGTTTTGACATGCAGAATGAAAAAAAAAAACAAGTTTTTAAAAAAGTGCATATTTTCACTTCAGAAGCTCATATTCACTTGCAAATGGCCATACATGTACATTGGACCAATCGATGCCATATATGCATTGCACAGTGATCTGAAGGACTTCCCAAGCTAGATACACGCACAGATTCAAGTTCTGAGCTTAAAAGCTCAAAGAAGCGTGTTTTCATGAAAGTGCGTATAGCCACAGTTTCAGAGCTCTAGCTCGCTTCCTTACGGAGATAGGAACAAATTCACTCTCATTCAGTCATATAGTCACATTTCACTCATGTTTGTCACTTTCCCACTGAGTTATACACAGAATGAAAAGTGTTGACATGCAGAATGAAAAAAAAAAAGTTTTTAAAAAAAAGTGCATATTTTCACTTCAGAAGCTCAAATTCACTTGCAAATGGCCATTCATGCACATTGGACCAAACGATGCCATATATGCATTGCACAGTGATCTGAAGGACTTCCCAGGCCAGATACACGCACAGATTCAAGTTCTGAGCTTAAAAGCTCAAAGAAGCGTGTTTTCATGAAAGTGCGTATAGCCACAGTTTCAGAGCTCTAGCTCGCTTCCTTACGGAGATAGGAACAAATTCACTCTCATTCAGTCATATAGTCACATTTCACTCATGTTTGTCACTTTCCCACTGAGTTATACACAGAATGAAAAGTTTTGACATGCAGAATGAAAAAAAAAAAATAAGTTTTTAAAAAGTGCATATTTTCACTTCAGAAGCTCATATTCACTTGCAAATGGCCATACATGTACATTGGACCAAACGATGCCATATATGCATTGCACAGTGATCTGAAGGACTTCCCAAGCTAGATACACGCACAGATTCAAGTTCTGAGCTTAAAAGCTCAAAGAAGCGTGTTTTTCATGAAATTGTGTATAGCCACAGTTTCAGAGCTCTAGCTCGCTTCCTTACGGAGATAGGAACAAATTCAATCTCATTCAGTCATATAGTCACATTTCACTCATGTTTGTCACTTTCCCACTTAGTTATACACAGAATGAAAAGTTTTGACATGCAGAATGAAAAAAAAAAAACAAGTTTTTAAAAAGTGCATATTTTCACTTCAGAAGCTCATATTCACTTGCAAATGGCCATACATGTACATTGGACCAATCGATGCCATATATGCATTGCACAGTGATCTGAAGGACTTCCCAAGCTAGATACACGCACAGATTCAAGTTCTGAGCTTAAAAGCTCAAAGAAGCGTGTTTTCATGAAAGTGCGTATAGCGACAGTTTCAGAGCTCTAGCTCGCTTCCTTACGGAGATAGGAACAAATTCAATCTCATTCAGTCATATAGTCACATTTCATTCATGTTTGTCACTTTCCCATTAGTTATACACAGAATGAAAAGTTTTGACATGCAGAATGAAAAAAAAAAACAAGTTTTTAAAAAGTGCATATTTTCACTTCAGAAGCTCATATTCACTTGCAAATGGCCATACATGTACATTGGACCAAACGATGCCATATATGCATTGCACAGTGATCTGAAGGACTTCCCAAGCTAGATACACGCACAGATTCAAGTTCTGAGCTTAAAAGCTCAAAGAAGCGTGTTTTTCATGAAAGTGCGTATAGCCACAGTTTCAGAGCTCTAGCTCGCTTCCTTACGGAGATAGGAACAAATTCAATCTCATTCAGTCATATAGTCACATTTCACTCATGTTTGTCACTTTCCCACTGAGTTATACACAGAATGAAAAGTTTTGACATGCAGAATGAAAAAAAAACAAGTTTTTAAAAAAGTGCATATTTTCACTTCAGAAGCTCATATTCACTTGCAAATGGCCATACATGTACATTGGACCAAACGATGCCATATATGCATTGCACAGTGATCTGAAGGACTTCCCAAGCTAGATACACGCACAGATTCAAGTTCTGAGCTTAAAAGCTCAAAGAAGCGTGTTTTCATGAAAGTGCGATATAGCCACAGTTTCAGAGCTCTAGCTCGCTTCCTTACGGAGATAGGAACAAATTCAATCTCATTCAGTCATATAGTCACATTTCACTCATGTTTGTCACTTTCCCACTGAGTTATACACAGAATGAAAAGTGTTGACATGCAGAATGAAAAAAAAACAAGTTTTTGAAAAAGTGCATATTTTCACTTCAGAAGCTCATATTCACTTGCAAATGGCCATACATGTACATTGGACCAAACGATGCCATATATGCATTGCACAGTGATCTGAAGGACTTCCCAAGCTAGATACACGCACAGATTCAAGTTCTGAGCTTAAAAGCTCAAAGAAGCGTGTTTTCATGAAAGTGCGTATAGCCACAGTTTCAGAGCTCTAGCTCGCTTCCTTACGGAGATAGGAACAAATTCAATCTCATTCAGTCATATAGTCACATTTCACTCATGTTTGTCACTTTCCCACTGAGTTATACACAGAATGAAAAGTGTTGACATGCAGAATGAAAAAAAAAACAAGTTTTTAAAAAGTGCATATTTTCACTTCAGAAGCTCATATTCACTTGCAAATGGCCATACATGTACATTGGACCAAACGATGCCATATATGCATTGCACAGTGATCTGAAGGACTTCCCAAGCTAGATACACGCACAGATTCAAGTTCTGAGCTTAAAAGCTCAAAGAAGCGTGTTTTCATGAAAGTGCGTATAGCCACAGTTTCAGAGCTCTAGCTCGCTTCCTTACGGAGATAGGAACAAATTCAATCTCATTCAGTCATATAGTCACATTTCAATCATGTTTGTGACTTTCCCACTTAGTTATACACAGAATGAAAAGTTTTGACATGCAGAATGAAAAAAAAACAAGTTTTTAAAAAAGTGCATATTTTCACTTCAGAAGCTCATATTCACTTGCAAATGGCCATACATGTACATTGGACCAAACGATGCCATATATGCATTGCACAGTGATCTGAAGGACTTCCCAAGCTAGATACACGCACAGATTCAAGTTCTGAGCTTAAAAGCTCAAAAGAAGCGTGTTTTCATGAAAGTGCGTATAGCCACAGTTTCAGAGCTCTAGCTCGCTTCCTTACGGAGATAGGAACAAATTCAATCTCATTCAGTCATATAGTCACATTTCACTCATGTTTGTCACTTTCCCACTGAGTTATACACAGAATGAAAAGTTTTGACATGCAGAATGAAAAAAAAAAAAGTTTTTTGAAAAAGTGCATATTTTCACTTCAGAAGCTCATATTCACTTGCAAATGGCCATACATGTACATTGGACCAATCGATGCCATATATGCATTGCACAGTGATCTGAAGGACTTCCCAGCTAGATACACGCACAGATTCAAGTTCTGAGCTTAAAAGCTCAAAAGAAGCGTGTTTTCATGAAAGTGCGATAGCCACAGTTTTAGAGCTCTAGCTCGCTTCTTACGGAGATAGGAACAAATTCAATCTCATTCAGTCATATAGTCACATTTCACTCATGTTTGTCACTTTCCCACTTAGTTATACACAGAATGAAAAGTTTTGACATGCAGAATGAAAAAAAAAACAAGTTTTTGAAAAGTGCATATTTTCACTTCAGAAGCTCATATTCACTTGCAAATGGCCATACATGTACATTGGACCAAACGATGCCATATATGCATTGCACAGTGATCTGAAGGACTTCCCAAGCTAGATACACGCACAGATTCAAGTTCTGAGCTTAAAAGCTCAAAGAAGCGTGTTTTTTCATGAAAGTGCGTATAGCCACAGTTTCAGAGCTCTAGCTCGCTTCCTTACGGAGATAGGAACAAATTCAATCTCATTCAGTCATATAGTCACATTTCAATCATGTTTGTCACTTTCCCACTGAGTTATACACAGAATGAAAAGTTTTGACATGCAGAATGAAAAAAAACAAGTTTTTAAAAAAGTGCATATTTTCACTTCAGAAGCTCATATTCACTTGCAAATGGCCATACATGTACATTGGACCAAACGATGCCATATATGCATTGCACAGTGATCTGAAGGACTTCCCAAGCTAGATACACGCACAGATTCAAGTTCTGAGCTTAAAAGCTCAAAGAAGCGTTTTTCATGAAAGTGCGTATAGCCACAGTTTCAGAGCTCTAGCTCGCTTTCTTACGGAGATAGGAACAAATTCAATCTCATTCAGTCATATAGTCACATTTCACTCATGTTTGTCACTTTTCCACTGAGTTATACACAGAATGAAAAGTTTTGACATGCAGAATGAAAAAAAACAAGTTTTTTAAAAAGTGCATATTTTCACTTCAGAAGCTCATATTCACTTGCAAATGGCCATACATGTACATTGGACCAATCGATGCCATATATGCATTGCACAGTGATCTGAAGGACTTCCCAAGCTAGATACATGCACAGATTCAAGTTCTGAGCTTAAAAGCTCAAAGAAGCGTGTTTTCATGAAAGTGCGTATAGACACAGTTTCAGAGCTCTAGCTCGCTTCCTTACGGAGATAGGAACAAATTCAATCTCATTCAGTCATTTAGTCACATTTCACTCATGTTTGTCACTTTCCCACTTAGTTATACACAGAATGAAAAGTTTTGACATGCAGAATGAAAAAAAAATAAGTTTTTGAAAAAGTGCATATTTTCACTTCAGAAGCTCATATTCACTTGCAAATGGCCATACATGTACATTGGACCAATCGATGCCATATATGCATTGCACAGTGATCTGAAGGACTTCCCAGTGCAGATACACGCACAGATTCAAGTTCTGAGCTTTAAAAGCTCAAAGAAGCGTGTTTTCATGAAAGTGCGTATAGCCACAGTTTCAGAGCTCTAGCTCGCTTCCTTACGGAGATAGGAACAAATTCACTCTCATTCAGTCATATAGTCACATTTCACTCATGTTTGTCACTTTCCCACTGAGTTATACACAGAATGAAAAAAAAACATGCAGAAAAAAAAAAAAAAACAAGTTTTTGAAAAAGTGCATATTTTCACTTCAGAAGCTCATATTCACTTGCAAATGGCCATACATGTACATTGGACCAAACGATGCCATATATGCATTGCACAGTGATCTGAAGGACTTCCCAGGCTAGATACACGCACAGATTCAAGTTCTGAGCTTAAAAGCTCAAAGAAGCGTGTTTTTCATGAAAGTGCGATAGCCACAGTTTCAGAGCTCTAGCTCGCTTCCTTACGGAGATAGGAACAAATTCATTCTCATTCAGTCATATAGTCACATTTCACTCATGTTTGTCACTTTCCCACTTAGTTATACACAGAATGAAAAGTTTTGACATGCAGAATGAAAAAAAAAAGTTTTTGAAAAAAGTGCATATTTTCACTTCAGAAGCTCATATTCACTTGCAAATGGCCATACATGTACATTGGACCAAACGATGCCATATATGCATTGCACAGTGATCTGAAGGACTTCCCAAGCTAGATACACGCACAGATTCAAGTTCTGAGCTTAAAAGCTCAAAGAAGCGTGTTTTTCATGAAAGTGCGTATAGCCACAGTTTCAGAGCTCTAGCTCGCTTCCTTACGGAGATAGGAACAAATTCAATCTCATTCAGTCATATAGTCACATTTCACTCATGTTTGTCACTTTCCCACTGAGTTATACACAGAATGAAAAGTTTTGACATGCAGAATGAAAAAAAAAAACAAGTTTTTAAAAAGTGCATATTTTCACTTCAGAAGCTCATATTCACTTGCAAATGGCCATACATGTACATTGGACCAAACGATGCCATATATGCATTGCACAGTGATCTGAAGGACTTCCCAAGCTAGATACACGCACAGATTCAAGTTCTGAGCTTAAAAGCTCAAAGAAGAGTGTTTTTCATGAAAGTGCGTATAGCGACAGTTTCAGAGCTCTAGCTCGCTTCCTTACGGAGATAGGAACAAATTCAATCTCATTCAGTCATATAGTCACATTTCACTCATGTTTGTCACTTTCCCACTGAGTTATACACAGAATGAAAAGTTTTGACATGCAGAATGAAAAAAAAAAACAAGTTTTTAAAAAAGTGCATATTTTCACTTCAGAAGCTCATATTCACTTGCAAATGGCCATACATGTACATTGGACCAAACGATGCCATATATGCATTGCACAGTGATCTGAAGGACTTCCCAAGCTAGATACACGCACAGATTCAAGTTCTGAGCTTAAAAGCTCAAAGAAGCGTGTTTTCATGAAAGTGCGTATAGCCACAGTTTCAGAGCTCTAGCTCGCTTCCTTTACGGAGATAGGAACAAATTCACTCTCATTCAGTCATATAGTCACATTTCAATCATGTTTGTCACTTTCCCACTGAGTTATACACAGAATGAAAAGTTTTGACATGCAGAATGAAAAAAAAAAACAAGTTTTTAAAAAAGTGCATATTTTCACTTCAGAAGCTCATATTCACTTGCAAATGGCCATACATGTACATTGGACCAATCGATGCCATATATGCATTGCACAGTGATCTGAAGGACTTCCCAAGCTAGATACACGCACAGATTCAAGTTCTGAGCTAAAAAGCTCAAAGAAGCGTGTTTTCATGAAAGTGCGTATAGCGACAGTTTCAGAGCTCTAGCTCGCTTCCTTACGGAGATAGGAACAAATTCAATCTCATTCAGTCATATAGTCACATTTCACTCATGTTTGTCACTTTCCCACTGAGTTATACACAGAATGAAAAGTTTTGACATGCAGAATGAAAAAAAAAACAAGTTTTTGAAAAAGTGCATATTTTCACTTCAGAAGCTCATATTCACTTGCAAATGGCCATACATGTACATTGGACCAATGGATGCCATATATGCATTGCACAGTGATCTGAAGGACTTCCCAAGCTAGATACACGCACAGATTTAAGTTCTGAGCTTAAAAGCTCAAAGAAACGTGTTTTCATGAAAGTGCGTATAGCCACAGTTTCAGAGCTCTAGCTCGCTTCCTTACGGAGATAGGAACAAATTCAATCTCATTCAGTCATATAGTCACATTTCACTCATGTTTGTCACTTTCCCACTTAGTTATACACAGAATGAAAAGTTTTGACATGCAGAATGAAAAAAAAAAAACAAGTTTTTGAAAAAGTGCATATTTTCACTTCAGAAGCTCATATTCACTTGCAAATGGCCATACATGTACATTGGACCAAACGATGCCATATATGCATTGCACAGTGATCTGAAGGACTTCCCAAGCTAGATACACGCACAGATTCAAGTTCTGAGCTTTAAAGCTCAAAGAAGCGTGTTTTCATGAAAGTGCGTATAGCCACAGTTTCAGAGCTCTAGCTACCTTCTTTACGGAGATATGAACAAATTCAATCTCATTCAGTCATATAGTCACATTTCACTCATGTTTGTCACTTTCCCTCTGAGTTATACACAGAATGAAAAGTGTTGACATGCAGAATGAAAAAAAAAAAGTTTTTAAAAAAGTGCATATTTTCACTTCAGAAGCTCATATTCACTTGCAAATGGCCATACATGTACATTGGACCAATCGATGCCATATATGCATTGCACAGTGATCTGAAGGACTTCCCAAGCTAGATACACGCACAGATTCAAGTTCTGAGCTTAAAAGCTCAAAGAAGCGTGTGTTTTCATGAAAGTGCGTATAGCCACAGTTTCAGAGCTCTAGCTCTATTCCTTACGGAGATAGGAACAAATTCACTCTCATTCAGTCATATAGTCACATTTCACTCATGTTTGTCACTTTCCCACTGAGTTATACACAGAATGAGAAGTTTTGACATGCAGAATGAAAAAAAAAGCAATTTTTAAAAAAGTGCATATTTTCACTTCAGAAGCTCATATTCACTTGCAAATGGCCATACATGTACATTGGACCAATCGATGCCATATATGCATTGCACAGTGATCTGAAGGACTTCCCAAGCTAGATACACGCACAGATTCAAGTTCTGAGCTTAAAAGCTCAAAGAAGCGTGTTTTCATGAAAGTGCGTATAGCGACAGTTTCAGAGCTCTAGCTCGCTTTCTTACGGAGATAGGAACAAATTCAATCTCATTCAGTCATATAGTCACATTTCACTCATGTTTGTCACTTTCCCACTGAGTTATACACAGAATGAAAAGTTTTGACATGCAGAATGAAAAAAAAAAGTTTTTAAAAAAGTGCATATTTTCACTTCAGAAGCTCATATTCACTTGCAAATGGCCATACATGTACATTGGACCAATCGATGCCATATATGCATTGCACAGTGATCTGAAGGACTTCCCAAGCTAGATACATGCACAGATTCAAGTTCTGAGCTTAAAAGCTCAAAGAAGCGTGTTTTCATGAAAGTGCGTATAGCCACAGTTTCAGAGCTCTAGCTCGCTTCCTTACGGAGATAGGAACAAATTCAATCTCATTCAGTTATATAGTCACATTTCACTCATGTTTGTCACTTTCCCACTTAGTTATACACAGAATGAAAAGTGTTGACATGCAGAATGAAAAAAAAATAAGTTTTTATAAAAGTGCATATTTTCACTTCAGAAGCTCATATTCACTTGCAAATGGCCATACATGTACATTGGACCAAACGATGCCATATATGCATTGCACAGTGATCTGAAGGACTTCCCAAGCCAGATACACGCACAGATTCAAGTTCTGAGCTTAAAAGCTCAAAGAAGCGCGTGTTTTCATGAAAAAGTGCGTATAGCCACAGTTTCAGAGCTCTAGCTCGCTTCCTTACGGAGATAGGAACAAATTCAATCTCATTCAGTCATATAGTCACATTTCACTCATGTTTGTCACTTTCCCTCTGAGTTATACACAGAATGAAAAGTGTTGACATGCAGAATGAAAAAAAAAACAAGTTTTTAAAAAGTGCATATTTTCACTTCAGAAGCTCATATTCACTTGCAAATGGCCATACATGTACATTGGACCAAACGATGCCATATATGCATTGCACAGTGATCTGAAGGACTTCCTAAGCTAGATACACGCACAGATTCAAGTTCTGAGCTTAAAAGCTCAAAGACGCGTGTTTTCATGAAAGTGCGTATAGCCACAGTTTCAGAGCTCTAGCCATCCTTCCTTACGGAGATAGGAACAAATTCAATCTCATTCAGTTATATAGTCACATTTCACTCATGTTTGTCACTTTCCCACTTAGTTATACACAGAATGAAAAGTTTTGACATGCAGAATGAAAAAAAAACAAGTTTTTAAAAAAGTGCATATTTTCACTTCAGAAGCTCATATTCACTTGCAAATGGCCATACATGTACATTGGACCAAACGATGCCATATATGCATTGCACAGTGATCTGAAGGACTTCCCAAGCTAGATACACGCACAGATTCAAGTTCTGAGCTAAAAAGCTCAAAGAAGCGTGTTTTCATGAAAGTGCGTATAGCCACAGTTTCAGAGCTCTAGCTCGCTTCCTTACGGAGATAGGAACAAATTCAATCTCATTCAGTCATATAGTCACATTTCACTCATGTTTGTCACTTTCCCACTGAGTTATACACAGAATGAAAAGTTTTGACATGCAGAATGAAAAAAAAAAAAACAAGTTTTTAAAAAGTGCATATTTTCACTTCAGAAGCTCATATTCACTTGCAAATGGCCATACATGTACATTGGACCAAACGATGCCATATATGCATTGCACAGTGATCTGAAGGACTTCCCAAGCTAGATACACGCACAGATTCAAGTTCTGAGCTTAAAAGCTCAAAGAAGCGTGTTTTCATGAAAGTGCGATAGCCACAGTTTCAGAGCTCTAGCTCGCTTCCTTACGGAGAGATAGGAACAAATTCACTCTCATTCAGTCATATAGTCACATTTCACTCATGTTTGTCACTTTCCCACTTAGTTATACACAGAATGAAAAGTTTTGACATGCAGAATGAAAAAAAAAACAAGTTTTTAAAAAAGTGCATATTTTCACTTCAGAAGCTCATATTCACTTGCAAATGGCCATACATGTACATTGGACCAATCGATGCCATATATGCATTGCACAGTGATCTGAAGGACTTCCCAAGCTAGATACACGCACAGATTCAAGTTCTGAGCTTAAAAGCTCAAAGAAGCGTGTTTTCATGAAAGTGCGTATAGCCACAGTTTCAGAGCTCTAGCTCGCTTCCTTACGGAGATAGGAACAAATTCAATCTCATTCAGTCATATAGTCACATTTCAATCATGTTTGTCACTTTCCCACTTAGTTATACACAGAATGAAAAGTTTTGACATGCAGAATGAAAAAAAACAAGTTTTTAAAAAGTGCATATTTTCACTTCAGAAGCTCATATTCACTTGCAAATGGCCATACATGTACATTGGACCAAACGATGCCATATATGCATTGCACAGTGATCTGAAGGACTTCCCAGGCTAGATACACGCACAGATTCAAGTTCTGAGCTTAAAAGCTCAAAGAAGCGTGTTTTCATGAAAGTGCGTATAGCCACAGTTTCAGAGCTCTAGCTCGCTTCCTTACGGAGATAGGAACAAATTCAATCTCATTCAGTCATATAGTCACATTTCACTCATGTTTGTCACTTTCCCACTTAGTTATACACAGAATGAAAAGTTTTGACATGCAGAATGAAAAAAAAATGTTTTTGAAAAAGTGCATATTTTCACTTCAGAAGCTCATATTCACTTGCAAATGGCCATACATGTACATTGGACCAAACGATGCCATATATGCATTGCACAGTGATCTGAAGGACTTCCCAAGCTAGATACACGCACAGATTCAAGTTCTGAGCTTAAAAGCTCAAAGAAGCGTGTTTTCATGAAAGTGCGATAGCCACAGTTTCAGAGCTCTTAGCTCGCTTCCTTACGGAGATAGGAACAAATTCAATCTCATTCAGTCATATAGTCACATTTCACTCATGTTTGTCACTTTCCCACTGAGTTATACACAGAATGAAAAGTTTTGACATGCAGAATGAAAAAAAAAACAAGTTTTTAAAAAGTGCATATTTTCACTTCAGAAGCTCATATTCACTTGCAAATGGCCATACATGTACATTGGACCAAACGATGCCATATATGCATTGCACAGTGATCTGAAGGACTTCCCAGGCTAGATACACGCACAGATTCAAGTTCTGAGCTTAAAAGCTCAAAGAAGCGAGTTTTTCATGAAAGTGCGTATAGCCACAGTTTCAGAGCTCTAGCTCGCTTCCTTACGGAGATAGGAACAAATTCACTCTCATTCAGTCATATAGTCACATTTCACTCATGTTTGTCACTTTCCCACTGAGTTATACACAGAATGAGAAGTTTTGACATGCAGAATGAAAAAAAAAACAAGTTTTTTAAAAAAGTGCATATTTTCACTTCAGAAGCTCATATTCACTTGCAAATGGCCATACATGTACATTGGACCAAACGATGCCATATATGCATTGCACAGTGATCTGAAGGACTTCCCAAGCTAGATACACGCACAGATTCAAGTTCTGAGCTTAAAAGCTCAAAGAAGCGTGTTTTCATGAAAGTGCGTATAGCGACAGTTTCAGAGCTCTAGCTCGCTTCCTTACGGAGATAGGAACAAATTCAATCTCATTCAGTCATATAGTCACATTTCAATCATGTTTGTCACTTTCCCACTGAGTTATACACAGAATGAAAAGTGTTGACATGCAGAATGAAAAAAAAACAAGTTTTTAAAAAGTGCATATTTTCACTTCAGAAGCTCATATTCACTTGCAAATGGCCATACATGTACATTGGACCAAACGATGCCATATATGCATTGCACAGTGATCTGAAGGACTTCCCAAGCTAGATACACGCACAGATTCAAGTTCTGAGCTTAAAAGCTCAAAGAAGCGTGTTTTCATGAAAGTGCGTATAGCCACAGTTTCAGAGCTCTAGCTCGCTTCCTTACGGAGATAGGAACAAATTCAATCTCATTCAGTCATATAGTCACATTTCACTCATGTTTGTCACTTTCCCACTGAGTTATACACAGAATGAAAAGTGTTGACATGCAGAATGAAAAAAAAATAAGTTTTTATAAAAGTGCATATTTTCACTTCAGAAGCTCATATTCACTTGCAAATGGCCATACATGTACATTGGACCAATCGATGCCATATATGCATTGCACAGTGATCTGAAGGACTTCCAAGCTAGATACACGCACAGATTCAAGTTCTGAGCTTAAAAGCTCAAAGAAGCGTGTTTTCATGAAAGTGCGTATAGCCACAGTTTCAGAGTTCTAGCTCGCTTCCTTACGGAGATAGGAACAAATTCATTCTCATTCAGTCATATAGTCACATTTCACTCATGTTTGTCACTTTCCCACTGAGTTATACACAGAATGAAAAGTTTTGACATGCAGAATGAAAAAAAAAAACAAGTTTTTTAAAAAGTGCATATTTTCACTTCAGAAGCTCATATTCACTTGCAAATGGCCATACATGTACATTGGACCAAACGATGCCATATATGCATTGCACAGTGATCTGAAGGACTTCCCAAGCTAGATACACGCACAGATTCAAGTTCTGAGCTTAAAAGCTCAAAGAAGCGTGTTTTCATGAAAGTGCGATAGCCACAGTTTCAGAGCTCTAGCTCGCTTCCTTACGGAGATAGGAACAAATTCAATCTCATTCAGTTATATAGTCACATTTCACTCATGTTTGTCACTTTCCCACTTAGTTATACACAGAATGAAAAGTTTTGACATGCAGAATGAAAAAAAAAAGTTTTTAAAAAGTGCATATTTTCACTTCAGAAGCTCATATTCACTTGCAAATGGCCATACATGTACATTGGACCAATCGATGCCATATATGCATTGCACAGTGATCTGAAGGACTTCCCAGGCTAGATACACGCACAGATTCAAGTTCTGAGCTTAAAAGCTCAAAGAAGCGTGTTTTCATGAAAGTGCGTATAGCCACAGTTTCAGAGCTCTAGCTCGCTTCCTTACGGAGATAGGAACAAATTCAATCTCATTCAGTCATATAGTCACATTTCACTCATGTTTGTCACTTTCCCACTTAGTTATACACAGAATGAAAAGTGTTGACATGCAGAATGAAAAAAAAATAAGTTTTTGAAAAAGTGCATATTTTCACTTCAGAAGCTCATATTCACTTGCAAATGGCCATACATGTACATTGGACCAAACGATGCCATATATGCATTGCACAGTGATCTGAAGGACTTCCCAGGCTAGATACACGCACAGATTCAAGTTCTGAGCTTAAAAGCTCAAAGAAGCGTGTTTTCATGAAAGTGCGTATAGCCACAGTTTCAGAGCTCTAGCTCGCTTCCTACGGAGATAGGAACAAATTCAATCTCATTCAGTCATATAGTCACATTTCAATCATGTTTGTCACTTTCCCACTGAGTTATACACAGAATGAAAAGTTTTGACATGCAGAATGAAAAAAAAAGTTTTTAAAAAGTGCATATTTTCACTTCAGAAGCTCATATTCACTTGCAAATGGCCATACATGTACATTGGACCAATCGATGCCATATATGCATTGCACAGTGATCTGAAGGACTTCCCAAGCTAGATACACGCACAGATTCAAGTTCTGAGCTTAAAAGCTCAAAGAAGCGTGTTTTCATGAAAGTGCGTATAGCCACAGTTTCAGAGCTCTAGCTCGCTTCCTTACGGAGATAGGAACAAATTCAATCTCATTCAGTCATATAGTCACATTTCACTCATGTTTGTCACTTTCCCACTGAGTTATACACAGAATGAAAAGTTTTGACATGCAGAATGAAAAAAAAAAGTTTTTTAAAAAGTGCATATTTTCACTTCAGAAGCTCATATTCACTTGCAAATGGCCATACATGTACATTGGACCAATCGATGCCATATATGCATTGCACAGTGATCTGAAGGACTTCCCAAGCTAGATACACGCACAGATTCAAGTTCTGAGCTTAAAAGCTCAAAGAAGCGTGTTTTCATGAAAGTGCGTATAGCCACAGTTTCAGAGCTCTAGCTCGCTTCCTTACGGAGATAGGAACAAATTCAATCTCATTCAGTCATATAGTCACATTTCACTCATGTTTGTCACTTTCCCACTGAGTTATACACAGAATGAAAAGTTTTGACATGCAGAATGAAAAAAAAAAAAAAGTTTTTTTAAAAAGTGCATATTTTCACTTCAGAAGCTCATATTCACTTGCAAATGGCCATACATGTACATTGGACCAAACGATGCCATATATGCATTGCACAGTGATCTGAAGGACTTCCCAAGCTAGATACACGCACAGATTCAAGTTCTGAGCTTAAAAGCTCAAAGAAGCGTGTTTTCATGAAAGTGCGATAGCCACAGTTTCAGAGCTCTAGCTCGCTTCCTTACGGAGATAGGAACAAATTCAATCTCATTCAGTCATATAGTCACATTTCACTCATGTTTGTCACTTTCCCACTTAGTTATACACAGAATGAAAAGTTTTGACATGCAGAATGAAAAAAAACAAGTTTTTAAAAAAGTGCATATTTTCACTTCAGAAGCTCATATTCACTTGCAAATGGCCATACATGTACATTGGACCAATCGATGCCATATATGCATTGCACAGTGATCTGAAGGACTTCCTAAGCTAGATACACGCACAGATTCAAGTTCTGAGCTTAAAAGCTCAAAGAAGCGTGTTTTCATGAAAGTGCGTATAGCCACAGTTTCAGAGCTCTAGCTACCTTCTTTACGGAGATATGAACAAATTCAATCTCATTCAGTCATATAGTCACATTTCACTCATGTTTGTCACTTTCCCTCTGAGTTATACACAGAATGAAAAGTGTTGACATGCAGAATGAAAAAAAAAAGTTTTTAAAAAGTGCATATTTTCACTTCAGAAGCTCATATTCACTTGCAAATGGCCATACATGTACATTGGACCAATCGATGCCATATATGCATTGCACAGTGATCTGAAGGACTTCCCAAGCTAGATACACGCACAGATTCAAGTTCTGAGCTTAAAAGCTCAAAGAAGCGTGTTTTCATGAAAGTGCGTATAGCCACAGTTTCAGAGCTCTAGCTCGCTTCCTTACGGAGATAGGAACAAATTCAATCTCATTCAGTCATATAGTCACATTTCAAATATGTTTGTCACTTTCCCACTGAGTTATACACAGAATGAAAAGTGTTGACATGCAGAATGAAAAAAAACAAGTTTTTAAAAAGTGCATATTTTCACTTCAGAAGCTCATATTCACTTGCAAATGGCCATACATGTACATTGGACCAATCGATGCCATATATGCATTGCACAGTGATCTGAAGGACTTCCAAGCTAGATACACGCACAGATTCAAGTTCTGAGCTTAAAAGCTCAAAGAAGCCTGTTTTCATGAAAGTGCGTATAGCCACAGTTTCAGAGCTCTAGCTCGCTTCCTTACGGAGATAGAAAACAAATTCAATCTCATTCAGTCATATAGTCACATTTCACTCATGTTTGTCACTTTCCCACTGAGTTATACACAGAATGAAAAGTGTTGACATGCAGAATGAAAAAAAACAAGTTTTTAAAAAGTGCATATTTTCACTTCAGAAGCTCATATTCACTTGCAAATGGCCATACATGTACATTGGACCAAACGATGCCATATATGCATTGCACAGTGATCTGAAGGACTTCCCAAGCTAGATACACGCACAGATTCAAGTTCTGAGCTTAAAAGCTCAAAGAAGCGTGTGTTTTCATGAAAGTGCGATAGCCACAGTTTCAGAGCTCTAGCTCCTTCCCTTACGGAGATAGGAACAAATTCACTCTCATTCAGTCATATAGTCACATTTCAATCATGTTTGTCACTTTCCCACTGAGTTATACACAGAATGAAAAGTTTTGACATGCAGAATGAAAAAAAAAAAAAAAGTTTTAAAAAGTGCATATTTTCACTTCAGAAGCTCATATTCACTTGCAAATGGCCATACATGTACATTGGACCAATCGATGCCATATATGCATTGCACAGTGATCTGAAGGACTTCCCAAGCTAGATACACGCACAGATTCAAGTTCTGAGCTTAAAAGCTCAAAGAAGCGTGTTTTCATGAAAGTGCGATAGCCACAGTTTCAGAGCTCTAGCTCGCTTCCTACGGAGATAGGAACAAATTCAATCTCATTCAGTCATATAGTCACATTTCACTCATGTTTGTCACTTTCCCATTGAGTTATACACAGAATGAAAAGTTTTGACATGCAGAATGAAAAAAAAAAAGTTTTTAAAAAGTGCATATTTTCACTTCAGAAGCTCATATTCACTTGCAAATGGCCATACATGTACATTGGACCAAACGATGCCATATATGCATTGCACAGTGATCTGAAGGACTTCCCAAGCTAGATACACGCACAGATTCAAGTTCTGAGCTTAAAAGCTCAAAGAAGCGTGTTTTCATGAAAGTGCGTATAGCCACAGTTTCAGAGCTCTAGCTCGCTTTCTTACGGAGATAGGAACAAATTCAATCTCATTCAGTCATATAGTCACATTTCACTCATGTTTGTCACTTTCCCACTTAGTTATACACAGAATGAAAAGTTTTGACATGCAGAATGAAAAAAAAAAACAAGTTTTTAAAAAGTGCATATTTTCACTTCAGAAGCTCATATTCACTTGCAAATGGCCATACATGTACATTGGACCAAACGATGCCATATATGCATTGCACAGTGATCTGAAGGACTTCCCAGGCTAGATACACGCACAGATTCAAGTTCTGAGCTTAAAAGCTCAAAGAAGCGTGTTTTCATGAAAGTGCGTGATAGCCACAGTTTCAGAGCTCTAGCTCACTTCCCTTACGGAGATAGGAACAAATTCACTCTCATTCAGTCATATAGTCACATTTCAATCATGTTTGTCACTTTCCCACTTAGTTATACACAGAATGAAAAGTGTTGACATGCAGAATGAAAAAAAAATAAGTTTTTAAAAAGTGCATATTTTCACTTCAGAAGCTCATATTCACTTGCAAATGGCCATACATGTACATTGGACCAAACGATGCCATATATGCATTGCACAGTGATCTGAAGGACTTCCTAAGCTAGATACACGCACAGATTCAAGTTCTGAGCTTAAAAGCTCAAAGAAGCGTGTTTTCATGAAAGTGCGTATAGCCACAGTTTCAGAGCTCTAGCTCGCTTCCTTACGGAGATAGGAACAAATTCAATCTCATTCAGTCATATAGTCACATTTCACTCATGTTTGTCACTTTCCCACTGAGTTATACACAGAATGAAAAGTTTTGACATGCAGAATGAAAAAAAAAACAAGTTTTAAAAAGTGCATATTTTCACTTCAGAAGCTCATATTCACTTGCAAATGGCCATACATGTACATTGGACCAATCGATGCCATATATGCATTGCACAGTGATCTGAAGGACTTCCTAAGCTAGATACACGCACAGATTCAAGTTCTGAGCTTAAAAGCTCAAAGAAGCGTGTTTTCATGAAAGTGCGTATAGCGACAGTTTCAGAGCTCTAGCTCGCTTTCTTACGGAGATAGGAACAAATTCATTCTCATTCAGTCATATAGTCACATTTCACTCATGTTTGTCACTTTCCCACTTAGTTATACACAGAATGAAAAGTTTTGACATGCAGAATGAAAAAAAAACAAGTTTTTTAAAAAAGTGCATATTTTCACTTCAGAAGCTCATATTCACTTGCAAATGGCCATACATGTACATTGGACCAAATCGATGCCATATATGCATTGCACAGTGATCTGAAGGACTTTCCAAGCTAGATACACGCACAGATTCAAGTTCTGAGCTTAAAAGCTCAAAGAAGCGTGTTTTCATGAAAGTGCGTATAGCCACAGTTTCAGAGCTCTAGCTCGCTTCCTTACGGAGATAGGGAACAAATTCAATCTGATTCAGTCATATAGTCACATTTCACTCATGTTTGTCACTTTCCCACTTAGTTATACACAGAATGAAAAGTTTTGACATGCAGAATGAAAAAAAACAAGTTTTTAAAAAGTGCATATTTTCACTTCAGAAGCTCATATTCACTTGCAAATGGCCATACATGTACATTGGACCAATCGATGCCATATATGCATTGCACAGTGATCTGAAGGACTTCCCAAGCCAGATACACGCACAGATTCAAGTTCTGAGCTTAAAAGCTCAAAGAAGCGTGTTTTCATGAAAAATGCGATAGCCACAGTTTCAGAGCTCTAGCTCGCTCCTTACGGAGATAGGAACAAATTTAATCTCATTCAGTCATATAGTCACATTTTACTCATGTTTGTCACTTTCCCACTGAGTTATACACAGAATGAAAAGTTTTGACATGCAGAATGAAAAAAAAAAAAAAGTTTTTAAAAAAGTGCATATTTTCACTTCAGAAGCTCATATTCACTTGCAAATGGCCATACATGTACATTGGACCAAACGATGCCATATATGCATTGCACAGTGATCTGAAGGACTTCCCAAGCTAGATACACGCACAGATTCAAGTTCTGAGCTTAAAAGCTCAAAGAAGCGTGTTTTCATGAAAGTTGAGATAGCCACAGTTTCAGAGCTCTAGCTCGCTTCCTTACGGAGATAGGAACAAATTGAGTCTCATTCAGTCATATAGTCACATTTCACTCATGTTTGTCACTTTCCCACTAAGTTATTCACAGAATGAAAAGTTTTGACATGCAGAATGAAAAAAACAGTTTTTTAAAAAGTGCATATTTTCACTTCAGAAGCTCATATTCACTTGCAAATGGCCATACATGTACATTGGACCAAACGATGCCATATATGCATTGCACAGTGATCTGAAGGACTTCCCAAGCCAGATACACCCACAGATTCAAGTTCTGAGCTTAAAAGCTCAAAGAAGCGTGTTTTCATGAAAGTGCCTATAGCCACAGTTTCAGAGCTCTAGCTCGCTTCCTTACGGAGATAGGAACAAATTCAATCTCATTCAGTCATATAGTCACATTTCACTATGTTTGTCACTTTCCACTTAGTTATACACAGAATGAAAAGTTTTGACATGCAGAATGAAAAAAAAAAACAAGTTTTAAAAAAGTGCATATTTTCACTTCAGAAGCTCATATTCACTTGCAAATGGCCATACATGTACATTGGACCAAACGATGCCATATATGCATTGCACAGTGATCTGAAGGACTTCCCAAGCTAGATACACGCACAGATTCAAGTTCTGAGCTTAAAAGCTCAAAGAAGCGTGTTTTCATGAAAGTGCGATAGCCACAGTTTCAGAGCTCTAGCTCGCTTCCTTACGGAGATAGGAACAAATTCATTCTCATTCAGTCATATAGTCACATTTCATTCATGTTTGTCACTTTCCCACTTAGTTATACACAGAATGAAAAGTTTTGACATGCAGAATGAAAAAAAAAAAGTTTTTAAAAAAGTGCATATTTTCACTTCAGAAGCTCATATTCACTTGCAAATGGCCATACATGTACATTGGACCAATCGATGCCATATATGCATTGCACAGTGATCTGAAGGACTTCCCAGGCTAGATACACGCACAGATTCAAGTTCTGAGCTTAAAAGCTCAAAGAAGCGTGTTTTCATGAAAGTGCGATAGCCACAGTTTCAGAGCTCTAGCTCGCTTCCTTACGGAGATAGGAACAAATTCAATCTCATTCAGTCATATAGTCACATTTCAATCATGTTTGTCACTTTCCCACTGAGTTATACACAGAATGAAAAGTTTTGACATGCAGAATGAAAAAAAAACAAGTTTTTAAAAAGTGCATATTTTCACTTCAGAAGCTCATATTCACTTGCAAATGGCCATACATGTACATTGGACCAATCGATGCCATATATATGCATTGCACAGTGATCTGAAGGACTTCCCAAGCTAGATACACGCACAGATTCAAGTTCTGAGCTTAAAAAGCTCAAAGAAGCGTGTTTTCATGAAAGTGCGATAGCCACAGTTTCAGAGCTTCTAGCTCGCCTCCTTACGGAGATAGGAACAAATTCAATCTCATTCAGTCATATAGTCACATTTCACTCATGTTTGTCACTTTCCCACTTAGTTATTCACAGAATGAAAAGTTTTGACATGCAGAATGAAAAAAAAACAAGTTTTTAAAAAGTGCATATTTTCACTTCAGAAGCTCATATTCACTTGCAAATGGCCATACATGTACATTGGACCAATCGATGCCATATATGCATTGCACAGTGATCTGAAGGACTTCCCAAGCTAGATACACGACAGATTCAAGTTCTGAGCTTAAAAGCTCAAAGAAGCGTGTTTTCATGAAAGTGCGATAGCCACAGTTTCAGAGCTCTAGCTCGCTTCCTTACGGAGATAGGAAACAAATTCAATCTCATTCAGTCATATAGTCACATTTCATCATGTTTGTCACTTTCCCACTTAGTTATACACAGAATGAAAAGTTTTGACATGCAGAATGAAAAAAAAAAAGTTTTTAAAAAGTGCATATTTTCACTTCAGAAGCTCATATTCACTTGCAAATGGCCATACATGTACATTGGACCAATCGATGCCATATATGCATTGCACAGTGATCTGAAGGACTTCCTAGGCTAGATACACGCACAGATTCAAGTTCTGAGCTTAAAAGCTCAAAGAAGCGTGTTTTCATGAAAGTGCGTATAGCGACAGTTTCAGAGCTCTAGCTCGCTTCCTTACGGAGATAGGAACAAATTCAATCTCATTCAGTCATATAGTCACATTTCACTCATGTTTGTCACTTTCCCACTGAGTTATACACAGAATGAAAAGTTTTGACATGCAGAATGAAAAAAACAAGTTTTTAAAAAAGTGCATATTTTCACTTCAGAAGCTCATATTCACTTGCAAATGGCCATACATGTACATTGGACCAATCGATGCCATATATGCATTGTACAGTGATCTGAAGGACTTCCCAAGCTAGATACACGCACAGATTCAAGTTCTGAGCTTAAAAGCTCAAAGAAGCGTGTTTTCATGAAAGTGCTTATAGCCACAGTTTCAGAGCTCTAGCTCGCTTCCTTACGGAGATAGGAACAAATTCACTCTCATTCAGTCATATAGTCACATTTCACTCATGTTTGTCACTTTCCCACTGAGTTATACACAGAATGAAAAGTTTTGACATGCAGAATGAAAAAAAACAAGTTTTTAAAAGTGCATATTTTCACTTCAGAAGCTCATATTCACTTGCAAATGGCCATACATGTACATTGGACCAATCGATGCCATATATGCATTGCACAGTGATCTGAAGGACTTCCCAAGCTAGATACACGACAGATTCAAGTTCTGAGCTTAAAAGCTCAAAGAAGCGTGTTTTCATGAAAGTGCCTATAGCCAGTTTTCAGAGCTCTAGCTCGCTTCCTTACGGAGATAGGAACAAATTCAATCTCATTCAGTCATATAGTCACATTTCACTATGTTTGTCACTTTCCCACTTAGTTATACACAGAATGAAAAGTTTTGACATGCAGAATGAAAAAAACAAGTTTTTAAAAAAGTGCATATTTTCACTTCAGAAGCTCATATTCACTTGCAAATGGCCATACATGCACATTGGACCAATCGATGCCATATATGCATTGCACAGTGATCTGAAGGACTTCCAAGCTAGATACAGGCACAGATTCAAGTTCTGAGCTTAAAAGCTCAAAGAAGCGTGTTTTCATGAAAGTGCGATAGCCACAGTTTCAGAGCTCTAGCTCGCTTCCTTACGGAGATAGGAACAAATTCAATTTCATTCAGTCATATAGTCACATTTCACTCATGTTTGTCACTTTCCCACTTAGTTATACACAGAATGAAAAGTTTTGACATGCAGAATGAAAAAAAAAAAGTTTTTTAAAAAAGTGCATATTTTCACTTCAGAAGCTCATATTCACTTGCAAATGGCCATACATGTACATTGGACCAATCGATGCCATATATGCATTGCACAGTGATCTGAAGGACTTCCCAAGCTAGATACACGCACAGATTCAAGTTCTGAGCTTAAAAGCACAAAGAAGCGTGTTTTCATGAAAGTGCGATAGCCACAGTTTCAGAGCTCTAGCTCGCTTCCTCACGGAGATAGGAACAAATTCAATCTCATTCAGTCATATAGTCACATTTCATTCATGTTTGTCACTTTCCCACTTAGTTATACACAGAATGAAAAGTTTTGACATGCAGAATGAAAAAAAAAAGTTTTTAAAAAGTGCATATTTTCACTTCAGAAGCTCATATTCACTTGCAAATGGCCATACATGTACATTGGACCAATCGATGCCATATATGCATTGCACAGTGATCTGAAGGACTTCCCAGGCTAGATACACGCACAGATTCAAGTTCTGAGCTTAAAAGCTCAAAGAAGCGTGTTTTCATGAAAGTGCGATAGCCACAGTTTCAGAGTTCTAGCTCGATTCTTACGGAGATAGGAACAAATTCAATCTCATTCAGTCATATAGTCACATTTCACTTTATGTTTGTCACTTTCCCACTGAGTTATACACAGAATGAAAAGTTTTGACATGCAGAATGAAAAAAAAAAGTTTTTAAAAGTGCATATTTTCACTTCAGAACCTCATATTCACTTGCAAATGGCCATACATGCACATTGGACCAATCGATGCATATATGCATTGCACAGTGATCTGAAGGACTTCCCAGGCCAGATACACGCACAGATTCAAGTTCTGAGCTTAAAAGCTCAAAGAAGCGTGTTTTCATGAAAGTGCGTATAGCCACAGTTTCAGAGCTCTAGCTCGCTTCCCTTACGGAGATAGGAACAAATTCACTCATTCAGTCATATAGTCACATTTCACTTATGTTTGTCACTTTCCACTGAGTTATACACAGAATGAGAAGTTTTGAAATGCAGAATGAAAAAAAAATAAGTTTTTAAAAAAGTGCATATTTTCACTTCAGAAGCTCATATTCACTTGCAAATGGCCATACATGTACATTGGACCAATCGATGCCATATATGCATTGCACAGTGATCTGAAGGACTTCCCAGGCCAGATACACGACAGATTCAAGTTCTGAGCTTAAAAGCTCAAAGAAGCGTGTTTTCATGAAAGTGCGATAGCCACAGTTTCAGAGCTCTAGCTCGCTTCACGGAGATAGGAACAAATTCAATCTCATTCAGTCATATAGTCACATTTCACTATGTTTGTCACTTTCCCACTGTGTTATACACAGAATGAAAAGTTTTGACATGCAGAATGAAAAAAACAAGTTTTTAAAAAGTGCATATTTTCACTTCAGAAGCTCAAATTCACTTGCAAATGGCCATACATGTACATTGGACCAATCGATGCCATATATGCATTGCACAGTGATCTGAAGGACTTCCCAGGCTAGATACAGGCACAGATTCAAGTTCTGAGCTTAAAAGCTCAAAGAAGCGTGTTTTCATGAAAGTGCGTATAGCCACAGTTTTAGAGCTCCAGCTCGCTTCCTTTTTACGGAGATAGGAACAAATTCAATCTCATTCAGTCATTTAGTCACATTTCACTCATGTTTGTCACTTTCCCACTTAGTTATACACAGAATGAAAAGTTTTGACATGCAGAATGAAAAAAAAAAAGTTTTTAAAAAGTGCATATTTTCACTTCAGAAGCTCATATTCACTTGCAAATGGCCATACATGCACATTGGACCAATCGATGCCATATATGCATTGCACAGTGATCTGAAGGACTTCCTAAGCTAGATACACGCACAGATTCAAGTTCTGAGCTTAAAAGCTCAAAGAAGCGTGTTTTCATGAAAGTGCGATAGCCACAGTTTCAGAGCTCTAGCTCGCTTCCCTTACGGAGATAGGAACAAATTTAATTTCATTCAGTCATATAGTCACATTTTTCACTCATGTTTGTCACTTTCCCACTGAGTTATACACAGAATGAAAAGTTTTGACATGCAGAATGAAAAAAAAAATTTTTTAAAAAGTGCATATTTTCACTTCAGAAGCTCATATTCACTTGCAAATGGCCATACATGTACATTGGACCAAACGATGCCATATATGCATTGCACAGTGATCTGAAGGACTTCCCAGGCTAGATACACGCACAGATTCAAGTTCTGAGCTTAAAAGATCAAAGAAGCGCGTTTTTCATGAAATTGCGATAGCCACAGTTTCAGAGCTCTAGCTCTATTCTTTACGGAGATAGGAACAAATTCACTCTCATTCAGTCATATAGTCACATTTCAATCATGTTTGTCACTTTCCCACTTAGTTATACACAGAATGAAAAGTTTTGACATGCAGAATGAAAAAAAAAAAGTTTTTAAAAAAGTTTTTATTTTAACTTCAGAAGCTCATATTCACTTGCAAATGGCCATACATGTGCATTGGACCAATCGATGCCATATATGCATTGCACAGTGATCTGAAGGACTTCCTAGGCCAGATACACGACAGATTCAAGTTCTGAGCTTAAAAAAGCTCAAAGAAGCGTGTTTTCATGAAAGTGCGATTTGCCACAGTTTCAGAGCTCTAGCTCGCTTTCCTTACGGAGATAGGAACAAATTCACTCTCATTCAGTCATATAGTCACATTTCACTTTATGTTTGTCACTTTCCAACTGAGTTATACACAGAATGAAAAGTTTTGACATGCAGAATGAAAAAAAAAACAAGTTTTTAAAAAGTGCATATTTTAACTTCAGAAGCTCATATTCACTTGCAAATGGCCATACATGTACATTGGACCAATCGATCCCATATATGCATTGCACAGTGATCTGAAGGACTTCCCAGGCCAGATACACGCACAGATTCAAGTTCTGAGCTTAAAAGCTCAAAGAAGCGTGTTTTCATGAAATTGCGTATAGCCACAGTTTCAGAGCTCTAGCTCGCTTCCTTACGGAGATAGAAACAAATTCAATCTTCATTCAGTCATATAGTCACATTTCAATCATGTTTGTCACTTTCCAACTGTGTTATACACAGAATGAAAAGTTTTGACATGCAGAATGAAAAAAAAAACAAGTTTTTAAAAAGTGCATATTTTCACTTCAGAAGCTCAAATTCACTTGCAAATGGCCATTCATGCACATTGGACCAATCGATGCCATATATGCATTGCACAGTGATCTGAAGGACTTCCCAGGCTAGATACAGGCACAGATTCAAGTTCTGAGCTTAAAAGCTCAAAGAAGCGTGTTTTCATGAAAGTGCGATAGCCACAGTTTTAGAACTCCAGCTCGCTTCCTTTACGGAGATAGGAACAAATTCAATCTCATTCAGTCATTTAGTCACATTTCACATGTTTTGTCACTTTCCACTTAGTTATACACAGAATGAAAAGTTTTGACATGCAGAATGAAAAAAAAAAAAGTTTTTAAAAAGTGCATATTTTCACTTCAGAAGCTCATATTCACTTGCAAATGGCCATACATGCACATTGACCAATCGATGCCATATATGCATTGCACAGTGATCTGAAGGACTTCCAGGCTAGATACACGCACAGATTCAAGTTCTGAGCTTAAAAGCACAAAGAAGCTGGTTTTCATGAAAGTGCGATAGCCACAGTTTCAGAGCTCTAGCTCGCTTCCTTACGGAGATAGGAACAAATTCAATCTCATTCAGTCATTCAGTCACATTACATTCATGTTTGTCACTTTCCATATTAATTATTCACAGAATGAAAAGTTTTGACATGCAGAATGAAAAAAAAAGCAAGTTTTTAAAAAAGTGCATATTTTCACTTCAGAAGCTCATATTCACTTGCAAATGGCCATACATGGACATTGGTCCAATCGATGCCATATTTGCATTGCACAGTGATCTGAAGGACTTCCCAGGCTAGATACACGCACAGATTCAAGTTCTGAGCTTAAAAGCTAAAAGAAGCGTGTTTTCATGAAAGTGCGTATAGCGACAGTTTCAGAGCTCTTGCTCGCTTCCTTACGGATATAGGAACAAATTCAATCTCATTCAGTCATATAGTCACATTTCACTTATGTTTGTCACTTTCCCACTGAGTTATACACAGAATGAAAAGTTTTGACATGCAGAATGAAAAAAAAAACAAGTTTTTAAAAAAGTGCATATTTTCACTTCAGAAGCTCATATTCACCTGCAAATGGCCATACATGCACATTGGACCAATCCATGCCATATATTCATTGCACAGTGATCTGAAGGAGTACCCAGGCTAGATACACGCACAGATTCAAGTTCTGAGCTTAAAAACTCAAAGAAGCGTGTTTTCATGAAAGTGCTTATAGCCACAGTTTTAGAACTCCAGCTCGCTTCCTTACGGAGATAGGAACAAATTCAATTATTCAGTCATATAGTCACATTTCACTCATGTTTGTCACTTTCCCACTTAGTTATTCACAGAATGAAAAGTTTTGACATGCAGAATGAAAAAAAAACAAGTTTTTAAAAAAGTGCATATTTTCACTTCAGAAGCTCATATTCACTTGCAAATGGCCATACATGCACATTGGACCAATCGATCCCATATATGCATTGCACAGTGATCTGAAGGACTTTCCAGTCTAGATACACGCACTGATTCAAGTTCTAAGCTTAATAGCACAAAGACGCGTGTTTTCATGAAATTGCGTATAGCCACAGTTTCAGAGCTCTAGCTCGCTTCCTCACGGAGATAGGAACAAATTAAATCTCATTCAGTCATTCAGTCACATTACATTCATGTTTGTCACTTTCCCTATTAATTATTCACAGAATGAAAAGTTTTGACATGCAGAATGAAAAAAAAAACAAGTTTTTAAAAAGTGCATATTTTCACTTCAGAAGCTCATATTCACTTGCAAATGGCCATACATGCACATTGGTCCAATCGATGCCATATTTGCATTGCACAGTGATCTGAAGGACTTCCCAGGCTAGATACACGACAGATTCAAGTTCTGAGCTTAAAAGCTAAAAGAAGCGTGTTTTCATGAAAGTGCGATAGCTTACAGTTTCAGAGCTTGCCCTGATTCATTACGGAAATAGGAACAAATTCAATCTCATTCAGTCATATGGTCACATTTCACTATGTTTGTCACTTTCCCACTGAGTTATACACAGAATGAAAAGTTTTGACATGCAGAATGAAAAAAAAAAAAGTTTTTAAAAGTGCATATTTTCACTTCAGAACCTCATATTCACCTGCAAATGGCCATACATGCACATTGGACCAATCGATGCCATATATTCATTGCACAGTGATCTGAAGGACTACCCAGGCCAGATAGACGCACAGATTCAAGTTCTGAGCTTAAAAACTCAAAGAAGCGTGTTTTCATGAAAGTGCTTATAGCCACAGTTTCAGAGCTCTAGCTCGCTTCCTTACGGAGATAGGAACAAATTCACTCTCATTCAGTCATATAGTCACATTTCACTCATGTTTGTCGCTTTCCAACTGAGTTATACACAGAATGAAAAGTTTTGAAAAGCAGAAGGAAAAAAAAGCAAGTTTTTCAAAAAGTGCATATTTTCACTTCAGAAACTCATATTCACTTGCAAATGGCCATACATGCGCATTGGACCAATCGTATCCCATATATGCATTGCACAGTGACCTGAAAGACTTCCCAGGCCAGATACACGCACAGATTCAAGTTCTGAGCTTAAAAGCTCAAAGAAGCGTGTTTTCATGAAATTGCCTATAGCCACCGTTACAGAGCTCTAGCTCGCTTCCTTACGGAGATAGGAACAAATTCAATCTCATTCAGTCATATAGTCACATTTAACTCATGTTTGTGACTTTCCCACTGTGTTATACACAGAATGAAAAGTTTTGACATGCAGAATGAAAAAAAAACAAGTTTTTAAAAAAGTGCATATTTTCACTTCAGAAGCTCAAATTCACTTGCAAATGGCCATACATGCACATTGGACCAATCGATGCCATATATGCATTGCACAGTGATCTGAAGGACTTCCCAGGCTAGATACAGGCACAGATTCAAGTTCTGAGCTTAAAAGCTCAAAGAAGCGTGTTTTCATGAAATTGCGTATAGCCACAGTTTTAGAACTCCAGCTCGCTTCGTTACGGAGATAGGAACAAATTCAATCTCATTCAGTCATTTAGTCACATTACACTCATGTTTGTCACTTTCACACTTAATTATTCACAGAATGAAAAGTTTTGACATGCAGAATGAAAAAAAAACAAGTTTTTAAAAAAGTGCATATTTTCACTTCAGAAGCTCATATTCACTTGCAAATGGCCATACATGCACATTGGACCAATCGATGCCATATATGCATTGCACAGTGATCTGAAGGACTTCCCAGGCTAGATACACGCACAGATTCAAGTTCTGAGCTTAAAAGCTCAAAGAAGCGTGTTTTCATGAAAGTGCGATAGCCACAGTTTCAGAGCTCTAGCCTGCTTTCCACGGAGATAGGAAACAAATTCAATCTCATTCAGTCATCTAGTCACATTTCACTCATGTTTGTCACTTTCCCACTGAGTTATACACAGAATGAAAAGTTTTGACATGCAGAATGAAAAAAAAAGTTTTTTAAAAAGTGCATATTTTCACTTCAGAAGCTCACATTCACTTGCAAATGGCCATACATATACATTGGACCAATCGATGCCATATATGCATTGCACAGTGATCTGAAGGACTTCCCTGGCTAGATACACGCACAGATTCAAGTTCTGAGCTTAAAAGATCAAAGACGCGGTTTTCATGAAATTGGTGATAGCCACAGTTTCAGAGCTCTAGCCTATTCCTTACGGAGATAGGAACAAATTCACTCTCATTCAGTCATATGGTCACATTTCAATTCATGTTTGTCACTTTCCCACTTAAGTTATACACAGAATGAAAAGTTTTGACATGCAGAATGAAAAAAAGCAATTTTTAAAAAGTGCATATTTTCACTTCAGAAGCTCATATTCACTTGCAAATGGCCATACATGTACATTGACCAAAACGATGCCATATATGCATTGCAAAGTGATCTGAAGGACTTCTAAGCTAGATACACGCACAGATTCAAGTTCTGAGCTTAAAAGCTCAAAGAAGCGTGGTTTTCATGAAAGTGCGTGATAGCGACAGTTTCAGAGCTCTTGCTCGCTTTCACGGAGATAGGAACAAATTCAATCTCATTCAGTCATATAGTCACATTTCACTTATGTTTGTCACTTTCCCACTTAGTTATACACAGAATGAAAAATTTTTGACGTGCAGAATGAAAAAAAAAGTTTTTAAAAGTGCATATTTTCACTAGAAGCTCAAATTCACTTGCAAATGGCCATACATGCACATTGGACCAATCGATGCCATATATGCATTGCACAGTGATCTGAAGGACTTCCCAGGCTAGATACAGGCACAGATTCAAGTTCTGAGCTTAAAAGCTCAATGAAGGCGTGTTTTCATGAAATTGCGATAGCCACAGTTTTAGAACTCCAGCCCGCTTTCACGGAGATAGGAACAAATTCAATCTCATTCAGTCATTTAGTCACATTTCACTCATGTTTGTCACTTTCCACTTAGTTATTCACAGAATGAAAAGTTTTGACATGCAGAATGAAAAAAAACAAGTTTTTTAAAAGTGCATATTTTCACTTCAGAAGCTCATATTCACTTGCAAATGGCCATACATGCACATTGGACCAATCGATGCCATATATGCATTGCACAGTGATCTGAAGGACTTTCCAGGCTAGATACACGCACAGATTTAAGTTCTAAGCTTAATAGCACAAAGAAGCATGTTTTCATGAAAGTGCGATAGCCACAGTTTCAGAGCTCTAGCTCGCTTCCTTACGGAGATAGGAACAAATTCAGTCTCATTCAGTCATTCAGTCACATTACATTCATGTTTGTCACTTTCCCTTTTAGTTATTCACAGAATGAAAAGTTTTGACATGCAGAATGAAAAAAAACAAGTTTTTAAAAAGTGCATATTTTCACTTCAGAAGCTAATATTCACTTGCAAATGGCCATACATGCACAATGGACCAATTGATGCCATAGATGCATTGCACAGTGATCTGAAGGACTTTCCAGGCTAGATACACGACAGATTCAAGTTCTGAGCTTAATAGCACAAAGAAGTTTGTTTTCATGAAATTGCGATATAGCCACAGTTTCAGAGCTCTAGCTCGCTTCCTTTACGGAGATATGAACAAATTCACTCTCATTCAGTCATATGGTCACATTTCAATCATGTTTGTCACTTTCCCACTGAGTTATACACAGAAAGAAAAGTTTTGACATGCAGAATGAAAAAAGCAATTTTTTAAAAAGTGCATATTTTCACTTCAGAAGCACACATATTCACTTGCAAATGGCAATATATACACATTGGACCAATCGATGCCATATATGCATTGCAAAGTGATCTGAAGGACTTCCAAGCTAGATACACGCACAGATTCAAGTTCTGAGCTTAAAAGCTCAAAGAAGCTGCAGTTTTCATGAAAGTGCGATAGCTTTACAGTTTCAGAGCTCTAGCTCGCTTCTTACGGAGATAGGGAACAAATTCAATCTCATTCAGTCATATAGTCAGATTTCACTATGTTTGTCACTTTCCCACTGAGTTATACGCAGAATGAAAAGTTTTGACGCAGAATGAAAAAACAAACAAGTTTTTAAAAAGTGCATATTTTCACTTCAGAAGCTCATATTCACTTGCAAATGGCCATATATGCACATTGGACCAATCGATGCTATATATGCATTGCACAGTGATCTGAAGGACTTTCCAGGCTAGATACACGCACAGATTCAAGTTCTAAGCTTAATAGCACAAAGAAGCGTGTTTTCATGAAATTGCGATAGCCACAGTTTCAGAGCTTTAGCTCCCTTCCTACGGAGATAGGAACAAATTCACTCTATTGAGTCATTTAGCCACATTTTACTCATGTTTGTCACTTTCATATTAATTATTCACAGAATGAAAAGTTTTGACATGCAGAATGAAAAAAAAAAAAGTTTTTAAAAAAGTGCATATTTTCACTTCAGAAGCTCATATTCACCTGCAAATGGCCATACATGCACATTGGACCAATCGATGCCATATATTCATTGCACAGTGATCTGAAGGACTACCCAGGCCAGATACACGCGACAGATTCAAGTTCTGAGCTTAAAACTCAAAGAAGCGTGGTTTTCATGAAAGTGCTTATAGCCACAGTTTCAGAGAGCTCTAGCCGCTTCCTTACGGAGATAGGGAACAAATTCACTCGCTCTGTCATATAGTTACATTTCACTATGTTTGTCGCTGTCCCACTGAGTCATACACAGAATGAAAAGTTTTGAAATGCAGAATGAAAAAACAAGTTTTAAAAAAAAGTTTTTATTTTCACTTCAGAAGCTCATATTCACTTGCAAAATGCAAATACATGCACATTGGACCAATCGATCCCATATATGCATTGCACTGTGACCTGAAAAACTTCCAGGCCAGATACACGCACAGATTCAAGTTCTGAGCTTAAAAGCTCAAAGAAGCTGTTTTCATGAAATTGCCTATAGCCACCGTTAGAGCACTAGCCTCGCTCTCCACGGAGATAGGGAACAAATTCAATCTCATTCAGTCATATAGTCACATTTCACTCATGTTTGTCACTTTCCCACTGTGTTATACACAGAATGAAAAGTTTTGACATGCAGAATGAAAAAAAAAAAGTTTTTAAAAAGTGCATATTTTCACTTCAGAAGCTCAAATTGACTTGCAAATGGCCATACATGCACATTGACCAATCGATGCCATATATGCATTGCAGAGTGATCTGAAGGACTTCCCAGGCTAGATACACGCACAGATTCAAGTTCTGAGCTTAAAAGCTCAAAGAAGCGTGTTTTCATGAAATTGCGTATAGAAAGCCAGTTTTAGAACTCCAGCTCGCTTCGTTACGGAGATAGGAACAAATTCAATCTCATTCAGTCATTTAGTCACATTACACCTATGTTTGTCACTTTCACACTTAATTATTCACAGAATGAAAAGTTTTGACATGCAAAAATGAAAAATAAACAAGTTTTTAAAAAAGTGCATATTTTTCACTTCAGAAGCTCATATTCACTTGCAAATGGCCATACATGCACATTGGACCAATCGATGCCATATATGCATTGCACAGTGATCTGAGGACTTTCTAGGCTAGATACACGCACTGATTCAAGTTCTAAGCTTAATAGCACAAAGACGCGTGTTTTCATGAAAATTGCGTATAGCCACAGTTTCAGAGCTCTAGCTCGCTTCCTTACGGAGAGATAGGAACAAATTCAATCTCATTCAGTCATTCAGTCACATTACATTCATGTTTGTCACTTTCCTATTAATTATTCACAGAATGAAAAGTTTTGACATGCAGAATGAAAAAAAAAAAGCAAGTTTAAAAAAAAAGTGCATATTTTCACTTCAGAAGCTCATATTCACTTGCAAATGGCCATACATGCACATTGGTCCAATCGATGCCATATTTGCATTGCACAGTGATCTGAAGGACTTCCCAGGCCAGATACACCACAGATTCAAGTTCTGAGCTTAAAAGCTAAAAGAAGCGTGGTTTTCATGAAAGTGCGTGATAGCGACAGTTTCAGAGTTTTGCTCGCTTCTTACGGAAATAGGAACAAATTCAATCTCATTCAGTCATATGGTCAAATTTCACTATGTTTGTTACTTTCCCACTGAGTTATACACAGAATGAAAAGTTTTGACGCAGAATGAAAAAAAAAAAAAGTTTTTAAAAAGTGCATATTTTCACTTCAGAAGCTCTAATTCACTTGCAAATGGCCATACATGCACATTGACCAATCGATGCCAGTTGTTCATTGCACAGTCATCTGAAGGACTTCCCAGGCTAGATACATGCACAGCCAAGTTCTGAGCTTAAAAGCTCAAAGAAGCCTGTTTTCATGAAATTGCGATATAGCCACAGTTTCAGAGCTCCAGCCTCGCTTCCCACGGAGATAGGAACAAATTCACCTCATTCAGTCATTTGGCTACATTTCAACTCATGTTTGTCACTTTCCCACTTAGTTATACACAGAATGAAAAGTTTTGACAATCAGAATGAAAAAAAAAAACAAGTTTTTTCAAAAAGTGCATATTTTCACTTCAGAACCTCATATTCACTTGCAAATGGCCATACATGTACATTGGACAAATCGATGCCATATATGCATTGCACAGTGATCTGAAGGACTTCCCAGGCTAGATACACGCACAGATTCAAGTTCTAAGCATGAAAGCTCAAAGACGCGTGTTTTCATGAAAGTGCGTATAGCGACAGTTTCAGAGCTCTTGCTCGCTTGCATACGGAGATAGGAACAAATTCAATCTCATTCAGTCATATAGTCACATTTCACTCATGTTTGTCACTTTCCCACTGAGTTATACACAGAATGAAAAGTTTTGACAAGCAGAAGGAAAAAAAAGCAAGTTTTTAAAAAAGTTTTTATTTTCAGCTCAGAAGCTCATATTCACTTGCAAATGGCCATACATGTACATTGGACCAATCGATACCATATATGCATTGCACAGTGATCTGAAGGACTTCCCAGTGCAGATACAAGCACTGATTCAAGTTCTGTGCTTTAAAAGCTCAAAGAAGCGTGTTTTCATGAAAGTGCCTATAGCCACAGTTACAGAGCTCTAGCTCGCTTCCTTACGGAGATAGGAACAAGTCTACTCTCATTCAGTCATATAGTCACATTTCACTCATGTTTGTCACTTTCCCACTGAGTTATACACAAAATGAAAATTTTTGACAAGCAGAACGAAAAAAAAGACATGAGTTGGCAGAGAGAGGCAGAGGAGAGGAGAGCTCTCGAGAGCAGGGAAATGATGGACGGGCATGGGGTGGAAGAGAGAGGCAGAGGAGAGGAGAGCACTATAGAGCAGGGATCGGATGGACAGACATGAGATGGCAAAAAGAGGCAGAGCAGAGGAGAGCTCTAGAGAGCAGGGATAGGATGGACAGGCATGAGATGGCAGGCAGAGGCAGTGCAGAGGAGAGCTCTAGAGAGCAGAAATAGTAGGAAAAGACATGAGATGGTAGAGAAAGGCAGAGGAGAGAAGAGCCCAAGAGATCAGGGATAGGATGGACAGGCATGAGATGGAAGAGAGAGGCAGAGCGGTGCAGAGCTCAAAAGGGCAGGAATAGGAGGGACAGAAATGAAATGGCAGAGAGTGGCGGAAGAGAGGAGAGCTGTAGAGCGCAGGGGTAGAATGGACAGGCATGAGATGGAAGAGAAAGGCAGAGGAGAGAAGAGCTCAAGAGTGCAGGGATAGGATGTACAGACATAAGGTGGCAGAGAGAGGCAGAGGGGAGGAGAGATAAAGAGAGCAGGGGTAGGATGGACATAAATGAGATGGCAGAGAGAGGCAGAGGAGAGGAGAGCTCTATAGAGCAGGGATAGGATGTACAGACATGAGATGGCAGGGAGATTCAGAGGCGAGGAGAGCTCTAGAGAGCAGAGATCGCATGGTGAGGCATGAGATGGCAGAGAGAGCCAGAGCAGAGGAAAACTCAAGACAGCAGGGATAGGATGGACAGGCATGAGATGGCAGGGAGAGGCAGAGGAGAAGAGAGCTCTTACGAGGAGTGATAGGATGGACAGGCTTGAGATGGCTGGGAAGAGCAGTGGAGAGGAGAACTCTGGAGAGCAGGGATAGGATGGACAGACATGAGATGGCAGAGAGAAGAAAAGCAAGGAAGCTCAAGTGAGCAGGGAAAGGATGGACAGGCCTGTGATGACAGAGAGTGGCAGAGGAGAGGAGAGCTCTAGAAAGCAGGGATAGGTTGTAAAGAAATGAGATGGCGGAGAGAGGCAGAGGGGAGGTGAACTCAAGAGGGCAGGGATAGGATGGACAGAAATGAGTTGGGAGAGAGAGGCGGAGTAGAGGAGAACTTTAGAGAGCAGAGATAGGAAGGACAGACATGAAATGGCAGACAGAGACAGAGTAGTGGAGAGCTCTAGAGAGGAGGGATAGGATGCACAGACATGAGTTTGCAGAGAAAGCCAGAGGGGAGGAGAGCTCTAGTGAGCAGTACAAGGAAGGACAGACATAAGATGGCAGAGAGAGGCAGAGGAGAGGAGAGCTCTAGAGAGCAGGGATAGGACGGACAGACATGACATGGCAGAGAGAGGCAGAGGAGAAGAGAGCTCAAGAGAGCAGGTATGGGAGGAAAAGACATGGTATGGCAGAGAGAGGCATATGAGAGAAGAGGTCTAGAGATCAGGGATAGGATGCACAGACATGAGATGGCAGAGAGAAGCAGAGGAGAGGAGAGCTCTAGAGAGCAGGGATAGGAAGGACAGATATGAGATGGCAGAGAGAGGCAGAGGAGAGAAGAGCTCTAGAGAGCAGGAATAGGAGGAAAAGACATGATATGGCAGAGAGAGGCAGTGGAGAGAAGAGCTCAAGAGATCAGGGATAGAATGGACAAGCATGAGATGGAAGAGAGAGGCAGATGAGGGGAGAGCTCAAAAGAACAGGGATAGGATGGACAGACATGAGATGGCAGATAGAGGCAGAGGAGAGGAGAGCTCTAGAGAAAAGGGATAGGATGGACAGGCATGAGATGGCAGGAAAAGGCAGTGGAGAGGAGAGCTCTAGAGAGCAGGGATAGGATTGACTGCCATGAGATGGAAGAGACAGGCAGTGTATTGGAGAGCTCAAAAGAGAAGGGAAAGGATGGACATACATGAGATGGCAGAGAGAGGCCGAGGAGAGGAGAGGTCTAGAGAGCAGGAATAGCAGGAAAAGACATCAGATGGCAAAAAGAGGCAGAGGAGAGGAGAGCTCTAGAGAGCAGAGATAGGAAGCACAGACATGAGTTGGCAGAGAGAGGCAGAGGAGAGGAGAGCTCAAGAGAGAATAGATAGGATGGAGAGACATGAGTTGGAAGAGTGAGGCAGAGGACAGGAGAGCTCTAGAGAGCAGGGATAGAAAGGACAGACATGAGATGGGAATGGCAGACGAGAGGAGAGCTCTAGAGAGCAGGAATAGGAGGAAAAGATATGATATGGCAGAAAGATGCATAGGAGAGGAGAGCTAAAGAGTGCAGGGATAGGATGGACAGGCATGAGATATAAGAGAGAGGCGGAGGAGTGGAGAGCTCAAAAGAGAAGGGAAAGGATGTACAGACATGAGTTGGCAGAGAGAGGCAGAGGACAGCAGAGCTCCAGAGAGCAGGGATAGATGGACAGACATGAGTTGTCAGGGAGAAGAAAGGGGGAGGAGAGCACTTGAGAGCATTGAAAGGATGGACAGACATGAGATGGCAGAGAGAGGCATCGGAGAGGAGAGCTCAAGAGAGCAAGGATAGGATGGACAGGCATGAGATGGAAGAGAGAGGCAGAGGAGTGGAGAGCTCAAAAGATCAGAAAAGGATGGACAGACATGAGATGGCAGAGAGAGGCTGAGTAGAGGAGAGGAGTCATGGAGAGAGCAGGAATAGCAGGAAAAGACATGAGATGGCAGAGAATGGCGGAAGAGAGGAGAGCTCAAAAGAGCAGGGGTAGGATGGACAGACATGAGATGGCAGAGAGAGGCAGTGGAAAGGAGAGGTCAAGAGAGCAGAGATAGGAAAGACAGACATGAGATTGGCAGAAAAAGGCTGAGGAGAGGAGGGGAGTGCTTTTGAGAGCAGAGATAGGATGGACAAGCATGAGAAGACAGAGAGAGGCAGACGAGAGGAGATTTCTAGAGAGCAGGAATAGGATGGACAGGTATGATTTTGCAGAGAGAGGCAGAGGAGAGTAGAGATCTAGAGAGGATAGACAGGATGGACAGGCATGAGATGGCAGGGAGAGGCAGTAGAGAGGAGAGCTCAAGAGAGCAGGGATAGGATGTACAGACATGAGTTGGCAAAGAGAGGCAGAGGAGAGGAGAGCTCTATAAAGCAGGGATAGGTAGGACAGACATGAGATGGCAAAGAGAGGTAGATGAGAGTAGAGCTCTAGAGAGCAGGAAGAGGATGGACAGGCATGAGATGGCAGAGAGTGGCAGAGGAGAGGAGAGCTCAAGAGAGCAGCGGTAGGATGGACAGAAATGAGATGGCAGAGAGAGGCAGAGAAGAGGAGAGCCCTAGAGTGCAGAGATAGGATGGACAGACATGAGATGGCAGAGAAGGGCAGAGAAGAGGAGAGGTGAGCTCTAGAGAGCAGGGATAGGGTGGAGAGAGATGAAATGACTGAGAGAGGCATAGGAGAGGAGAGATTTAGAAAGCCGGGATAGGATGGACAGGCATGGGATGCCAGGGAGAGGCAGAGGAGAGGAGAGCTCTATAGAGCAGTGATAGGATGGACAGGCATGAGATTGCAGAGAGAGGCAGAGGAGAGGAGAACTCTCGAGAGGAGAGATAGGATGGACATGCATTAGATTGCAGAGAGAGGCATAGGAGAGGAGAGCTAAAGAGAGCAGGGGTAGGAGGAATAGAAATAAGATGGCAGAGAGAGGCAGAGGAGAGGAGACCTCTAGAGAGCAGGGATAGGATGGACAGAAATGAGATGGCAGAGAGAGGCAGAGTAGAGCACTAGAGAGCAGGCATGGGATGGACCGGCATGAGATGGCAGAGAGAGGCAAAGGAGAGGAGAGCTCTAGAGAGGAGGGATAGGATGGACAGGCATGAGATGGCCGGGAGAGGCAGAGGAGAGGAGAGCATTAGTGAGCAGGGACAGAATGTACAGACATGAGATGGCGGACATCGGTGAGGAGAGGAGAGCTCTAGAGAGCAGGGATACGGTGGAGAGAGATGAAATTACTGAGAGAGGCAGAGGAGTTGAGAAATTAAGAGAGCCGGGATAGGATGGACAGGCATGGGATGGCAGGGAGAGGCAGAGAAGAGGAGAGATCTATAGAGCAGTGATAGGATGCAGAGGCATGAGATTGCAGAGAGAGGCACAGGAGTGGAGAACTCTAGAGAGGAGAGATAGGATAGAGAGGCATGAGATCGCAGAGAGAGTCAGAGGAGAGGTGATCTCAAGAGATGATGGATCAGATTGGCAGACATGAGATGGCAGAGAGAGGCAGAGGAGAGGAGAGCTAAAGAGAGCAGTGTTAGGATGGACAGAAATGAGATAGCTGAGAGAGGCGGAGGAAAGGAGAGCTCAAGAGAGCAGAGGTAGGATGGACAGACATGAGATGGCAGAGAGAGCCATCAGAGAGGAGAGCTCTAGAGAGCAGGGATATGATGGACAGACATGAGATGACAGAGAGAGGCAGTGGAGAGGAGAGCACTAGAGAGCAGATATAGGATGGACAGGCATGAGATGTCAGAGAGTTGGAGAAGAGAGGTGAGCTCTAGAGAGGAGCGATAGGATGATTAGACACGAGATGACAGAGAGAGGCAGAGGAGACGAGGGCTTTAGAGAGCAGGGATAGGATGGACAGGCATGAGATGTCAAAGGGAGGCAGAGGAGAGGAGAGCTCTAGAGGGCACCAAGAGGAAGGACAGACATGAGATAGCAGAGAGGTGGAGAAGAGAGGTGAGCTCTAGAGAGGAGCGATAGGATGATTAGACACGAGATGACAGAGAGAGGCAGAGGAGACGAGGGCTTTAGAGAGCAGGGATAGGATGGACAGGCATGAGATGTCAAAGGGAGGCAGTAGAGAGGAGAGCTCGAGAGAGCAGGATTGGGATGGACAGGTATGAGTAGGCAGGGACAGACATAGGAGAGGAGAGCTCGAGAGAGAAGGGATATGATGGACAGATATGAGATGGCAGATAGAGGCAGAAGAGAGGAGAGCTCAAGAGACCAGGGATAGGATGGACAGACATGCGTTGGCAGAGAGAGGCAGAGGAGTGGAGAGCTCTATAGAGCAGGGATCGGATGTACAGACATGAGATGGCAGAGAGAGACAGAGGAGAGGAGAGCTCTAGAGAGCAGGGATAGGAAGGAAAGACATGAAATGGCAGAGAGAGGCAGAGGAGAGCAGAGCTCTAGAGAGCAGGGCTCTGCTGGAGAGACATGAGATGGCAGCAAGTGGCTTGGAGAGGGGAGCTCAAGAGAGCAGGGATAGGATGAACAGGCATGAGATGGAAGGGAGAGCCAGAGGAAAGGAGAGATCGAGAGAGCAGGATTAGGATGGACAGAGATGAGATGGTAGATAGAGGTGGTGAAGAGGAGAGCTCAAGAGAGCAGGGGAGGGATGGACAGACAGGAGATGGCAGATAAAGGGAGTGGAGAGGAGAGGAGAGCCCTAGAGAGCAGGGATAGCGTGGACAGGCATGAGATGACAGAGAGAGGCAGAGGAGAGGAGAGCCCTCGAGAGCAGGGATAGGTGGGACAGGAATGAAATGGCAGAGAGAGGCAGAGGAGAGGAGAGGTCTAGAGAGCAGGGCTAGGATGGACAGGCATGAGATGGCGAAGTAAGGCAAAGGACAGGAGAGCTCGAGAGAGGAGGGATAGCATGGACAGTCATGAGATGGCAGGGAGAGGCAGTGGAGAGGAAAACTCGAGAGAGCAGGGATAGGATGGACAGGCATGAAATGGCAGAAAGAGCCAGAGAGGAGTAGAGCTCTAGAAAGCAGGGATAGGATGGACAGACATGAGATGGCAGAGAGAGGCAGAGGAGAGGAGAGCTCAAAAGAGCAGGGATAGGTTGGACAGACATGAGATGGCAGAGAGAGGCAGCAAAGAGGAGAGCTCTAGAGAGCAGGGATAGGATGGAGAGACATGAGATAGCAGAGAGAGGCAGAGGAGAGGAGAGCTAAAGAGAGCAGTGTTAGGATGGACAGAAATGAGATGGCTGAGAGAGGCAGAGGAGAGAAGAGCTCAAGAAAAGATGGATAAGATGGACAGACATGAGATGGCAGAGAGAGGCGGAGGAAAGGAGAGCTCAAGAGAGCAGAGGTAGGATGGACAGACATGAGATGGCAGAGAGAGCCATCAGAGAGGAGAGCTCTAGAGAGCAGGATATGATGGACAGACATGAGATGACAGAGAGAGGCAGTGGAGAGGAGAGCACTAGAGAGCAGATATAGGATGGACAGGCATGAGATGGAAGGGAGAGCCAGAGGAGAGGAGAGATCGAGAGAGCAGGATTAGGATGGACAGAGATGAGATGGTAGATAGAGGTGGTGAAGAGGAGAGCTCAAGAGAGCAGGGGAGGGATGGACAGACAGGAGATGGCAGATAAAGGGAGTGGAGAGGAGAGGAGAGCCCTAGAGAGCAGGGATAGCGTGGACAGGCATGAGATGACAGAGAGAGGCAGAGGAGAGGAGAGCTCAAGGGAGCAGGGATAGGATTTACATACATGAGCTGGCAGAGAGAGGAGAGGAGGGGAGAGCTCCAGGGAGTATGGATAGGATGTACAAACATGAGATGGCAGAGAGGGCAGAGGAGGGGAGAGCTCTAGATAGCAGTGATAGGATGGACAGGCATGAGAAGGCAGAGAGAGGCAGAGGAGAGGAGAGCTCAAGAGCGCAGGGACAGGATGGACAGACATGAGTTGGGAGAGAAAGGCAGAGGACTACAGAGCTCTATAGAGCAGGGATAGGAAGAACAGACATGAGATGTCTTAAAGAGGCAGAGGAAAGGAGAGGTCTAGAGAGCAAGTATAGGAGGAAAAGACATGAGATGGCAGGGAGAGACAGAGGAGAGGAGAGCTGTAGAGACCAGGGATAGGATGGACAGAAATGAGTTGGCAGAGAAGGGCAGAGGAGAAAAGAGCTCTAGAGAGCAGGGATAGGAAGGACAGACATGAGATGGCAGAGAAAGGCAGAGGAGAGGAGAGCGCTAGACAGCAGGAATAGCAGTAAAAGACATGAGATGGCTGAGAGAGGCAGTGGAGAGGAGAGGAGAGCCCTAGAAAGCAGGCATAGGGTGGAAAGGCATGAAATGGCAGAGAGAGGCAGGGGAGAGGAGAGCTCTAGAGAGCAGGGATAGGATTGAATGGCATGAAATGGCAAAGAGAGGCAGGGGAGAGGAGAGCTTGAGAGAGCAGGAATAGGAAGGACAGACATGAGATGGCAGGGAGAGGCAGTGGAGAGGAGAGCTCGAGAGAACAGGGATAGGATGGACAGGCATGAGAAGGCAGGGAGAGGCAGTGGAGAGGAGAGCTCGAGAGAACAGGGATAGGATGGACAGGCATGAGAAGGCAGGGAGAGGCAGAGGAGAGGAGAGCTCTAGAGAGCAGGGATAGGATGGAAAGACATGAGATGGCAGAGAGAAGCAGAAGAGTGGAGATCTCAAGAGAGCAGGGATAGGATGGACAGACATGCGTTGGCAGAGAGAGGCAAAGGAGTGGAGAGCTCTAGAGAGCCGGTATAGGATGGACAGACATGAGATGGCAGAGAGAGGCAGAGGAAAGGAGAGCTCAAGACAGCAGGAATAGGATGGACAGGCATGAAGTGGCAGAGAGAGGAGAGGAGAGCTCTAGAGGGAAGAGGTAGGATGGACAGACATGAGATGGCATAGAGGGGAGAGGAGAGCTCTAGAGGGAAGGGATTGGATGGACAGACATAAGATGGCATAGAGAGGCAGAGGAGAGGAGACCAATGACTTTAAGGGATCTTTATTTGCAAACTGTTATAAAAACATTTTTTCTCAGCATAATGCATTCTAAACCTGACAATCATTTCTTATTTACTGTTCAGTGTTAATAAATAAATTAATAAATGTTTAAAAATGAGAAATAAGACAATAACATCATAAATACCTCAGTTCCTTTTTCTTTAAGACCCCTTAAAAGCAATAAAAAATCCATTAAAAAAATCGTTAAATAAATACGAAGTTAAAAAAGCAATTCATAAGAACCATCAACATCCACACTACAAATAGCACCATTAACACACCAGACTCTCCGAAAGGCATCCAAATCATTTATTAGACTGTGATCCAAAAACTCCACCCTGATACTCTCAGAGACCAATCCTCTCAAAAACACAACAGGTTCTATGAAAAGCCCCTCTTGAACTTTCTTTTCATGCAGAACCAAATAGCAATCTTTTGCTTGTCCTAATAGAAAAATTTGACAATGAACATATTGACCTCTTTGTTGCCGTGATACGCTGTGCCCAAGACAAAGACTTCATATCGAAAAGATAAACCGATTCTCTCATAAAGCTTTTTAATAATGTGAACAGGATTTTCAATCTTGCAGTGAAAAAAAGATGTGCTACAGAGTCTTCAATCGCACAAAAGGGACAAACAGACTCATGTGCAGGATCAAAATGTGCCAGGTGTCTGTTTGTGGCAATGGCTACATGAATAATACTCCAAGAGAGAAGGGAAAGGATGTACAGGCAGGAGATGGAAGAGAGAGACAGAGGAGAGGAGAGATCAAGAGAGCAGGGATAGGATGGATAGACATTATATGGTAGAGAGAGGCGCAGGAGAGGAGAGCTCAAGAGAGCATGAGAGGGATGGACAGACATGAGATGGCAGAGAGAGGCAGAGGAGAAGAGAGCTCAAAAAGAGCAGCGATAGGATGGACAGACATGAGTTGGCAGAGAAAGGCAGAGGAGAAAAGAGCTCTATAGAGCAGGGAAAGGAAGGAAAGACATGAGATGGCAGAGAGTGGCAGAGGAGAGGAGAGCTCTAGAGATCAGGGATAGGATGGACAGACATGAGATGGCAGAGAGAGGCAGAGGAGAGGAGAGCTCCAGAGAGCAGGGATAGGATGTACAAACATGAGTTGGCAGAGAGAGGAGAGGAGGGGAGAGCTCTAGAGTGCAGGAATAGGATGGACAGGCATGAGATGGCAGAGAAAAGCAGAGGGGAGCAGAGCTCTAGGGAGTTGGGATAGGATGTACAGACATGAGATGGCAGAAAGAGCAGATGAGGGGAAAGCTCTAGAGAGCAGGGATAGGATGGACAGACATGAGATGGTAGAGAGAGGCATAGGAGAGGAGAGCTCAAGAGAGCAGGGGATGGTTGGACAGAAATGAAATGGCAGAGAGAGGCAAAGGAACGGAGAGGAGAGCCCTGGAGAACAGGGATAGGATGTACAGACATAAGATGGCAGAGAGAGCAGCGGAGGCGAGTGCTCTAGAGAGGAGGGATAGGATGGACAGGCATGAGATGGAACAGAGAGGAGAGGAGAGGAGAGTTCCAGGCAGCAGGGATAGGATGGACAGACATGAGATGGCAGAGACAGGCAGAGGAGAGGAGAGCACTAGAGAGTAGGATTAGGATGGATAGGCATGAGATGGCAAAGTGAGGCACTGGAGAGGAGAGCTTGAGAGAGGAGGAATAGAATGGACAGGCATGAGATGGCAGGGAGAGGCAGTGGAGAGATGAGCTCGAGAAAGCAGGGATGGGATGAACAGGTATGAGAAGGCACGGAGAGACAGAGGTGAGGAGAGCTCTAGAGAGCAGGGATATGATGGACAGATATGAGATGGCAGAGAGAGGCAGAAGAGAGCAGAGCTCAAGAGAGCAGGGATAGGATGGACAGACATGCTTTGTAAGAGAGAGGCAGAGGACTGGAGAGCTCTATCGAGCAGGGATCGGATGTACAGTCATGAGTTGACAGAGAGAGGCATAGGAGAGGAGAGCTCTAGAGAGCAAGGATAGGAAGGACAGTCATAAGATGGTCGAGAGAGGCGTAGTAGAGGAGAGCTCTTGGGAGCAGGGATAGGATTTACAGACATTAGATGGTTGAGAGAGCAGTGAGGGGAGAGCTCGAGAGAGCAGGAATAGGAGGAAAAGACTTGAGATGGCAGATATAGACAGAGGAGAGGAGAGCTCTAGAGATCAGGCATAGGATGGACAGACATGAGATGGCAGAGAGAGGCAGAGGAGAGGAGAGCTCTAGGGAGCAGGGATAGGATGTACAGACATGACATGGTAGAGAGAGGAGAGGAGGGCAGAGCTCTAGAGAGCAGGGATAGGATGGACAGGCATGAGTTGGCAGAGAGAAGCAAAGGAGAGGAGAGCTCTGGGGAGTAGGGATAGGATGTACAGACATGAGATGGCAGAGAGAGCTGAGGAGAGGAGAGGTCAAGAGAGCAGGGGAGAGATGGACAGACATAAGATGGCAGAGAGAGGCAGTGGAGAGGAGAGCAGAGCCCGAGAGCAGGGATAGGGTGGACAGGTATGAGCTGGCAGAGAGAGGCAGAGGAGAGCAGAGCCATAGAGGGAAGTGATAGGGTCGACACGCATGAAATGGCAGAGAGAGGCAGAGAAGAGGAGAGCTCTAGAGAGCAGGGATAGGATGTACAGGCATGAGATGGCAAGGAGAGGCAGAGGAGAGGAGAGCTCTACAGAGCAGGGATAGGATGGACAGGCATGAGCTGGTAGGGAGAGGCAGTGGAGAGGAGAGCTCGAGAGGGCAGGGAGAGGATGGACAGGCATGAGATGGCAGTGAGAGGCAGAGGAGAGGAGAGCTCTAGAGCGCAGGGATAGGATGCACAGACATGAGATGGCAGAGAAAAGCAGAGCAGATGAGAGCTCTAGAGAGAAGGGAAAAGAAGGACAGACATGAGATGGCAGAGAGAGGCAGAGGAGAGCAGAGCTCTAAGGAGCAGGGATAGGATGTACAGACATGAGATGGTAGAGAGAAGCAAAGGAGAGGAGAGCTCTAGAGAGCAGGGGAGGGATGGACAGAAATGAGATGGCAGAGATAGGCAGTGGAGCGGAGAAGAGAGCCCTAGAGAGCAGGGATAGGGGTGGACAGGTATGAGTTGGCAGATAGAGGTAGAGGAGAGCAGAGCCCGAGAGTGCAGTGATCGGGTGGACAGGCATGAAATGGCTGAGAGAGGCAGAGGAGAGGAGAGCTTAGGAGAGCAGGGATAGGATGGACAGGCATGAGATGGTAGGGAGAGGCAGTGGAGAGGAGAGGAGAGGCCTAAAGAGCAGGGATACGGTGGAAGGGCATGAAATGGCAGAAAGAGGCAGGGGAAGGAAGAGCTTGAGAGAGCAGGAATAGGATGGACAGGCATGAGAAGGCAGGGAGAGGCAGAGGAGTGGAGAGCTCTAGGGAGCATGGATAGGTTACAGACATGAGATGGCAGAGAGAGGCAGAGGAGAGGACAGCTTTAAAGCGCAGGGATAGGATGGACAGGCATGCAATGGCAGAAAGAGGCAGAGGAAAGGAGAGCTTTAGAGGGCAGGGATAGGATGGACAGGCATGAGATGGCAGAGAAAGGCAGAGGAGAGGAGAGCTCAAAAGAGCAGGGATCGTATCGACAGTAAAGAGTTGGCAGAGAAAGGCATAGGAGAAATGAGCTCTAGAGAGCATGGATAGGAAAGACAGACATGAGATGGCAGAGATAGGAAAGGAGAGGAGAGCTCTAGAGAGCAGGGATAGGATGGACAGGCATGATATTGCAGAGAGAGGAAGAGGAGAGGAGAGCTTTAGAGAGCTGAGATAAGATAGACAGACATGAGATGGCAAAGAGAGGCGGAGGAGAGGAGAGCTCAAGAGAACAGGGATACGATGGACAGACATGAGATGGAAGTGAGAGGCAGAAGAGAGGAGAGCTCAAGAGAGCAGGGATAGGATGGACAGTCATGAGTTGGAAGAGAGAGGCAGAGGAAGGGAGAGCACTAGAGAGCAGGGATAGGATGCAAAGGCATGATATTCCAGAGAGAGGCAGGGGAGAAGAGAGCTCAAGAGAGCAGGAATAGTATGGACAGTCATGAGTTGCCAGAGAAAGGCATAGGAAAGAAGAGCTCTAGAGAGCAGGGATAGGGATGAGATGGCAGAGATGGCAGAGAGAGGCTGAGGAGAGGTGAGTTCAAGAGAACAGGGATAGGATGGACATACATGAGATGTAAGAGAGAGGCAGAGGAGTGCAGAGCTCAAGAGAACAGGGAAAGGATGAACAGACATGAGATGGAAGAGACAGGTAGACGAGAGAAGAGCTCAATAGTGCAGCGGTTGGATTGACAGACATGAGATGGCAGAGAGAGGCAGAGGAGAGGAGAGATCCAGAGAGCAGGGATAGGATGGACAGGCATGAAATGGCAAAGAGAGGCAGAGGAGAGGAGAGCTTGAGAGAGGAGGAATAGGATGGACAGGCATGAGATGGCAGGGAGAGGCAGTGGGTAGGAGAGCTCGAGAGAGCAGGGATAGGATGGACAGGCATGAGATGAAAAGGAGAGGCAGAGAAGGGGAGAGGTCTAGAGAGCAGGGATAGGATGGACAGGTATGAGATGGAAGAGAGAAGCAGATGAGAGGAGAGCTCTAGGGAGCAGGGATAGGATGTAAAAACATGATATTGCAGAGAGAGCAGAGAAGGGGAGAGCTCGAGAGTGCAGGGATAGGATGGACAGGCATGAGATGGCAGAGAGAGGAGAGGAGAGGAGAGCTCCAGGCAGCAGGGATAGGATGGACAGAAATGAGTTGTCAGAGAAAGGCAGAAGAGAAAAGAGGTCTAGAGAGCAGGGAAAGGAGGACAGACATGAGATGCCATAGAGAGGCAGAGGAGAGGAGAGCTCAAGAGAGCAGGGATAGGAGTAAAAGACATGAGATGGCAAAGAGAGGCAGAAGAGTGGAGAGCTCATGAGAGCAGGGATAGGTTGGACAGGCATGAGATGGCAGAGAGAGGCATTGGAGAGGAGAGGAGAGTCCTAAAGAGCAGGGATAGAGGGGAAGGCATGAGATGGCAGAGAGAGGCAGAGAGAGCAGAGCTCTAGAGAGCAGGGATAGGGATGGACAGACATGAGATGGCAGAGAGAGGCAGGGAGGGAGAGTAGAGCCCAACAGAGCAGGGATAGGGATGGACTGGCATGAGGAGGGAAAGAGAGGCAGGGAGAGGAGATCTCGAGAGAGCAGGGACAGAATGGACAGGCATGAGATGGCAGAGAGAGGCAGAGGAGAGGAGAGCCCAGGGAGCTGGGATAGAATGTACAGACATGATGGCAGAGCCAATTATGCCTGTCCATTTATCCTGCCTAAAAGCCTCCTCCTCTGTATCACTTCTGCCTCATGCCTGTTTGTCACTATCCCTGCTTTAGAGTTTCTTCTCTTCTCTGGGCTTTTCCATGCCTGTCCATCTTATCCCCTTTCTAAAAAGCAAGAGCAGTCTCTGCCATAAACCATGTCTGTCCATCCCATCCTTCCGGAGAGAGAGCCCTCCTCTGCTTCTTTGCCATCCATCTGTCCATCCCATCCCTGCCTTAAAAGCTGGCTGCCGGCTCTGCCATGTCATGTCTGCACATCCCATCCTTCATCCCGAGAGCCCCCTCCTCTGTTTTTAGTTGTTTTTTTTTAGTATTTTCAGCCACTTTCGGTGCCCACGTTATTTGTTTGAAACAATAACAAAGTTCTCTTCAGGATGCATGTATTTGCAGCAGTGGTTATTATCGCTGGGTTATTTTAGGAATAAACACAGTACATCGTGTTAATAACGTGGGAAGCTGTTTATGTTTTAGTGGAATTGTAATTGAATTGTAATTACTGCAGCGTAATGGCAACTAATTGTAATCTCGACAAAGTGAGACCTGGTGAAAAGCCATTTCCTTTCGACGACAAGAGGGCGCACATACATCACTTAAAAAGCATTTGAGAGCGAGAGAAGTGGGGATGATCCATCCACTGTGTTAGAGCCTTCTGCACTGGCCCTGCCTGTTTCATGTGTGTGTCTGCCTGTTTCCTATCCCTGTGTGTCTGTGGCTGCCTGTCTGTCTCTCATATGTGTGTCTCCTGTGTGTGTCTTCAATGTCTGCCTGTCCTGTGTGTGTGTGTTCCAGTGTATGTCTGTGTGTGTCTTCTGTGTGTGTGTCTTGAGCTCTTCTCTCCTATCCTCTGCCTCTCCGTGTCTTCTCATGCAAGATGGCAGAGAGAGGCACAGGAGAGGAGAGCTCTAGAAAGCAGGGACAGGATTGACAGACATGAGATGGCAGAGAGAGGCAACGGAGAAGAGAGCGCAAGAGAGCTCGGATAAAATGTACAGACATGAAATGGCAAATATGGGAGAGGAGAGCTCTGGAGAGCAGGGATAGGATGTACAGGCATGAGATGGCAGAGAGAGGCGAATAAGAGCAGAGCTCAAGAGAGCAGGGGTCGGATGCACAAATGAGATGGCAGAGAGAGGCAGAGGAGGGGAGAGCTCAATAGAGCAGGGATAGGATGGAAAGGCATGAGATGGCAGAGATAGGCAGAAAAGAGAGAGCTCTAGAGAGGAGGGAGAGGATGGACAGGCATGAGATGGCAGGGAAAGGCAGAGCAGAGGAGAACTCTCGAAAGCAGGGATAGGATGGACAGGCATGAGATTGCAGAGAGAGGCGGAGAAGAGCACAGCTCAAGAGAGCAGGGGTCGGATGCACAAACAAGATTGGAGAGAGGCAGAGCAGAGGAGAGCTCTCGAGAGCAGGGATAGGATGGACAGGCATGAAATGGCAGAGAGAGGCCGAGGAGAGGAGAGCTCTAGAGAGCAGGATTAGGATGGTGAGACATGAGATGGCAGAGAGAGGCAGAGGTGAGCTTTAGAGCAGGGATAGGAAGGACAGGCATCAGATGACAGAGAGAGGCGGAGGAGAGGAGAGCACAAGAGAGCAGGAATATTAGGAAATGACATGAAATGGCAGAGAGAGGCAGAGGAGAGGAGAGCTCAATAGAGCAGGGACAGGATTGACAGGCATGAGATGGAAGAGAGAGGCAGATGAGAGGAGAGCTCTAGAGACAAGGGATAGGATGGACAGAAATTAGATGGCAGGGAGAGTCAGTGGAGAGCAGAGCTCTATAGAGCAGGGATAGTATGGAAAGGCATTAGATGGCAGGGAGAGGCAGAGGAGAGAAGAGCTCTAGAGAGCAGGCATAGGATGGACAGACTTGAGATGGCAGAGAGAGGGAGAGGTGAGGAGAGGTGAGCTCTAAAGGGCAGGGATAGGATGGACAGGCATGAGATGGCAGAGAGAGGCAGAGGAGAGGAGAGCTCTAGAGAGCAGGGAAAGGATGGACAGACATGTGAAGCCAGAGAGAGGCAGAGGAGAGGAGAGCACTTGGGAGCAGGGATAGGATGGAGATCCATGAAAAGGCAGAGAGAGGCAGAGGAGAGGAGAGCACTAAAGAGCAGGGATAGGATGGAGAGCCATGAGATGGCAGAGAGAGGCAGAGGAGAGGAGAGCACTAGAAAGCAAGTATAGGATGGACATACATGAGATGGCAGATAGAGGAGTGGACAGGAGAGCTCAACAGAGCAGCGATAGGATGGAGATATATGAGATGGCAGGGAGGGGCAGAAGAGAGGAGAGCTTTAGAGAGCAGGGATAGGATGGACATGCTTGAGATGGCCGGGAGAGGCAGTAGAGAGGAGTGCATGAGAGCAGGAATAATATGGACAGGCATGAGATGGCAGAGAGAGGCAGAGGATAGGAGAGCACTCGAGAGCAGGGTTAGGATGCACAGACATGACTGGGCAGAAAGAGGCAGAGTAGAGGAGAGCTCAAAAGAGCTGTGATAGGATGGACAGGCATGTGATGCCAAAGAGAGGCAGAGGAGAGGAGTGCTCTTGAGATCAGGGATAGGATGGACATAAATGATATGCCAGTGAGAAGCAGAAGAGAGGAGAGCTATAGAGAGCAGGGATAGGATGGACAGACATGAGTTGGCAGAGAGAAGAGAGGAGAGGAGAGCTCTAGAGAGCAGGGATAGGATGGAGAGATATGAGATGGCAGAGAGAAGCAGATGAGAGGAGATCTTTACAGAGCAGGGACAAGATGGACAGGCATGAGATGACAGAGAAAGGCAGAGGAGAGGAGAGCTCTAGAAAGCAGGGATAGGAAGGACATACGTGAGATGGCAGAGAGAGGCAGAAGAGAAGAGAGCTCTAGTGAGCAGGGATAGGATGGACAGACATAAGATAGCATAGAGGAGAGGAGAGGAGAGCTCTAGGGAGTAAGGATAGGATGGACAGACATGAGATGGCAGAGAGTGGCAGAGGAGAGGAGAGCGTTTGAGAGCATGGATATGATGGACATGCATTAGATGGCAGAGAGATCCTGGGAGAGGAGAACACAAGAGAGCAGGGATAAGATGGACAGGCATGACATGGCAGAGAGAGGCAGAGGAGAGGAGAGCTCTAGAGAGCAGCGATAGAATGGACAGACATGAGATGGCAGACAGAGGAGATGAGAGCTCTTGAGATGAGGGATAGGATGGACAGAAATGAGATGGCAGAGAGAGGCAGAGGAGAATAGAGCTCAAGAGAGCAGGGATAGGTGGAAAAGACATGAGATGGCAGAGAGAGGCAGAGGAGAGGAGAGCTCAATAGAGCAGCGATCGGATGGACAGGCATGAGATGGCAGCGAGAGGCAGAGGAGAGAAGTGCTCTCGAGAGCAGGCATAGGATGGACAGACATGAGATGGCCGGGAGAGGCAGATTAGAGCAGAGGAGAGCTCGAAAGGGCAGTGACAGCATGGTCAGGCATGAGATGGCAGAGAGAGGCAGAGGAGAGGAGAGTTTTAGAGAGCAGGGATAGGATGGACAGACATGAGATGGCAGAGAGAGGCAGAGGAGAGGAGAGAAGAGCTCTAAAGGGCCGGGATAGTATAGACAGGCATGAGATGGCAGAGAGAGGCAGAGGAGAGGAGAGCTTTAGAGAGCAGGGATATGATGGACTGGCATGAGACGGCAGAGTGCGGCAGGGAGAGGACTGCTCTAGAGAGCAGAGATAGGACGGACAGGCATGAGATTGCAGAGAGAGGCAGAGGATAGGAGAGCTCTAGAGAGCAGGGATAGAATGGACTGACTTGAGATGGCCTAGAAAGGAGAGCTCTGGAGATGAAGGATAGGATGGACAGAGAGGCAGATGATAGGAGAGCTCAAGAGAGCAGGGAAAGGATGGATATACATCAGATGGCAGAAAGAGGCAGAGGAGACGAGAGCTCTAGAGAGCAGGGAAAGGATGGACAGACAAGAGATGGCAGAGAGAGGCAGAGCAGAGGAGAGGAGAGCTCTAGAGAGCAGGGATAGGATGGACATGCCTGAGATGGCAGAGAGAGGCAGAGGAGAGGAGAGGAGAGCTCTAGAGAGCAGGCATAGGATGGACAGGCATGAGTTGGGAAAGAGTGGCAAGGAGAGGAGAGCTCTAGAGAGCAGGGATTGGATGTACAAGCACGAGATGGCAAAGTGTGGCAAGGAGAGGAGAGCTCTAAAGAGCAGGGATTGGATGGACAGGCATGAGATAGAAGAGAGAGCAGGGATAGGAAGAAAAGACATGAAATGGCAGAGTCAGGGAAACGAGAGGAGAGCTCTCGAGAGAAGGAAAGTAGGAAAAGACATGAGATGTCAGAGAGAGGCAAAGGAGAGGAAAGCTCAATAGAACAGGGAAAGGATGGAAAGACATGAAATGGCAGAGAAAGACAGAGGAGAGGAGAGCTCTAGAGAGCCGGGATAGGATGGACTGACATGAGATGGCAGAGAGAGGCAGAGGAGTGCAGAGCTCTAGAGAGCTGGGAATGGAGGGACAGTCATGAGATGGCAGAGAGAGGCAGAAGAGAGTAGAGCTCTAGAGAGCAGGGATACGATGGTGATACATGAGATGGCAGAGAGAAGCATAGCAGAGGAGAGCTTTGGACAGCAGGGATAGGATGGACAGGAATGAGATGTAACGGAGAGGCAGAGTAGAGGAGAGGAGAGTAGAGCTCTAGAGAACAGGGATAGGAGGGGGAGGCATGAGATGGCAGAGAGAGAGGCAGAAGAGAGTGATGCCTCTCTCTCATCATAGGTGGACCAAATGTCGACCAAACTTGGCAGTTATACACTTAGCTATATTCTGAAGATATTTACAGAGGGATTTGTTAATATATCATCCCTAGGCTGATTTATGAGACATTTTATTCCCAAAAATATGGCGAAAATTGATTTTTTAAGGCCATGGACAGCATATTTTGATTTTCTCAGTAATAAAAGCAGATATCCTTAAATCCTCTGTAATTGTTTTTTCATCTTATATGTAAACAAAATGAAAAAAAAATTTTTTGCACCTGGCTTTATCAGATGTTTAGATTCATCTTCCTAAAATATATGCAAATTAGCTTATATTTAATGAGATAATGCCTAATTTACATATTTAAACATTAAAATTTCAAAAACTTGTAATACTTTTTTTTTTCATACTATTGCAAGTAATCAACTGAGGAAGTTTCATGATGATATCTATTATTTAAAAATTTTACCCTATTCACCAGCAGTGTCTCGCCTTAACTCTTATATATATGTATATATGCAAATACTGTAATGTTAATGTTTGATTGCTAATGCTAACTTGCTAATGCTAGTGCTTATATCTGGTCATTGTTATACTGTACTTGTCCTTTATGATGGGAAGATGAGATCAGAAGCCATTTAAGCATAACCCTTAAAGGGAATTTTAGATAAAATGGCATTTAAGCTTAAGACTTGTATATATGCAAATGCAGTATTTTTACTGTTTGAATGCTAATGCTAATTTGCTAATGCTAGCAATCTAATGCGAATGCTAATATCTGGTCATTGTCATACTGTACCTGTCCTCTATGATGGGAATATGACAACAGATGGCATTTAAGCTTAACTCTTCTTGTATATATGCAAATACAGTAATGTTTATGTTTGAATGCTAATACTAACTTACTAATGCTAGCGATCTAATCCAAGTGCTAATATCTGGTCATTGTCAAACTGTACCTGTCCTCTATGATGGGAAGATGAGATCAAATGGCATTTACGCATAACCCTCTATGGGAATATGAGATCAGATGGCATTTAAGCTGAACTATTCTTGTATATATGCAAATACAGTAATGTTAATGTTTTAATGCTAATGCTAACTTGCTAATGCTAGTGCTAATATCTGGTCATTGTCATACTGTACGTGTCCACTATGATGGGAAGATGAGATCAGAAGCCATTTAAGCATAACCCTAAAAGGGAATATTAGATAAAATGTCATTTAAGCTTAAGTCTTCGATAAAAGCAAATACAGTAATGTTGCTGTTAGAATGCTAATGCTAACATGCTAATGCTAGCGATCTATTGCTATTGCTAATATGTGGTCATTGACATACATTATGTGTACTCTTTCATGGGAATATGAGATCAAATGGCATTTAACCTTAACGCTTCATGTATATATTCATATACAGTAATGTTACTGTTCCAATGCTAATGCTGACATGCTAATGCTAGTGATCTATTGCTATTGCTAATATTTGGTCATTGACATACTGTACGTGTCCTCTATGATAGGATTATGAGATCAAATGGCATTTAACCTTTAACGATCATGTATATATGCACATACAGTAATGTTAATGTTCGAATGCTAATGTTAACATGCTAATGCTAGCGATCGATTGCAAGTGCTAATATGTGGTGATTGTCATACTGTAAGTGTCCTCTATGATTGGAAGATGAGATCAGATGGCATTTAAACATGAGCATCCATGTGAATATGAGAACAGATGGCATTTAAACTTAACAATTCATATGTTACTGTTCGAATGCTAATGCTAACATGCTAATGCTAACGATCGATCGCTAGTGCTAATATGTGGTGATTGTCATACTCTAGGTGTGCTCTGAATGGAATATGAGATCAGATGGCATTTAAAGTTAACCCTTCATATATATTTGCAAATACAGTAATGTTACTGTTCGAATGCTAATGCTAACATGCTAATGCTAGCAATCTAATGCAGTGCTAATACGTGGTGATTGTCATACTGTCTGTCTCGTCTTTGATGGGAATATGAGATCAAATGGCAATTAACCTTAACCCTTCATGTTCATACGCATATACTGTAATGTTAATGTTTGAATGCTAATGCAAACTGCTAATGCTAGCGATCAATTGCCAGTGCTAATATGTGGTCATTGTCTTACTGTACATGTCCTTTATGATGGGATTATGAGATCAAATGGTATTTAACCTTAAAACTTCATGTATATATGCACATACAGTATTTTTAATGTTCGAATGCTAATGCTAACATGCTAATACTAGCGATCGATTGCTAATGCTAATATGTGGTGATTGTCTTACTCTAGGTGTCCTCTTTGATGGGAATATGAGATTAAATGGCATTTAACCTTAACCCTTCATATATATATTCATATACAGTAATGTTACTGTTCGAATGCAAATGCTAACATGCTAATGCTATCGATCTAATGCTATTGCTAATATGTGGTCATTGTCATACTGTACGTGTCCTCTTTGATGATAATATGAGATCAAATGTCATTTAACCTTAACAATCATGTATATATTTATATACAGTAATGTTACTGTACGAATGCTAATGCTAATATGCTAATGCTAGCGATCTATTGCTTTTGCTAATATGTGGTCATTGACATACTTTATGTGACCTCTTTGATGGGAATTTGAGATCAAATGGCATTTAACCTTAACCCTTCATGTATAGATTCATATACAGTAATGTAACTGTTCCAATGCTAATGCTAACATGCTAATGGAAGCGATATATTGCTATTGCTAATATTTGGTCATTGACATACTGGACGTGTCCTCTATGATGGGATTATGAGATCAAATGGCATTTAACCTTTAACCATCATGTATATATGCATATACAGTAATGTTAATGTTTGAATGCTAATGTTAACATGCTAATGCTAGTGATCAATTGCAAGTGCAAATCTCTGGTGATTGTCATACTGATGGTGTCCTCTTTGATGGGAATTTGAGATCAAATGGCATTTACCCTTAAACCATCATGTATATATGCACATACAGTAATGTTAATGTCTGTATCTCATGTGTGTCCTTTCTATTACTGCTCTATTTACCTCTCCACTCCTCTGCCTCTCTCTGCCATCTCATGCCTGTACATGCAATCTCTGCACTATTTAGCTCTCCTCTCCACTGCCTCTCTCTGACATCTCATTTCTTTCTCCTATTCCTGCTTCTAGAGCCTCCTCCGCTGCCTTACCTGACATCTACGTCGTTCATTCCATGCCTGCTCACAAAGCCTCCTTCTTTCGCTCATGTCTGTCCATATGCCTGCTCACAAGATTCCTCTCTGCCATCTCATGACTTTCCTCTGTTCCTGCTTTAGAGCTCTTTCTCTCTGCCATGTCATGTCTTTCTTCCATGCCGTCGCTAAGTCCTCTCTCCTTGCCTTTCATCGCTGTCACCATTCATCCCTGCCTCTCAGCTCTATCTTCGTCTCTCTGCCATTCATGTCAGTCCATCTCCCTGCTCTCAGAACTCTTCCTCTGCCTTCCTGCCATCACATGTCTCGTCCATCCATCCTGCCTCAGAGCCACGCCTTCCTTTTTCAGATTCATGTTACCATCTCATCCCCTTTTCTGGAGTTTCTCTTTCTGCCATCAGCCTGTCCATCCCATCCTTCCACCGTGAGTTTTCTCTCCTCTCAGAGTCAGTTATTCATGCCTGTCCATCTTATCCCTGTTTTCTAAAAGCTCACTCCCTCTCTGCCATGTCATGCCTGTCCATCCCATCCTTCCTCCCGAGAGCTCTCTCTCCTCTACAGTTGTTCATCCCATCCTCAGTTTCTAGAGCCTCTCCTCTGCATCACTCTGCAGAGCAGCGATAGGATGGACAGGCATGAGACGGCAGAGAGAAGCAGAGGAGAGGAGAGCTCTAGAGAGCAGGGATAGGATGGACAGACATGAGATGGCAGAGAGAGGCAGTGGACAGGATATGAGAGCCATAGAGAGCAGGGATAGGGTGGAAAGGCAAGAGATGGCAGAGAGAGGCAGAGGAGAGGAGACCCCTAGAGAGCAGGGTCAGGATGGACAGACATGAGATGGCAAAGATAGGAAGAGGAGTGGAGAGATCTAGAGAGCAGGGATAGGATGGACAGGCATGAGATGGCAGAGAGAGGCAGAGGAAAGGAGAGTTCTAGAGAGAAGGGATAGGAAGAACAGACATGAGATGGCAGATAGAAGAGAGGAGAGGAGAGCTCAAGGGAGCAGAGATAGGATGCACAGATGTGAGAAGGTAGAGGTAGCAGTAGGAGAGGAGAGCTCAAGAGAGCAGGGATAGGATGGACAGACATGAGATGGCAGAGAGAGGCAGAGGAGAGCTCTAAGGAGCAGGGATAGGATGTACAGACATGAGATTGCAGAAAGTGGAGAGTAGAAGAGAGCTCTCCGGAGCAGGGATAGGATGGACAGACATGAGATGGCAGAGAGAGGCAGAGGAAACGAGAGCTCTATAGAGCAGGTATAGGATGGACAGACATGATATGGCAGAGAGAGGCAGTGGAGTGGAGAGCTCAAGAGAGCAGGGACAGGATGGACACACATGAGATGACAGAGAGGGGCAGAGGAGAGGAGATCTCTTGAGAGCAGTGATAGGATGGTAAGACATGACATGGAAGGGAGAGGGAGAGGAGAGAAGAGCTCTTGGGAGCAGGAATAGGATGGACAGGCAGGAGATGGCAGAGAGAGCAGAGGAGGGGAGAGTTCTAGAGAGCAGGGATATGATGGACAGGAATGAGATGGCAGAGAGTGGAGAGGAGAGCTCTTAGCAGCAGTGATAGGATGTACAGACAAGAGATGGCAGAGAAAGGTGAAAAGAGGAGAGCTCTAGAGTGCAGGGATAGGATGGACAGGCATAACATGGCAACGGGAAGCAAAGGTGAGTAGAGCTTGAGAGAGGAGAGATGGCATGGACAGGCATGAGATGGCAGGGAGAGGCATTGGAGAGGAGAGCTCGAGAGAGCAGGGATAGGATGGACAGGAATGAGATAGTCGGGAGAGGCAGAGCAGAGAAGAGCTCAAGAGTACAGGGATAGGATGGACAGAGATAAGATGGCAGAGAGACTCACGGTAAAGGAGAGCTCTAAAGAGCAGGAATAGGCGGAAAAGACATGAGATGGCAGAGAGAGGCAGAGGAGAGGAGAGCTCAAGAGCCCAGAAATAGGATGGACAGGCTTGAGATGGCAGTGAGTGGTAGAGGAGAGGAGAGCTCTTGAGAGAAGGTATAGGAAGGAAAGACATGAGATGGCATAGAGAGGCAGAGGAGGAGAGAGCTAAAGAGAGCAGAGATAGGATGGACAGAAATGAGATGGCAGAGAGACACAGAAGAGAGGAGAGCTCAAGTGAGCAGCAGAAGAATGGAAAAACATGAGATGGCAGTGAGAGGCAGATGAGAGGAGAGCTCTAGAAAGCAGGGAAAGGATGGATAGGCATGAGATGGCAGAGAGAAGCAGAGGAGAGGAGAGGTCTAGAGAGCAGGGATTGGATGGACAGGCATGAGATGGCAGAGAGAGGCAAAGGAGAGGAGAGCTCTCGAGAGGAGGGTAAAGATGCAAAGACATGAGATGGCAGAGAGAGGCAGAGTAAAGGAGAGATCTTGAGAGCAGGGATAGGATGGACAGACTTGAGATGGCAATGAAAGGCAGAGGAGAGAGGAGCTCTAGAGAACAGGGATAGGATGGGCATGCATGAGATGGCAGGGAGAGGCAGAGGAGAAGAGAGCTCGAGAGATCAGGGGTATGATGGACAGGCATAAGATGGCAGGGAGAGGCAGAGGAGAGCTCTAGAGAGCAGGGATAGGATGGACAGGCATGAGATGGCAGAAAAAGGCAGAGCAGAGGGGAGGAGAGCTCTATAGAGCAGGGATAGGGTGGACAGGCAAGAGATGGCAGAGAGTGGCAGAGGAGAGCTCCAGAGAGCAGGAATAGGATGGACAGGCAGGAGATGGCAGAGAGAGGCAGAGGAGAGGAGAGCTCAAGAGAGCAGAAATAGAATGGACAGACATGAGATGGCAAAGAGTGGCGTAGTAGAGGAGAGCTCAAGAGAGCAGGGTTAGGATGGACAGACATGAGATGGCAGAGAGAGGCAGAGTATCGGGGAGCTCAAGAGAGCAGAGGTAGGATGGACAGACATGAGATGGCATAGAGAGGCAGAGGATCGGGGAGCTCAATAGAGCAGAGGTAGGATGGACAGACGTGAGATGTCAGTGAGAGGTAGAGGAGAAGAGAGGTCAAGAGGACAGGGATAGGATGGACAGGTTTGAGATGGCAGAGAGAGGCAAAAAAGAGCTCTTGAGAGCAGGGATAGGATGGAGAGACATGAGAGGGCAGAAATAGGCAGAGCAGAAGAGAGGAGAGCTCTAGAGAGCAGGGATAGGATGGACATGCATGAGATGGCAGAGAGAGGCAGAGGAGAAGAGAGGTCAGGAGAACAAGGATAGGATGGACAGGTTTGAGATGGCTGAGAGAGGAAGAAGAGTGGAGAGCTTTAGAGAGCAGGGATAGGATGGACAGCATGCGAAGGCAGAGAGAGGCAGAGGAGAGGACAGATCAAGAGAACAGGGGTAGGATGGACAGGCATGAGATGGCAGAGAGAGGCAGAGGAGAGGACAGGTCTACAGAGCAGGAATTGGATGGACAGGCATGAGATGGCAGAGAGAGGCAGAGGAGAGAGGAGCTCGAGAGAACAGGGATAGGATGGAAAGACATGAGATGGCTGAGAGAGGCAGAAGAGAGGAGAGCTCTAGAGAGCAGGGATAGGAAGGACAGACATGAGATGGCAGAGAGAGGCATAGGAGAGGAGAGCTCTAGGGAGCAGGGATAGGATGTAGAGACATGAGATGGCATAGAGAGGAGAGGTGGGGAGAGCTCGAGAGAGCAGGGATAGGATGCACAAGCATGAGATGGCAGAGAGTGGAGATGAGAGGAGAGCATTAGTGAGCAGGGATAGGAAGGAGAGGCAGAAGATGGCAGGGAGAGGCAGTGGAGAGATGACCTCAAAAGAGCATGGATAGGATGGACAGGCATGAGATGGCAGGGAGAGGCAGTGGGTAGGAGAGCTCGAGAGAGCAAGGATAGGATGGACAGGCATGAGATTAAAAGGAGAGGCAGAGAAGGGGAGAGGTCTAGAGAGCAGGGATAGGATGGACAGGTATGCGATGGCAGAGAGAAGCAGATGAGAGGAGAGCTCTAGGGAGCAGGGATAGGATGTACAGACATGATATTGCAGAGAGATGCACAGGAGAAAAGAGCTCTAGAAAGCAGGGATAGGATGTACAGGCATGTGATGGCAGAAAGAGGAGAGGAGAGGAGAGCTCTAGGCAGCAGTGATAGGATGGACAGAAATGAGTTGTCAGAGAAAGACAGAGGAGAAAAGAGCTCTAGAGAGCAGGGAAAAGAAGGACAGACGTGAGATGCCAGAGAAAGGCAGAGGAGAGGAGAGCTCAAGAGAGCAGGAATAGGAGTAAAAGACATGAGAAGGCAAAGAGAGGCAGAGGAGTGGAGAGCTCAAGAGAGCAGGGATAGGTTGGACATGCATGGAATGGCAGAGAGAGGTAGAGTAAAGGAGAGATATAAAGAGCAGGGAAAGGATGAACAGACATGAGATGGAAGAGACAGGTAGACGAGAGAAGAGCTCAATAGTGCAGCGGGTGGATTGACAGACATGAGATGGCAGAGAGAGGAGAGGAGAGGAGAGGAGAGCTTTAGAGAGCAGGGATAGGATGGACAGGCATGAGATGGCAGAGAGAGGCAGAGGGTAGGATAGGAAAGCTCGAGAGAGAAGAGATTGGATGGACAGGCAGGAGATAGAAGAGAAAGGCAGAGGAGAAGAGACCTCTAGAGAGTAGGGATAGGATGGACAGGCATGAGATGGCAGAGAGAGGCAAAGGAGAGGAGAGTTTGCTAGAGAGAAGGGATGGATGAAAAGGCATGAGATGGCAGGGAGAGGCAGATAAGAGGAGAGCTCTAGAGTGCAGCAATAGGATGGACAGACATGAGATGGCAAAGAGAGACAAAGGGGAGGGACCTCTGGAGAGCAGAGATAGGATGGACAGACATGAGTTGGCAGAGAGAGGCAGAGGAGAGGAGAGCTCTAGAGAGCAGGGATAGGATGGACAGACATGAAATGGCAGAGAGAGGCAAAGGAGAGGAGAGTATGAGAGAGGAGGCATAAGATGGACAGACATGAGAAGCCAAAGAGAAGCAGAGGAGTGGAGAGCTCTAGAGAGGAGGGATAGGATGCACAAACATGAGTTGGCAGAGAAAGGCAGAGGGGAGGAGAGCTCTAGAGACCAGGAATAGGAGTAAAAGACATGAGATGGCAGACAGAGGCAGAGAAGAGGAGATCGCAAGAGAGCAGGTATAGGATGGACAGGCATGAGATGGCAGAGAGAGGCAGAGGAGAGGAGAGCTCTAGAGAGCAGTTATAGGATGGACAGACATGAGATGGCAGAGAGAGGCAGAGGAGATGAGAGCACGAGAAAGCAGGAATAGGATGGACCGACATGAGAAGCCAAAGAGAAGCAGAGGAGTGGAGAGCTCTAGAGAGGAGGGATAGGATGGACAAACATGAGTTGGCAGAGAAAGGCAGAGGAGAGGAGAGCTCTAGAGAGCAGTGATAGGATGGACAGACATGAGATGGCAGAGAGAGGCAGAGGAGATGAGAGCACGAGAAAGCAGGAATAGGATGGACAGACATGAGAAGCCAAAGAGAAGCAGAGGAGAGGACAGCTCTAGGGAGCATGGATGGGATGTACAGACATGAGATGGCAGAGAGGGCAGAAGAGGGGAGAGCTCAAAAGAGCAGTGATAGGATGGACAGGCATGAGATGGCGGGGAGAGGCAGAGGAGAGGAGAGCTCAAGAGCGCAGGGACAGGATGGACAAACATGAGTTGGGAGAGAAAGGCAGAGGAGGAAAGAGCTCTATAGAGCAGGTATAGGAAGAACAGACATGAGATGTCTTAAAGAGGCAGAGGAAAGGAGAGGTCTAGAGAGCAAGTATAGGAGGAAAAGACATGAGATGGCAGCGAGAGGCAGTGGAGAGGAGAGCTCCAGAAAATAGGCATAGGATGGACAGGCATGAGAAAGCAGGGAGAGACAGAGGAGAGGAGAGCTGTAGAGACCAGGGATAGGATGGACAGAAATGAGTTGGCAGAGAAGGACAGAGGAGAAAAGAGCTCTATAGAGCAGGGATAGGAAGGACAGACATGAGATGGCAGAGAAAGGCAGAGGAGAGGAGAGCGCTAGACAGCAGGAATAGGAGGAAAAGACATGAGATGGCTGAGAGAGGCAGTGGAGAGGAAAGGAGAGCCCTAGAAAGCAGGCATAGGGTGGAAAGGCATGAAATGGCAGAGAGAGGCAGAGGAGAGGAGAGCTCTAGAGAGCAGGGAGAGGATTGAATGGCATAAAATGGCAAAGAGAGGCAGGGGAGAGGAGAGCTTGAGAGAGCAGGAATAGGAAGGACAGGCATGAGATGGCAGGGAGAGGCAGTGGAGAGGAGAGCTCTAGAGAGCAGGGAAAGGATGGAAAGACATGAGATGGCAGAGAGAAGCAGAAGAGAGGAGAGCTCAAGAGAGCAGAGATAGGATGGTCAGACATGCGTTGGCAGAGAGAGGCAAAGGAGTGGAGAGCTCTAGAGAGCCGGTATAGGATCGACAGACATGAGATGGCAGAGAGAGGCAGAGGAGAGGAGAGCTCCAGACAGGAGGAATAGGATGGACAGACATGAGGTGGCAGAGAGAAGCGGAGGAGAGGAGAGGTCTAGAGAGCAGGGATGGGATGGACAGGCATGGGGTGGCAGAGAGAGGAGAGGAGAGCTCTAGAGGGAAGGGATAGGATGGACAGACATGAGATGGCATAGAGAGGAGAGGAGAGCTCTAGAGGGAAGGGATTGGATGGACAGACATGAGATGGCATAGAGCAGCAGAGGAGAAAAGAGCTCTATAGAGCAGGGAAAGGAAGGAAAGACATGAGATGGCAGAGAGTGGCAGAGGAGAGGAGAGGTCTAGAGAGCAGGAATAGGATGAAAAGATATCAGATGTCAGAGAGAGGCAGAGGAGAGGAGAGCTCTAGTGATCAGAGATAGGGTGGAAAGGCATGAGATGGCAGATAGTGGCAGAGGAGAGGAGAGCAGTAGAGAGAACGGATAGGGTGGACAAGCATGAGAGGGCAGAAAGAGGCAGAGGAGGGGAGAGCTCTAGAGAGCTGGGAAAGGTTGGAGAGTCATGAAATGGCAGAGAGAAGCACAGGAGAGGAGAGCTCTAGGGAGCATGGATAGGATGTACAGACATGAGATGGCAGAGCGAGCAGAGGAGGGGAGAGCTCGAGAGAGCAGCAATGGGATGGACAGGCATGAGAAGGCAGGGAAGGACAGAGGAGAGGTGAGCTCTAGAGAGCAGGGATAGGATGGACAGACATGAGATGGCATAGAGAGGAGAGGAGAGGACAGCTTGAAAGAGGAAGAATAGGATGGACAGGAATGAGATGGCAGGGAAGGGCAGTGGACGGGAGAGCTCAAGAGAGCAGGGATGGGATGGACAGGCATGAGAAGGCAGGGAGAGACAGAGGAGAGTAGAGCACTAGGGAGCAGGGATATGATGGACAGATATGAAATGGCAGAGAGAGGCAGAAAAGAAGTGAGCTCAAGAGAGCAGGGATAAGATGGACAGTCATGTGTCGGCAGAGATAGGCAGAGGATTGGAGAGCTCTATAGAGCAGGGATCGGATGTACAGACATGAGATGGCAAAGAAAGGCAGTGGAGAGGAGATCTCTAGAGAACAGGGATAGGAAGGACAGACATGAAATGGCCGAGAGATGCAGAGAAGAGTAGTGCTCGAGAGAGCAGGGATAGGATGGACAGGCTTGAGATGGCAGGGAAAGCCAATGGAGAGGAGAGATCGAGAGATCAGGGATAGGATGGACAGGCATGAGATAGCAGAGAGAGGAGAGGTGAGGAGAGCACTAGAGAGCAGGGATAGGATGGTGAGACAAGAGATGGCAGAGAGAGGCAGGGGAGAGGAGAGCTCTAGGGAGCAGGGGAGGGGTGTACAGACATGAGATGGCAGATAGAGGCAGTGGAGAGGAGAGGAGAGCCCTAGATAGAAGGGATAGTGTGGACAGGCATGAGATGGCAGAGAGAGGCAGAGGAGAGGAGAGCGCTAGAAAGCAGGGATAGGGGGGACAAGCATGGAATGGCTGAGAGAGGCAGAGGTAGAGGAGAGCTCTAGAGAGCAGGGATAGGATGGAGAGACATGAGATGGCAGAGAGAGGCAGAGGAGAGGAGAGCTCTAGGGAGCAGGGATAGGATGTACAGACATGAGATGGCAGAGAGAGGAGAGGAGAGGAGAGATCTAGAGAGCAGGGATCGAATGGACAGGCATTGGATGGCAGAGAGAAGCAGAGGAGATGAGATCTCTAGGGAGCAGAGATAGGATGTACAGAGATGAGATGGCATAGAGCGCAGAGGAGAGGAGAGCTCTAGGGAGCAGGGATCGAATGGACAGTCATGAGATGAAAAAGAGAGGCAGCGGAGATGAGAGCTCTAGAGAGCAGGGATAGGATGGAGAGACATGAGATGGCCGAGAGAGGCAGAGGAGAGGAGAGCTCTAGAGAGAAGGGATAGGATGGACAGGCATGAGATGGCACGGAGAAGCAGAAGAGAAGAGAGCTCTTGGGAGCAGGGATAGGGTGGACAGGCATGAAATGGAAAAGAGAGGAAGAGGAGAGGAGAGCTCTAGAGAGCAGGGATAGGAGGGAGAGACATGAGATGGCAGAGAGAGGCAGAGAAGAGGAGAGCTCTAGAGAGCAGGGAAAGGAAGGACAGGCATGAGATGGCAGAAAGAAGCAGAGGATAGGAGAGCTCTAGGGAGCAGGGATAGGATGTACAGACATGAGATGAAAAAGAGAGGCAGTGGAGAGGAGAGCTCAAGAGGGCAGGGATAGGCTAGACTGGCATGAGATGGAAGTGAGAGGCAGAGGAGAGGAGAGCTCTGGAGAGCAGGGATAGGGCGGACAGGCATGAAATGGCAAACAGAGGAAGAGGAAAGGAGAGCTCTAGAGAGCAGGGATAGGATGGAGAGACATGAGATGGCAGAGAGAGGCAGAGAACAGGGGAGCTCTAGAGAGCAGGGAGAGGAAGGTCAGAGATGAGATGGCAGAGAGAGGCAGAGGAGAGGAGAGCTCTAGGGAACAGGGATAGGATGTACAGACATGAGATGGCAGAGAGAGGAGAGGAGAGGAGAGATCTAGAGAGCAGGGATAGGATGGACAGGCATTGGATGGCAGAGAGAAGCAGAGGAGATGAGAGCACTAGGGAGCAGGCATAGGTTGTACAGAGAAGAGATGGCAGAGAGAGCAGAGGAGGGGAGAGTTCTAGAGAGCAGGGATATGATGTACAGAGATGAGATTGCAGAGAGACGCAGACGAGAGGAGAGCTCTAGGGAGCAGAGATAGGATGGACAGGCATGAGATGGCAGAGAGAGGAGAGGAGAGGAGAGCTCTAGGCAGCAGGGATAGGATTTACAGACATGATACTGCAGAGAGAAGCAGAGGAGAGGAGAGCTTTAGAGAGCAGAGAAAGGATGGACAGGCATGTGATGGCAGAGAGAGGCAGAGGAGAGAAGAGCTCAAGAGAGCAACTATGGGAGGAAAAGACATGAGATGGCAAAGAGAGGCATGGGAGAGGAGAGCTTGAGAGAACAGGAATAGGATGGACAGGCATGAGATGGCTGGGAGAGGCAGAGGATAGGAGAGCTCTAGAGAGCAGCAATAGGAGTGACAGAAAGGAGTTGGCAGAGTTGGGCAGAGGAGAAAAGAGATCTAGAGAACGGGGATTTGAAGGACAGACATGAGATGGCAGATAGAAGCAGAGGAGAGGAGAGCTCGAGAGAGCTGAAATAGGAGTAAAAGACATGAGATGGCAGAGAGATGCAGTGGAGAGGAGAGCTCTAGAGAGCAGGGATAGGTTGGATTGGCATGAGATGGCAAAGAGAGGCAGGGGAAGGAAGAGCTTGAGAGAGCAGGAATAGGATGGACAGGCATGAGAGGTCAGGGAGAGGCAGAGGAGAGGAGAGCTCTAGGGAGCATGGATAGGATGTACAGACATGAGATGGCATAGAGAGGCAGAGGAGAGGACAGCTTTAAAGCGCAGGGTTAGGATGGACAGGCATGCGATGGCAGACAGAGGCAAAGGAAAGGAGAGCTTTCGAGAGCAGGGATAGGATGTACAGGCATGAGATGGCAGAGAGAGGCAGAGGAGAGGAGAGCTCAAAAGAGCAGGGATCGGATCAACAGTAATGAGTTGGCAGAGATAGTCATAGGAGAAATGAGCTCTAGAGAGCAGTGATAGGAAAGACAGACATGAGATGGCAGAGATAGGAAAGGAGAGGAGAGCTCTAGAGAGCAGGGATAGGATGGACAGGCATGATATTGCAGAGAGAGAAAGAGGAGAGGAGAGCTTCAGAGAGCAGGGATAAGAAAGACAGACATGAGATGGCAAATAGAGTCGGAGGAGAGGAGAGCTCAAGAGAACAGGGATACGATGGACAGACATGAGATGGAATTTAGAGGCAGAAGAGAGGAGAGCTCAAGAGAGCAGGGATAGGATGGACAGTCATGAGTTGGCAGAGAAAGGCATTGGAGAAAAGAGCTCTAGAGAGCAGGGTTAGGAAAAACAGACATGAGATGGCAGAGAGAGACAGAGGAAGGGAGAGCACTAGAGAGCAGGTATAGGATGCAAAGGCATGATATTCCAGAGAGAGGCAGGGCAGAGGAGAGCTCCAGAGAGCAGGGATAGGATGGACTGGCATAAGAAGGCAGCGAGAGGCAGAGGAGAGGAGAGCTCAAGAGAGCAGGGATAGTATGGACAGTCATGAGTTGCCAGAGATAGGCAGAGGAAAAAAGAGGTCTAGAGAGCAGGTATAGGAAAGACAGACATGAGATGGCAGAGAGAGGCTGAGGAGAGGTGAGTTCAAGAGAACAGGGATAGGATGGACATACATGACATGGAAGAGAGAGGCAGAGGAGTGCAGAGCTCAAGAAAACAGGGAAAGGATGCACAGACATGAGATGGAAGAGACAGGCAGACGAGAGAAGAGCTCAAGAGTGCAGCGGTTGGATGGACAGACATGAGATGGCAGAGAAAGGCAGAAGAGAGGAGAGATCCAGAGAGCAAAGATAGGATGGACAGGCATGAAATGGCAAAGAGAGGCCGAGGAGAGGAGAGCTTTAGAGAGGAGGAATAGGATGGACAGGCATGTCATGGCAGGGAGAGGCAGTGGGTAGGAGAGCTCGAGAGAGCAGGGATAGGATGGACAGGCATGAGATGAAAAGGACAGGCAGAGGAGGGGAGAGGTCTAGAGAGCAGGGATAGGATGGACAGGTATGAGATGGCAGAGAAAAGCAGATGAGAGGGGAGCTCTAGGGAGCAGGGAGAGGATGTACAGACATGATATTGCAAAGAGAGGCAGAGGAGAAAAGAGCTCTAGAAGGCAGGGATAGGATGTACAGGCATGTGATGGCAGAGAGAGCAGAGAAGGGGAGAGCTCAAGAGAGCAGGGATTGGTTGTACATGCATGAGATGGCAGAGAGAGGCAGAGTAAAGGAGAGATCTAGAGAGCAGGGATAGGATGGACAGACATGAGATGGCAGAGAGAGGCATTGGAGAGGAGAGGAGAGTCCTAAAAAGCAGGGATAGAGTGGAAAGGCATGAGATCGCAGAGAGAGGCAGAGGAGAGGAGAGCTCTAGAGAGCAGGGATAGGATGGACAGACATGAGATGGCAGAGAGAGGCAATGGAGAGGTGAGTAGAGCCCAACAGAGCAGGGATAGGATGGACTGGCATGAGGTGGGAAAGAGAGGCAGGGGAGATGAGATCTTGAGAGAGCAGGGATAGAATGGACAGGCATGAGATGGCAGAGAGAGGCAGAGGAGAGGAGAGCTCTCGGGAGCTGGGCTAGAATGTACAGACATGAGATGGCAGAAGGAGGAGAGGAGGGGAGAGTTCTAAGGAGCAGCGATAGGATGGATAGACATGAGATGGTAGAGAGAAGCGCAGGAGAGGAGAGATCAAGAAAACAGGGGAGGGATGGACAGACATGAGATGGCAGAGAGAGGGAGAGGAGAGGAGAGCTCAAGAGAGCAGCGATAGGATGGACAGGCATGAGATGGCAGAGAGAGGCAGTGGAGAGGATATGAGAGCCATAGAGAGCAGGGATAGGGTGGAAAGGCAAGAGATGGCAGAGAGAGGCAGAGGAGAGGAGACCCCTAGAGAGCAGGGTCAGGATGGACAGACATGAGATGGCAAAGATAGGAAGAGTAGTGGAGAGATCTAGAGAGCAGGGATAGGATGGACAGGCATGAGATGGCAGAGAGAGGCAGAGGAAAGGAGAGTTCTAGAGAAAAGGGATAGGAAGAAAAGACATGAGATGGCAGAGAGAGGAGAGGAGAGCTCAAGGGAGAGGGATAGGTTGGACAGACATGAGATAGCAGAGAGAGGCAGAGGAAACGAGAGCTCTATAGAGCAGGGATAAGATGTACAGACATGAGATTGCAGAAAGAGGAGAGTAGAAGAGAGCTCTCGGGAGCAGCGATAGGATGGACAGACATGAGATGGCAGAGAGAGGCAGAGGAAACGAGAGTTCTATAGAGCAGGGATAGGATGGACAGACATGATATGGCAGAGAGAGGCAGAGGAGTGGATAGCTCAAGAGAGAGGGGACAGGATGGACACACATGAGATGACAGAGAGGGGCAGAGGAGAGGAGAGCTCTTGAGAGCAGTGATAGGATGGTAAGACATGACATGGCAGGGAGAGGCAGAGGAGAGAAGAGCTCTAGGGAGCAGGGATAGGATGGACAGGCTGGAGATGGCAGAGAGAGCAGAGGAGGGGAGAGTTCTAGAGAGCAGGGATATAGTGGACAGGAATGAGATGGCAGAGAGGGGAGAGGAGAGCTCTTGGCAGCAGGGATAGGATGTACAGACAAGAGATGGCAAAGAAAGGTGAGCAGAGGAGAGCATTAGAGAGCAGGGTTAGGATGGACAGGCATGAGATGGCAGAGAGAGGCAAAGGAGAGGAGAGCTCTAGAAAGCAGGGAAAGGATGGACAGGCATGAGATGGCAGAGAGAGGCAGAGGAAAGGAGAGGTCTAGAGAGCAGGGATTGGAAGGACAGGCATGAGATGGCAGAGAGAGGCAAAGAAGAGGAGAGCTCTCGAGAGGAGGGTTAAGATGCAAAGACATGAGATGGCAGAGAGAGGCAGAGTTAAGAGCTTGAGAGCGGGGATAGGATGGACAGACTTGAGATGGCAATGAGAGGCAGAGGAGAGAGGAGCTCAAGAGAACAGGGATAGGGTGGGCATGCATGAGAAGGCAAGGAGAGGCAGAGGAGAAGAGAGCTCTAGAGTTCAGGGGTATGATGGACAGGCATGAGATGGCAGGGAGAGGCAGAAGAGAGCTCTACAGAGCAGGGATAGGATGTACAGGCATGAGATGGCAGAGAAAGGCAGAGCAGAGGGAGGAGAGCTCTATAGAGCAGGGATAGGGTGGACAGGCATGAGATGGCAGAGAGAGACATAAAAGAGCTCGAGAGCAGGGATAGGATGGAAAGGCATGAGGTGGTTTGGTCCACCTATGATGGACAAAAATGAGATGGCAGAGAGAGGCAGAGGAGAGAACAGCTCCGTAGCGCAGGGATAGGATGGACAGGCATGAGATGGCAGAGAGACGCAGAAGAGAGGAGAGATCTAGAGAGCAGGGTTGGGATGGACAAAAATGAGATAGCAAAGAAAGGCAGAGGAGAGTAGAGCTCTCGAAAGCAAGGATTGGATGTACAGGCATGAGACGGCAGAGAGAGTCAGAGTACAGAAGAGCTCTAGAGTGGAGTGTTAGGATGGATAGACATGAGATGGCAAAGAGAGGCCGAGGAGAGGAGAGCTCTAGAGAGCAAGTATAGGATGGACAGGCATGTGAAGGCAGAGAGAGGCAGAGAAGAGCTCGAGAGAGCAGGGAAAGGATGGACAGTAATGAGATGGCAGAGCAAGGAGAGGAGAGCTCTAGAGAGCAGGCATAGGATGGACAAGCATGAGATGGCAGAGAGAGGCAGAGGATAGGAGAGCTCGCGAGAGCAGGTATAGGAAGGACGGACATGAGATGGCAGAAAGAGGCAGAGGACAGGAGAGCTCTATAGAGCAGGGATAGGATGGACAGGCATGAGATGGCAGAGAGAGGCAGAGGAGAGGAGAGCTTTAGAGAGCAGGGATAGGATCGACAGAAATGAGATGTCAGCGAGAGGTAGAGAAGAGGAGCTCTAGACAGTAAGGATAGGATGGACAGATATGAGGTGGCAGAGAGAAGAGCGGAGAGCTCCAGAGTGCAGTGATAGCATGTAAAGACATGAGATGGCAGAGAGAGGAGAGGAGAGGAGAGCTCTAGAGAGCAGGGATAGGACGGAGAGATGTGAGATGGGAGAGAGAGGGAGAGGAAAGTAGAGCTTTAGAGAGCAGGGATAGGATGGACAGGCATGAGAAGGCAGAGAGAGGCAGAAAAAAGGAGAGCTCTAGAGATCAGGGATAGGATAGACAGGCATGAGATGGCAACGAGAGGAAGAGGAGAGGAGAGCTCAAGGGAGCAGGGCAATGATGGACAAACATAAGATGGCAGAGAGAGGCAGAAGAGAGGAGAGCTCCGTATCGCAGGGATAGGATGGAGAGACATTGGATGGCAGAGATAGGCAGAGGAGAAGAGAGCTCTAGAGAGGAGGGAAAGGATTGACAGACATGAGACGGCAGAGTGTGGCAGAGGAGAAGAGAGTTCTAGAGAGCAGGGATAGGATGGACAGGCATGAGATGCCAGAGCGAGGCTGAGGAGAGCTCAAGAGAGCAGGGACAGGATTGACAGACATCAGATGGCAGAGAGGGGCAGAGGAGATGAGAGCTCAAGAGAGCAGGGATAGGAAGGACAGACATGAGATGGCAGAGAGAGGCAGAGGAGAGGAGAGCTCGAGGGACCAGGGATAGGATGTACAGACATGAGTTGGCAGAGAGTAGAGAGGGGAGGAGAGTTCTAGAGAGCAGGGTTCGGATGGACAGGCATGAGATAGCAGAGAAAGGAGAGGAGAGCTCTAGAGAGGAGGGATAGGATGGACAGACATGAGATGGCAGAGAGAGGCACCGGAGAGGAGAGCTCTAGAGTGCAATGATAGGATAGACAGGCATGAGAAGGCAGAGAGAGGCAGAGAAGAGCTCTTGAGAGCAGGGATAGGATGTACAGACATGAGATGGAAAAGAGAGGCAGAGGAGAGGAGAGCTCTAGAGAGCAGGGATAGGATGGACAGACATGAGATGTCAGAGAGAGGCAGAGGAGAGCTCTAGGGAGCAGGGATAACATAACATAACATAACATTACATGAATGGCGAGAACAGGCTGTTCAGTCCAACTAGGCTCGCCAGTTTCTTTGTACTATCGTGAATATATCACTTCAGATACTCAATGACTCAATGGTATCTAACTTTAAGTCAAGCCTGCTCTTAAAAACTCCCAAGGTCTCTGCCTCAACAATATGGTCAGGCAAGCTTTTCCACGTTGAAATTACTCTTTGGGTGAAGAAATATTTCCGAATATCAGTGCTAAATTTACCTTTGGTCTGCTCCCATTTGTGACCCCGAATTCTACCAACAACACTTGGTTGAATGAATCCTACATAATTCACTTTGTTAATCCCTTTAACATATTTAAAGACCTCAATCAGATCACCCCTTAGTCTCCTTTTCCTAAGACTAAAAGAGATTAAGGATCTTCAACCTCTTCTCATAGCTTTCATCTTTTATACCCGGAATTAGCTTCATGGCTCTTCTCTGAACTTTCTAAAGCCTCTATGTCTTTCTTAAAGTATGGTCCCCAGAACTGTACACAATACTCTAGATGGGTCTGACGAATGTGTTGTACAAAAGAAGCATCACCTCCTTGGATTTGAACTCAATACTTTTGGCAATGTATCCCAGCATCCGATTGGCTTTTTTTTAACTGCTACGGCACAATGGCTAGAGCCTGTGAGGGTTTAGTCAACAATCACTCCCAGATCTTTCTCTTGTGGAGCACATTTCAGTTTAAAACCTCCCATGAAGTAATCCCGCCTAATGTTTTATTACCTACATGTACTACTTTTACATTTCGCTACATTAAATTTTATTTGCCACTTTTTCTGCCCAATTCTGGATTCTATCCAAATCATCCTGAATCACTTTAGTGGACTCCCTAAACTATTTGCCAAACCTCCCAATTTAGTATCATCTGCAAATTTCACTAATCTGCTCTCAATATTCCTATCAAGATCATTAATGTAGATGAGGAACAGCAGGGGTCCCAACACCGATCCCTGGGGACGCCACTCCCCACCATACCTAGCTCAGATGAGATACCACTGACCACCACTCTTTGTGTTCTGTCCTGCAAACAGTTTTGAATCCACTTCAGAATACCTCCTGTAACTCCAATGGAGCTCATTTTAAAAATTAGTCACTTATGCGGTACTGTGTCAAATGCATTCTGAAAATCCAAATATATGATGTCATAAGCCCTGCTCTGGTCATAAGTCTTGGTGGCCTCTTCAAAAATTGCAGAAGGTTTGTCAGGCATGATCTTCCTTTACGGAAACCATGTTGGCTATCCCTCAAGATATTGTTACGTTCAAGAAATAAGTCCAGCTCATCTTTAATGATAGATTCCAATATTTTGCACGCAATGCAAGTTAAACTGACTGGCCTGTAATTACCTGGCTCAGTACGCTCCCCTTTCTTATATATTGGAATTATATTACCCTGTTTCCAATCATTTGGTATTTCTACAGTTTCTTTTTTTTTTCAAGCAGAGTTTTATTATTTTTGCTTTTTCACAAAACAAGAAATAAAGAAATCATACATACATCTTATCATTGTTTCACATTGCACAATTGAGAAGACCTAAACAATCTTCATGAAAACAAAAATGCATAAAAAAAAGAGAAATAAGAAAAGTAATACAATACGTAAAAAGGAAATAGAGAAAAAAAAAAAAAATGCCATCCATGAATCCAAAACAAGAAAATCTACCAGCCAGCTAACCCCCTTTCACATCTAAATGTCCCACATATTGCTCTCCATATAATTCTACATATAAATACCACATTGAATAGTCTCAGATTTTACAGTATACTGTATAATAAAACAAATCCGCCTACCTTAGCCCATGACATCACCCAATAGTACATGAGACAGAACTGAGTTAATTTAATAATATATCCACTATAAAGGATAAAGACACTCATGAGGTGACTCTTGGCAGGTGTGGCCATTTTATGGTTTTGGCCCTTTTACACCAACTGAGTCAGTTCTTTAGGGCAAGTATTCCAGCATAGGAGACCATATTTCAGTAAAATACCTCTCAGTACCCCTAAGAACTGCACTGATCCTTTCATGAGGAAGGACCTAAATATCTCTCTATACCACAACGTGACAGTCGGTGGCTTATCCTTGATCCAGTTAATCAAAATACATTTTCTGGCCAGTAACAACAATTTGTCACACAGTTTGAAATGTAAATGAGTTAATGTTACTGTTTTTGATGGAAGGCCGAGAATGAAAAAACCTGGGTCTCTCCTAATGTCCAATTCGAAAAATGCCACTCAGTTCTTGAGAAATCGCCCCAGAATCTTTTAATCAGTTTACATTGCCAGAAGTAATGATAATAGGTTCCAACCTCTCTTTGACATTTATTACACAGAGGCTTAAATCTGTCCATCCATTTTATTAAGTATATAAGGAGTTATATGTAAACGGTGTAAAATTTTTATACTGCGTCTCTCTCAGTCTGTTGCATGTAAAGGTTGACCTAAATACTTTAATGGCTTCCTGCCAATCATCCTCAATATATGCAGTGTCAAGATCTCCCTCCCATCTATTCGCAATACTTGTAGCATCCCTGGACCAAGAGAGTACAATAATGCATAGAAGGCAGAAATAAAATGCGTGATATCTTTTCGGTCGATAAGAACCTCTCTACCTCATTGTACATGACTGGGGCAGGGGAGGTAAATTCTAGATCTAGCTTAAATGGCGAACCTGAAGAAAACCATAAAAGTGCTCATTTGGGATGCTAAAAGTTTGATTGTAGTTGTTGAAACGCCGTAAATGCGTTATCATGGTACAGGTCTCCAACCACCGCACCCCTCCGCCATGCCACATGTCGAAAAATATTGGGGTGAAGACCTGGGATAAAATCCTGATTCCTAATAATAGGTGTCAAGTAAGAAGCACAGTCCTCCTTCCCATATATTTACAGATTCCCTGCCACACTCTGATTGTATTGTATATAACTGGGTTATTCTTGATGTCCCTAGGTAACTTCTTCCTATCACCCATGACCAGGCTCCATAATGAGGAAGGCAGAGAGGACCAGGAACTTAAACAGGGCTTCAACTCAAGATGAGCATGTAGCCACTCCCACAAAAACCGAAAGCGTGGCATGCCCAGTTGTAATAAAGTATATTTGGTAAACCCAGACCACCCCTGTCAGTGGGCAGCTGTAGTGTTTTTGTTTCTGCCGTGGTCTCTTGCCATGCCATATAAATTTAGAGAATGCCCTTTCTATATCAAGTGCAGTTTTTAGAAATCCATAAAGGTAGCATTTGTAGAGGATATAGCAGCCGAGGAAAAAATGTTCATTTTAATCAAACTTATACGTCCCATGAAGGACAATGGGAGATTATGCCATCTCTCCAAGTCTCTTTTATTTTATGAACGACTGGAGAGAAGTTAAGCTGCCACAGCTCTGTCAGGTATGGGGAGACTTTTATTCCAAGATACGTAAAACCTTTTAGGAAAAATTTGAAGGGCAGCTAAAAAGGTAATGAATGAACTGGAGAGCCATCTAGTGGCATGGCTTCGATTTGTCAAAATTGATTTTATAGCCCGAAAAGGAACTAAACTCATCAATCACGGACAAAATAGCTGGAATTGATATTTCAGGTTTCGTTAGAAACAACAAAATGTCATCTGCATAGAGAGCTATTTTGTGAACTTGACCACCAACTGTCATACCATGCACATCTTGGTGACCTAATGGCCTCAGCTAAGGGCTCGAAAGCGCTAATGCAAAGAGCAGTGGAGACAAGGGACAACCCTGTCTTGTCCCCCTGCGTAATGGGAAGGGCAAGGATTGTGTGCCATTAGTTATAACAGAAGCCTCAGGGGAGTTGTAAAGTATCTTCACCCATTTCAGAAAGTCCCCCCAACCCAAACCGCACTAAAACGCTAAATAAATATTCCCCATTCAACCCTGTCAAACGCCTTTTTAGGCATCCAGGGATATGGCCAATGCTCTGTAATTTGTTTGACTTGAGTATTGTATTATGCTCAATAATCTTCTAACATTTGTGAGGGAGAACCGGTTTCAGATAAATCAAGTTTGGTCAGGGTTAATGAGAAGCGGCAGAAACTTTTCCAATCTTGATGCAAGCAGCTTGGAGAGCAATTTACTGTCCACTCCAATAAGACTAATTGGCCTATATGAACCACAAATATCAGAAGGTTTATCTTTCTTCAAGATTAGCATTATGTTTGCTAAATTTAGTGTAGGGGAAGGTGACCACTCATAAATGAATCTAAAAACATGTCAGTCAGAGGTCCAACAACAAGATGGCTCAGTTTTTATAAAATTCTGGACAGAATCCATCAGGTCCTGGTGCCTTTTTCCACCCTTAAGGGAGGATATGGCTTTCTGAACCTCCCTTTCAGATATTGGTGCATTTAACATTTCCCTTTGTTCCTCTGATAGAGATGAGAGGGTCACCCTGTTTAGAAAATGAGTTCTTTTTTACATCAGATGAGTCACATTCAGAGGAATACAGTGTCTGATAAAACTGCCTCATGACACTGTTAATATCCTTGGTTTTGTAGTGCCGGACCGATTATTGTCTAGTAATGAGGATATTGTATTTGTCTCTGTTCTCCCTCCTGCTAGTCGTGCCAGGAGTCGGCCAGGTTTGTTTCTGACTCATATAGCCTGTGCTTAGCATAGAAGATGGTTAATTCTGCCTTTTTTTGTTAGCAGCTGATTAATGGCTGAGCGAGTTGCCTCTAGTTTATTAGAAAGGAATCTAGTGGGTGTACTTTTAAATTGCACCTCAAGCTGTCGTATTGTATTCTCCAATTCTAGTTGCTCTTTTATAGCAGCTTTTTTCTGAGCTGTGGTATATGAAATAATACTCCCTCTAATATAAGCCTTAGCTGTTTCCCAGAGCAACGAAGGACTGATGCCTGGACTTTTGTTAGCAGCCATAAAGACATTCCATTGATCAGTAATATAGTCAATGAAGGGTGGACTACTCAATAAAGAGGGGTTCATCCTCCAGTGGTAAGAGGCGGGGTCAGTGTAGGGGGGACTAATACTCAAACTTACATGAGAGTGGTCAGAGAGTGCGCATATGCCAATTGAGCACTCCTTTACCCTATCCAACACCATTCTAGATGATAGGAAGAAATCAATTCTTGAAAATGTCTGATGGGGTTGGGAAAAGAAGGTGTAATCTCTCCCTCTGGGAAGTTATCCTCCAGGTGTCAAACAGCTCTAAATCATGGCAAAGTTCTTTCAGCATAAGACTCTTTCTAGAAGATGGACCAAGTTTTGCTGGGGATTGGTCAACACATGAGTCTAGCACACAGTTAAAATCCCCCCCAGCACAGTGTATGGGGCAGATACTGATGAGACATCAGACAGAAGTTTAGGGAGAAAACGAGCTTCATATGAATTAGGGCCATATATGCAACCTATTAATATCTGTTCCCCATAAATAACACCTGCAACAAGAACATAGCGACCCTCACTATCACTTATGGCTTTCTCCACGGTAAAAAGGAGACTACGATGAATTAGTATAGCTACTCCTCTGCTCTTTGCATTGTAAGATGAATAAAATACTTGGCCCACCCAGCCCCTTCGCAGTTTCAGATGCTCTAAGTCATTTAAGTGGGTTTCAGATAATAAAGCTATTTTTGTTTTCTCCTTTTTTCAAAAAGTTAAAATCTTTTGTCTTTTAATCACATTATTTATTCCCCTAACATTAAGGGTGACTATTTTTAGATCACTCATAGCAGGGCTAATGCAAATTTTTAAAACTGGTTGGAAAGGGTTTGTGGCACAGCGGAGGGAGGCAATGTAGTCAAGAGCAGGTAAACAAAAAAGAAAAAAAGAAAAAAAAAAAAAAAAAAAAAAAGGTCTTGTAGAGTAAAACGCGGAGGGCTTAAAATGTAAGATGGCATTAAGAAAAACAAATAGCAAAACATCAAGAATGAAAAAACATCCATCCCCAAACGACAGACTCCCAACTGACTCCCATCCCTCCCTCCATCCCCCCTCCCAAAATGATCCAACGACGTGGTCCGTTGAAAAAAAAAAAGGCACATGAAACCGAGCAGAAACGCCACCACCAGTAGGACAACTAAAATCCTTTCCATTTCTGTTTCCCCCGCCCACTACGAGCCAAAAAAATAGGACAACCGTCTTAACTATGCTGTGTTTTAACAACCAGCATGTATTTAGAAAAAATCGTCACCATTCTTAAATGATGTATTGGTAAGACAATACAGCCAAACAACGTAGCTAGCTAAGCAAAAAATATTTGAACATCTGCACTGTCCACAAAGTACGAATCTATATGCATTAACATCAGGCAACAGCCCCACAAAATAAAGTGACCATTTATAATTGAAATGGTAGGCTACTCATTACCTTTTAATTATTCTCAGTCCGTCAGTTCAACTCAGTTCATCCAGTAAAGCCATCGCCTCTTTTCGGTGAGCGAAACGAATACTTTTTCCCTCCGTGGTAAAAAAATCAGAGTGGCAGGGTAGCGATGGAAAATTTTATATCCTTTTTTATGAGTCGTTACGAGACACCGTTAAACTCACGGGCGCATCTCCTTGACCGAGAGTGCCAAATCCTGCCGAATGAAAATTGTCTGTCCCTCCTAAGTCAGCGGGCCTCGCTTCTTGTCACAAGGATTCCGGCTTGTCGCTGGAATTGTGCAGCAATTACCACTACCCGAGGGCGATCGGGCCTTTGGCGGGCCGAGAGTCCTGTGAGCACGGTCGATTTTAATGATGCCTCGCTTAGTCTCCAGGTCCAGCAGTGTGGGAAGCCAGCTCTCAAAAAAACTTAACCGGTTGTCGGCCCTCCGTATTTTCTTTTAAGGTTGTAAATTAATATATTGTCTCTGCGGCTCCGTCCCTCTAAATCAGTGCTCCTCTCCGTCAAGATACTCACTTTGGTCTCCAAGTCGGCCAGTCGGGGTTCAAAAGCAGAAACGTTGTCCTCCGCTGCTGATAAACGGCTCTCAGCTTCAGTAATGCGCTTTGAGTTTGATTCCACTCTTGTCATGATGTTGTTTAGTGTGCTTGAGAACTCTTCAATTTCTTGTCCATCATTGTAGATATTTTTCTCAATAACGTTCTGGGAAATGTCCATGGCGAGAGTCGCAGCGTCCACTGCAGATGTCGCAAGCAACGAGATTTCTTTGCTAGCTTCCTTGCTAGCTAGCGTGTTCTTTCCCGTACCTTGGTCTTCAAGAGGCTTATTAGTCGCAGATTTCGCGACCTTAGGGTTGGGCATGCCGTCGGGTTGTTAATAAGTAAACTTTTGTGCGGTTGTAACGCTCAAAAAATGACCAAAAAACAAATTTAGCTCAGTAGGAGCGGAGCTTAGCGACGGTCGGCTGCTCAGGGTAACTGCATCACGTGAACCCCTTTCTACAGTTTCTAAAGACCGTCTAAAGATGGCGGATAGCGGCTTAAAGATGATCTCGCTAACTTCCCTGAGCACTCTAGGATATAAGCCATCAGGACCTGCCGCCTTTTCTGCCTTTAGTTTATGCAACTTGTCTAATACTACGTTATCCCTAACCTCAATTTCCGCTAAATAATCTTGAGCATTGGACATGCCCTCTGGCCGAATAAAGACCCGCTCTAAGGTAAAATTCTCAACAAAGTAACCGTTTAAGGTGTCTGCAATATCCTTGTTATTATAAAGCAGCTATCCATTTTTAATCTTTATGCACTTAACCTGCTCTTTGACTTTCCTTTTTCTACTACAGTACTGAAAAAAGCGCTTTGGGTTAGTTATTGCCCCCTCTGCAATTTGTCTTTCACACAGTCTTCTAGAATTCCTCAGCTCTTTTTTGACCACAGCGCGAATTTTACAGTATTCGGCTTTAGTAATCTCATTGTTATCCTCTATGTACATCTTATAAAGATTCCTCTTCTACCTCAAACTCCTACGAATAGCTGCGGTCATCCACTGAGGAATTTGCTTTTTCAGCTTACTTTTGGACACCTTTGGAATGAATTTGCATTGTGATAGGAAAGGATGTACAGACATGAGATGGCAGAGAGAGGAGAGGAGGGTAGAGCTCAACAGTGCAGAGATAGAATGGACAGGCAAGAAATGGCAGAGAGAAGCAGAGGAGTGGAGATCTCTAGGGAGCAGGGATAGGATGTAGAGACATGAGGTGGCAGAGAGAGCAGAGGAGGGGAGAGCTCAAAGAGCAGGGATAGGATGGACAGGCATGAGATGGCAAAGAGAGGCAGAGGAGAGGAGAGGAGAGCCCTAGAGAGCAGCGTTAGGGTGGACAGGCATGAGATGGCAGAGAGAGGCAAAGGAGCGGAGAGCTTAGAGAGCAGAGAGAGGATGGACAGGCATTAGATGGCAGGGAGAGGCAGTGGAGAGGAGAGCTTGAGAAAGAAGAGATAGGATTGACAGGCATGAGATGTCAGGGAGAGGCAGAGCAGAGAAGAGCTCAAGAGAGCAGGGATAGGATGGACAGACATGAGATGGCAGAGAGGGTCAGAGGAGAGGAGAGCTCTTGAGAGGAGGGATAGAATGGACAGAAATGAGATGGCATAGAGAGGCAGTGGAGAGAAGAGGAGAGCCCTAGAGAGCAGGGATAGGGTGGAAAGGCGTGAGATGGCAGAGAGAGGCAGAAGAGAGGAGAGCTCTAGAGAGCAGGGATAGTATGGACAGACTTGAGATGGCAGAGAGAGGCAGAGGAGAGGAGAGCTCTGGAGAGCAGGGATAGGAAGGACAGACATGAGATGGCAGAGATAGGCAGAGGAGAGGAGGTCTCTAGGGAGCAGGGATAGGATGTACAAACATGAGATGGCAAAGAGATGAGAGGAGAGGAGAGCTTGTGAGCGCAGGGATAGGATGGACAGACATGAGATGGCAGGGAGAGGCAGAGTAGAGGAGAGCTCTAGAGAGCAGGGATAGGATGGACAGGCAGGAGATGGCAGAGAGAGGCAGAGGGGAGGAGAGCTCAAAAGAGCAGGCATAAGAATGACAGACATGAGATGGCAGAGACAGGCAGCGGAAAGGAGAGCTCTAGAGAGCAGGAAAAGGAGGAAAAGAGAAGAGATGGCAGAAAGAGGCAGAGGAGAGGAGAGCTCAGGAGAGCAGGGATAGGATGTACAGGCATGAGATGGAAGAGAGAGGCAGAGGAGTGGAGAGCTCAAGAGAACAGGGATAGGATGGACAGACATGAGATGGCAGAGACAGGCAGATGAGAGGAGAGCTCAAAAGAGCAGAGCTAGGATGGACAGACATGAGATGGCAGAGAGAGGCAGAGGAGTGGAGAGCTCTAGAGAGCAGGGACAGGATGGACAGACAAAAGATGGCAGAGAGAGGCAGAAGGGAGGAGAGATATAGTGAGCAGGGATAGGGTGGACAGGCAAGAGATGGCAGAGAGAGGCAGAGGAAAGGAGAGCTATAGAGAGCAGGGATAGGATAGACAGGCATGAGATGGCAGTAAGAGGCAGAGGAGAGGAGAGCTCTAGAGAGCAGTGATAGGATAGACAGACATGAGATGGCAGAGAGAGGTAAAAGAGAGGAGAGCTCAAGAGAGCAGGGAAAGGATGGACAGACAAGCGATAGCAGAGAGAGGAAGAGGACTGGAGAGCTCTCGAGAGCAGGGATAGGATGGACAGACATGAGACAGCAGAGAGAGGCAGAGGAGAGGAGAGCTCTAGAGAGCAGGGATAGGAAGGACAGACATAAGATGGCAGAGAGAGGCAGACGAGAGGAGAGCTCAATAGAGCAGGGATAGGATGGACAGACATGCGATGGCAGAGAGAGGCAGAGGAGAGGAGAGCTCTAGAGAGCAGGGATAGGATGGACAGACATGAGATGGCAGAGAGAGGCAGAGGATAGGAGAGATCTAGAGAGCAGGGATAGGAAGGACAGACATGAGATGGCAGAGAGAGGCAGAGGAGAGGAGAGCTCTAGAGCGCAGGGATAGGAGGAAATGACATGAGATGGCAGATATAGGGAAAGGAAAGGAGAGCTCAAGAGAGCAGAGATAGGATGGACAGGCATGAGATGGCAGGGAGAGGCAGAGGAGAGGAGAGCTCTAGTGAGCAGGGATAGGAAGGACAGACATGAGTTGGTAAGGAGCGGCAGAAGAGAGGACAGCTCAAGAGAGAAGTGATAAGATGGACAGACATGAGATGGCAGAGAGAGGCAAAAGAGAGGAGAAGAAAGCTCTTGAGAGCAGGAATAGGAGGAAATGACATGAGATGGCAGAGAGAGGCAGAGGAGAGGAGAGATAAATAGAGCAGGGGTAGGATGGACAGACATACGATGGCAGAGAGAGGCAGAGTAGAGGAGAGCTCTAGAGGGCAGGGATAGGAAGAAAAGACATGAGATGGCAGATATAGGCAGAGGAAAGGAGAGCTCAAGAGGGCAGTGATAAGATGAACAGACATGAGATGGATGAGAGAGGTGGAGGAGAGGAGAGGTCAAGAGAGCAGGGGTAGGAAGGACATATATGAGATGGCAGAGACAGGCAGAGTGGAGGAGAGCTCAAGAGACCAGGGATAGGATGGAGAGACATGAGATGGCAGAGAGAGAACGAGGAGAGGAGTGCTTTAGAGAGCAGGGATAGGATGAACAGGCATGAGATGGCAGAGAGAGACAGAGGAGAGGAGAGCTCCAGAGAGCAGGGATAGAAGGAAAAGACATGAGATGGCAGATATAGGCAGAGGATAGGAGAGCTCAAGAGACCAGATGTAGTATGGACAGGGATGAGATGGCAGAGAGAGGCGGAGGAGAGGAGAGCTCAAGAGACCTGGGATAGGATGGAGAGACATGAGATGGAAGAGAGAGACAGAGGAGAGGAGAGATTGAGATAGGAGGAATAGGATGGACAGGCATGGGATGGCAGGGAGAGGCTTTGTAGAGGAGAGATCGAGAGAGCAGGGAAAGGATGGACAGACATGCGATGTCAGAGAGATGCAGAGGAGTGGAGAGCTCTAGAGAGCAGGGATACGATGGACAGACATGAGATGGCAGAGAGAGGCAGAGGGGAGGCGAGCTCTGGAGAGCAGGGATAGGATGGACAGACATGCGATGGCAGAGAGACACAGAGGAGTGGAGAGCTCTCGAGAGCAGGGATAGGATGGACAGACATGAGATGGCAGAGAGAGGCAGAGGAGAGGATAGCTCTAGAGAGCAGCGATAGGATGCACAGGCATGTGTTGGCAGAGAGAGGCAGAGGAGAAGAGAATTCAAGAGAGCAGAGAAAGGATGGACAGACATGATATGGCAGAGAGGGGCAGAGGAGAGGAGAGCTCAAGAGAGCAGGGATAGGATGGACAGACATGAGAGGGCACTGAGAGGCAGAGGAGAGGAGAGCTCCGGAGAGCAGGGATAGGAACGACAGACATGAGATGGCAGGGAGAGGCAGTGGAGAGGTGAGCTCGAGAGAGCAGGGATAGGATGGACAGGCATGAGAAAGCAAGGAGAGGGCAGAGGAGAGGAGAACTCTAGAAAGCAGGGATAGGATGGACAGACATCAGATGGCAGAGAGAGGCAGAGGAGTGGAGAGCTCTCGAGAGCAGCGATAGGATGCACAGGCATGTGATGGCAGAGAGAGGCAGAGGAGAAGAGAATTCAAGAGAGCAGAGAAAGGATTAACAGGCATGAGATGGCAGAGAGAGGCAGTGGAGAGGAGAGCTCGATAGAGCAGGGATATGATGGACAGACATGCAATGGCAGAGAGAGGTTGAGGAGTGTAGAGCTCTAGAGTCCAGGGATAGGATGGACAGACATGAGATGGCAGATAGAGACAGAGGCGAGGTGAGCTCTCGAGAGCAGGGATTAGATGGAGAGACATGAGATGGCAGAGGAGAGCAGAGCTCTTGAGAGCAGGGATAGGAAGGACACACATGAGATGGCAGAGAGAGGCAGAGGAGAGCTCTAGAGAGCAGGAGTAGTACAAAAAGACATGAGATGGCAGAGAGAGGCAGAGGAGAAGAGAGCTCAAGAGACCAGAGATAGGATAAACAGGCATGATATGGCAGAGAGAGGCAAAGGAGAGGAGAGCTCAAGAGAGCAGTAATAGAATGGAACGACCACGTTCATCTGTTTAAAAACACAGTCCCCATCTTTGGCCAAACACTGAAAAACGTCGCCCTCAACAGAGACCAATCCACCGCCCACAGAAAGAGCACATCAGCCCACAACCCCCACAGAACACCATGACATCCTCAACCAATATCCAGACCAACACCGTGGAGACAAGTCCACCCTCAGCCCCATCCACATCATGTCCCAATTAGACCCCACCAAGGCAACCACGATCCGCCTCGAGCCAGACCACAGCCACTTCTGTCCCTAGGGCCCCACCCCAACCACAGCGACAAGAGCCACACCCTGGCCCACTGAGTTATGCCCAGGTGGTCCGGAGAGCAGCAGAACCAACCTTACCCAGCCCCCACAAAATGAGTTGAGGGACATTCAGCAGATGCTCAGCCTGCTTTGCTCTCATCTGATTGGATAGGTACCACAATAGACACTGTATGAAGTATTATTAGAGTATTTCTTGTCCTCATACAGTAAAAAAAAAAAAAAGGACACTTACATTGTACATAAGTATTGATTATTTAATATACGGTTATTGGATTGTTAGCTTTTATAATATGTTATGTAGATACTCTTAAATTATTTTCTTTGACTTAGTAGTTTATCTCATTTTGATCACCAAATGTAGCCTTTTGAGTTTTAATTATAATGAAATCCAAATCTTTTACTATTTCTTGTTTGAATGTTCAGGGTCTGAGATCTTCTGCTCTTGGCCTTAAGGGCAGGACCTCAGACTTTATTAGAGAGTTAGGAAATGCAGATGTGTTTATATTACAAGAGACTTGGTGTAGAGGAGATGTCTCCACTGGTTGTCCCTCAGGCTACATAGAGATAATGTCCCGTCCACCAAACTAAAGGGAGTAACACAAGGAAGGGATTCAGGAGGAATGCTGATTTGGTATAAGGCAAACCTCGTACAATACACTGAATTAATCAAAAAGGAGAATTTTCAATTTGGCTCAAAATTAAAAAAAGACATTATCACCACAAATAAAGATGTATTCCTGTGTGCAGCATATATCCCCCATCACAATCCCCTTATTTTAATGAAGACAGTTTTTCCATTCTGGAAGATGAGATTAGTTACTTTCAGGCCCAGGGAAGTGTACTGATCTGTGGAGACCTGAATGCCAGGACTGGTACAGAATCAGATTTTATCAGCACACAGGGAGACAAACATATACCTGGTCAAGTCAGCACCCCCCCCTTCACTCCCCCACAGAAACAACTTTGACAAAACTGTCAACAAAAGTGGACAACAGCTGTTGCAGCTCTGCCGAACATTGGGTCTGTACATGGTTAACGGTCGGCTTCGAGGGACTCATTCGGTCTTTACACCCATAGCTCTCCTCTTGGCAACAGCACAGTAGACTATGGCATCACCAACCTGGACCCCTTCTACCTGAGAGCATTTACAGTCAGCCCCTTAACCCCTTATCAGACCACAGTAAAATCACACTCTACATTAAAGCGACAGCAAACGACCCTCACACAGTAGAACCCTGCAATCTGACCTACAGAAAACAACCTTATAAATGGACAAACAAAAGCAAAGACGAATACCAGACAGCAATCAAAAATCCAATCTTTCAATCCCATTTAGACTGTTTTCTTTCCACCTCAGATATCCCCTCAGTCAGGACGGCCTCAGACAGGCTGTACAGGACATCTACAACATATTTGACCATGTGGCAGACTTATCCAGTCTGAAAAAAGCGCCAGCACCACAGACCAAAAAGACCTGACCAATGACGAGTGGTTTGACACAAAATGCAGACAACTGAGAAAAACTCTCAGAAATGTATCAAATCAAAAACACAGACAACCTGACAACCCTGAGCTCCGCCTCCAGTACTGGGAAACACTGAGAGTATACAGAAAAACACTCAGAACTAAAAGAGAACAGCATGTGAGGCATCAATTACAAATAATTGAAGAGTCCATTGACTCAATGATTTCTGGAAGAAATGGCACTCTTTCAGCAAACCACAAAAAAAGAATTGGCTATTCAAAATGGTGACATCTGGAAAAATCACTTTGAAAATCTGTATACTGCTGTTCCTGAATTCGCCCAAAACAATCTCCTCAATAAATTACAAATGTTAGAATCAGTCGTTAAAGACAACCGAACCCCTAGACTACCAAATTACGAAGCAGAACTACTGGCTAAAATCCAGGCGCTGCAGCCAAGGAAAGCTAAGCGGTCCTGATGGCATTTTAAACGAAATGCTAAAATTTGATGACCATAAATTTAACATTGCCATATTAAAATTATTTAATCTTATTCTGGGTGTCGGACATTTCCTGACCTCTGGAGTGAAGGAATCATCACACCAATCTTTAAAAAGTGGAAACAAATTCGACCCAAACAATTACCGAGGCATCTGTGTCAGCAGCAACCTGGGGAAGTTGTTCTGCAGCATCTTAAACAGCCGACTGCAAGACTTCCTCAGAGAACATGACGTCCTGAGCAAGAGCCAGATAGGATTCACACCCAAACATAGAACAACAGACCATATCTACACCCCTTCACACCCTCATTAATAAACACGTCCACCAAAACAAGAAGAAAATCTTCTCTTGTTTTGTAGATTTCCGAAAAGCATTTGACTCAAATTGGCATGATGGTCTGTTCCTAAAATTAATTGAGAAGGGTGTCGGGGGAAGGTCTATGACATCATTAAAACCATGTATACACATATGAAATGTGCTGTTAAAATTAACAACATGGAAACAGATTTCTTCCCCCAGAGTAGAGGAGTGAAACAGGGCTGCAGTCTCAGTCCCACCCTCTTCAACATTTATATCGATGAATTGGCTGAATCACTAGAACTATCTGACATCCCTGGTCTCACTCTGTCTGACACACAGATTAAATGCCTACTTTTTGCAGATGATCTCATATTGCTGGCTCCATCAAAGGAAGCACTGCAACAGCAACTGGATCATCTGCAAACCTTCTGTCAGACCTGGGCCCTGACAGTTAATCTGGAGAAAACCAGAAAAGTTCGGGTTCCCGTGCCGCGGTCAGCAATTATTCAATCAACGCAATGCATGTGTTCCACGATCGTTCAAATTGTTTAAATCAAATAGGACCATTTGAAACGTTTTTATGCAATTCCATTGCTTTCAACCCCTGAGTAAAGAAAAGCGTGAAAAGTCTGGAGGCATAATTATTTCCATGTTACTAGTGGTGAAATCCAATCGAAATGCATGTGAAACTGATAAACCTCCATGCACAAGGACTTCAATTCCGCCTGAGAATCTCTTACAAATGCGCTGGTTGAATGGTTGCTGACATACGGCACAGGAACGTGAATATAACATTTAAACAGCCCAATAAGTGAAAGTTGCCAGCCTTTTTGTCCTAATTGTTATGCGCCGGGTCTGACAATAAACATTGATCCAGAAAATCTTGGGTTCTGCAGCAGTTTATTGCTCGAGTGCAGTAATTGCAAAGGGACACTAGTGCAGACAAAGCGTCTTTTTTACATCTACACCAGTGGTCTTCAACGTTGTTCCTGGGGACCCACTGTGTATGCTGCCTTTGTTTCTAACCACAGTTGTAATCGCAGGATTTTAACGAGCTGTTCATTAGTCTTAATTAAGTGTATTTAATGTTTAGAGCAGTTATTTGGCCTCTTAATTCATAAGATAACGGAAATATCTATGTTTGCCATCCAGAATTTCAAAAATGCCATACCCACATTGCTATGCATTGGAAATAACAGCATAAAATGAGAGAAAACAATGGAACCAATCAAATTAAAATTGTACTTGGCTCCTACTTGGTGAAAACTAATTGGCACATCATGACAAATTCGACAAGCAAATGGTAAAGAGTCAAACCAGCTTTGTGTTAATTTAATTAAGTTCACCCGAAGTTTTTTGAAAGAACTTGAAACAGTTGTGTCCCTCAGCCCAATTTGGGGTTTACGGAGTTCCTCAGTGTCTAATTTGATCAGTTTCAAATGTTACAATGCTGGAAATTTCTTGCAGTATAGAAATAAAACCACAATCTTCAAGGATATTTTATTCTTCATAGCATGTATGGATGTTTCTATGTAACATTTGGCTAAAAACAGTAAGTAACAATGCTAAATATGAAAAACAACTAATTAAGACATTAACAACTTGTTAAAATCCTGTGATAACAATTGTGGTTGAAACAAAATCAGCATACATGTTGAAGACCACTGATCTACACGATTGCAGAGTGAGAGAGAAGTGATGTCGCGTTTGACGTGAATTTTGTCTGCAAGTTTGTGCAGTGTAGGCCAATATGTTTATTAGTTGAATAACTACAGTTGTAGGCCTTAGATGCCTGTCATGTTATTAAATAATCAATTTTCATGAGCTTAAAATATACCACATTACTATTAATAAGGGTCTGAACATTTGTTCTGTTTCTGAGCAATTGTTTCCAACAGAAATGCATTAAATTCCCCTATGTAAATCTTTGAATGCCGTTTTCTCAAAATGAGGTTTTTGTCATTCTCCAAGTCAAACTTCTCCACCAGATTGAAAAGTTTTAAAATGGCTGACCTGAATTTTGAGTCTGTGTATTTAAGCATCTCATTACGGATGCCATCCAGTCCACAGGCTTTTCCACATTTTAGAGTTTTCAGTTTTTTGTCTAATTCTGTCACTGTAATTTCGTAATCTAATGGGTTTTGGTAATCCTTAATGATTGTTTCTAATTGGTTCAGTTTATCTTGTATTTGGTTTTGTTCAGGTGTGTTACGTGGTTCTTGATATAAATCTTTGAAGTGCTTTATCCATATATCCCCATCTTGAATGGCCAAATTATTATTGTTATTATTATTTTGTTTGTTTAATATCTTCCAGTGGTCCCAGAAACTATTTGAGTTAATTGATTCTTCAATTGAGTTGACCTGGTTCTTCAAATGTTGTTCTCTTTTCGTTCTCAGAGTCTGTTTATATTTTTTTTTAAGTGTGTCGCCGTAACGAATCACGCAGGTCCTGATCTTCTGGAGCTCTGTGCTTTTTTGGTTGGATAATTGTCTGAGTTTTTTCCTCATGTTTTTGCATTCTGAATCAAACCAATTTTCTTGCTTCCCTTTGGATTTAGTTTTTGAAGGGGTAAGTGAGATTGTTGTGCCGCATGATTAAAAATAGTGTTGAGGTGTTTTGTGGCTGTGTTTACTCCTTCTTTAGTGTGTGGATATGTGCTGGCCAGGAATGAGTTTATATGCTCTTGGATTTTTGTGGCTGCTTATCACCCGCTGATATTCAGGTAATCTGTTTTGGTCCCATCTGTACTGAGTCGTCATAGGATATAGTTTACTGGGATTAGGGCATTGTTGATTAAGTTGTGCTCTTTTTAGATATATCTTAATCTGGTTATGGTCCGACAAAGGGGTTTGTTGCTTGATTGTGAATGCTCTAAAAGAAAAAAGGGTCCATATCTGTTACTGCATAGTCTACTGTGCTACTGCCAAGAGAAGAGCTGTAGGTGTAACGACCAAATGAGTCCCCTCTGGGCGACCATTGACTATGTACAGACTGAGGGCCGGCAGAGCTGCAGTAGTTCTTTCCCATTTTTGTTGGTCACTTTATCATAATTATTCCTCAGGGGAAGAGTTAGACTGGTGCTAGTTTTGTTATTCATGTATTTATCTCCTTTGTGCAAATTATATCTGATTCCTCTGCAGTGCGAGGCGTTCAGATCGCCTATGATTAAAATGTTTCCCTGCATCTGGAAATGGCTGATGTCTTCTTCTAGAGCTGTAAAAGTTTGTTCTTTAAAGTAGGGAGATTCTGCTGGAGGATATAGATTGCACATAGAAATATATTTTTGGGTATTAGAGACCAGTTCTTTTTTTAACTGAAGCCAAATATAATTTTCACTTTCTTTAATGCATTTAATGGAATCAGTGTATTCAGCTTTAAACCAAATAAGTATTCCCCTGAGCTTCTACCTTGTTTTTACTCCCGGGAGTTTCTTGAATTGACTATAAGCTCCCCCATAGCCTGGAGGACAACCGGTGGGCAAGTCTCCCCTGTCCCATGTCTCCATCAGGATTATAATGTCAGAGTTTTTCAGTTCATTAATGAACTCGGAGTTACTACTTTTTAGTCCAAAGCTGATGATCTCAACCCTTGGATGTTCCAATGGCTGATTACAAAGGATTCATATCGTTTCATGCTGCAAGATTCATTACTGAATTTGTTGTTGTTTTTCATACATGAAAATGCCCTCTTTTATCAATAGATTATATGCTTAGAATTATTTAATAAATAAATAAATAAATAAATATAATAAATAAATAAATAACTATAGAATTGGTTTATATAGATAGTAGTAATAATGTATTCTTGTATTGATATTGATGAATATTGATTAATTAACAGTATCTATACACAAAAGAATTCACAATTATACTGTCATTTATAATGATATCTAGGACATAGGTATGTGTGTGTGTAGGTGTGTGTGTCTGCATGAGTGTGTGTGTGCGGGTTTTGCGCATATGGGTGTGTGTGTGTGTGTATAGGTATATGTGTGTGTGTGTGTGTGTGTGTGTGTGTGTGTGTGTGTGTTTTATAGGTGTATGTGAGTGCGTGCGGCGTGTGTGTGCGTGTTGTGTGTGTTCGCCAGGCTCCTGGCCAGTGAGGCGAGTGCAGATGAGGGGTGAGCATTTGTCTGATGTCCATCATGTCGCAGTACCCTGGAGCTCAGTGAGGGCAGCAGCGTGGCTCCTGCCTTGTATCCGTGGCCTGGGCAGCTGTGCATGCTGTACTGAGCGGCTCTTGCTGCCATGTGTGTGGTTGTCCTGTGCTCATGGTGGCGCTCCTGGGAGGGGGGGGGGCAGTGAGGAGGTGGACTTTGGCGTGGAGGTGCGGCTGTCCTTGGTGGGGTGGACATGGTGGTGGTGGAGGAGGGGGTGGGGAGGAGGCGAAGGCCTCGGGTGAGGTGGGGAGAGATATTCAGAGGTTCCATGGTGGCGGTCCGGGGGACTCTCCAGTGGTTCCGTGTGCTGGGTGGTGCGGAGGTGGGTGCTGCGGCTGCTGGTGTGGTCTCCTGGGCGGAGCTCTCCTCTCTCTTCTCTGGTGCGCTGGTCCCTGTGTGGCAGCTGGCACTGCCATCTCCTGTCCTCTCTGTTTCTGTGGCCCGTGTGGAGGTGCGGCCCAGTGCCCAGTCTCTTTCAGTGTTCTTGCAAAGGTGGAAATAATCTCCTTTTTTCAGATGTACGTGGTCATAAAGGTTGTTGACACTAAGGGTTGCGTGATTGGCCAGGTGTACATTGGGTCTGAGGGCACAATCTCTTGACATGCTGGCATTGATTCCCTAATATTGTTTTAGGGTGGAAGTCTTTTAGGTGGAAGCAGGGTCGACATGACGATCTTTGCATTGGGGAAAGTGTTGCTGGCCTTGTTAATCACTGCTCTCAGCGATGTTGCCACCCGTTCCTGCTGGGATCTCAGCTTGTTGGTGCCTGTATGTATTATGATGTAACCTGGGCTGCCAAGATGTTCCTCAGATAGCATTTCAAGTGCTACACTTGTGGTGGGGCATCGAATTTTGGTTACACTGTGGTTTTGGAATAGTCTTTTTTCTTCTAGGAATTTCCCATTAGAGTCCATAAGAAAAACAATGTCCCATTTACCTTGAGTGATAGTGGGTGGTGATTGCTGTGATGGGTGCTGCTGTTCGCAGACAGGGCTAAGGTTTGCTTGTGGTTCAGGTGGCTGCTGTGGGTTTGGAGAGGCGGTCAGTGGGCGGTGAGGATTTGTGGTTCAGGTGGCTGCTGTGAGTTTGGAGGCGGTCAGTGGGCGGTGAGGATTTGTGGTTGGGAAGGTTGCGTTTGCGGGTTTGGGTCGGTTGGACATTGCGGCTGTTTGTTGAGGCTGTTAATGATGACTCTCTCTTTCAGCTTCTCAGCCAGTGAAGAGGTCTGTCTCTTGTTGTCCATTCTCTTTGCTGCATTTCTCTAAGCAGTTCTTTGAGCTTGACTAGCTCTTTCCTGCATGTGTCTCTATCAAGCTGAAAGATCTTTTAGCTGGCTCTGAATGTGCTCATATTGTGTCCTCATTGTTGACAGTTGCTGATGGATGGCTTTGAGTGATTCTCTCTCAGAATGTGTCAGGAGGAGAATTTCCTGAAGTTGCACTAGTTCACTTTCCATATGTGCGAGCTTATCTCTCATGATATCCATGGTGGTATGAGGAGGGGGATGTCGGTGGTCAGTGCCCTCTCTGCTCTGCTCTGTTCCTCCTCTGCCAGGCTGCTGTGTGGAGCTGGTGGGGGGCAGTTGAAGATGTCTCTGGGGATCCAGAGGCAGTACAATAGCAGGACCAGACTTCTCTTTCTGTGCTCCTGCTAGTGATTTCAGGGTTTGAAATTCTAATTGGAAGTTTTTTTAAGTTGCCTTGTATCATAATTTTCCCAGATTTGTAGATGTTGATTGTTGTCATCACTGTATCTGGGTCTTTGCTCTCTTTTACCTGTAGTTTCCATCCATTACAAATACCTTTTACTTTCTGCTGTGGGATGATGGAGAATGATGGCACTGTGCCATGCACCAGGGTGTTCTGAGTAAAATATTAGGTTGCTGACCTCATCATTTTTATAAAGATCAGCAAACAAAGTCTCTGGATTTTTTTCCAGCAGTTTCTGTTTGAACTCTTTTCTCTGGGATTCATTTTTTACCTCAGAAGGGTAGTGGATTGGATGGTAATTAGCCAGAATTGAAAAGTGGGGAGTGTCTCTGATTGGCTCATGTTAGTGAGTTTGTTTGTATACAGCACTCTGACAGGTCAGATAATTTGTAGTTTTGATTGGTTCTTACAGGGCCTTATTTGAATGAAGAAACTGGCAACAGAATGGAACAAAAACAATGGAATTCCAACTGTCTTAACTGTCAATGCTAATGTTAGCTTTACTTAGCTAACTGTTAATATATAAAATAGCTTGTAAACTGATTAAAAAAAATAAAAAAAATTTATATCAGAAATATTTGTACAAGTTGGATTTTCCAGTTTCTTTTTATATTTTGTTACTCATACATCCCTCCATCTTTAAGTAGATGATTTCTCTTCAATACCTTAGATGTAGATTGGTTCTGATCCTGTGTCTGCTCCTCTGGTCATTGTTCTCCACTGTAATCCTTCCTAAATCTTTACTCGTCTTTGTTTCTGATGAATCTCTATTCTTTTGAGGTGATGGTTTATTTATTTTTTTTTTTTTACAGCATATGACTGTAAAATTTAGACATTTCACTCAGTTTTTAAACAACAAACAAATAAAATAATCTAGGAGCTCTTGCAAAACATGACTTCTTGCCAAGCTGCAGAATTCCTATCCCTGCTCTATTTAGCTCTTCTCTCCTCTGCCTCTCTCCGCAACTCATGTCTTTTCCTCCTATTCCTGCTCTCTTGAGCTCTCCTCTGCTCTGCCTCTCTTGGCCATCTCATGTCTGTCCTTCCTATCCCTGCTCTCTAGAGCTCTCCTCTCCTTGCCTCTCTCTACAAACTCATGTCTGTACATCCTATCCCTGCTCTTTAGAGCTCTCCTCTCCTGTGCTTCTCCCTGCCATCTCATGCCTGTCCATCCGATCTGAGCTCTCTTAAGCTCTCCTCTCCACTGCCTCTCCCTGCCATCTCATGCCTGTCCATCCTCTATACCTGCTCTCTGAAGCTCTCCTCTCTTTTGCCTTTCACTGCCATCTCATATCTCTCCATCCTATCCCTGCTCTCTAGAGCTCTCCAATCCTATACCTCTGTTTGCCTTCTCATGCCTGTCCTTCCTATCCCTGGTTTTTAGAGCTCTCCTCTCCGGTGCCTCTCTCTGTTATCTCATGTCTGTCCATCCTATCATTCCTCTCTTGAGCTCTCCTATCCTCTGCTTGTCTCTACCAACTCTTGTCTCTCCATCCTATCCTTGCTCTCTTGAGCTTTCCTCTCCTCTTCCTCTCTCTGCCATCTCATGCCTGTACATCTTTTCCCTGCTATCTATAGCTCTCCTCTTCTTTTCGTATCTCTGCCATCTCGTGTCTGTCCATCCTATCCTTCCTCCCTAGAGCTCTCCTCTCCTCTGCCTCTTTCTGCCATCTCATGCCAGTCCATCCTATCCCTGCTATCTAGAGCTCTCCTCTCCTCTGCATCTCTCTGCCATCTTATGCCCTTCCATCTTATCCCTGCTCTCTAAAGCTCTCCTCTGCCTCTCTTTGTTCCATCTCATGCTTGTCCTTCCTAATCCAGCTCTCTATAGCTCTCCTATCCTCTGCCTCTCTCTGCCATCTCATGTCTCTCCATCCTATCCCTGCTCTCTAGAGCTCTCCTATCTTTGCCTCTCTCTGCCATCTCATGTCTCTCCATCCTATGCCTGCTCTCTTGAGCTCTCCTCTCCTCTACCTCTCTTTGCCAACTCATGTCTGCCCATCCTATCCTGCCTCCCTCGAGCTCTCCTCTCCTCTGCCTCTTTCTGCCATCTCATGCCAGTCCATCCTATCCCTGCTCTCTAAAGCTCTCCTTTCCTCTGCCTCTCTCTGCTATCTCATGTCTGTCCATCCTGTACTTCCTCCCTAGAGATCTCCTCTCCACTGCATCACTCTGCCATCTCATGCTTGTCCATCCTATCCCTGCTCTCTATCGCTCTCCTCTCTTCTGCCTCTCACGGCCAAATCATTTATGTCCATCCTATCCCTGCTCTCTAGAGCTCTCCTCTCCTCAGCCTCTGTTTGCCTTCACATGCCTGTCCTTCCTATCCCTGCTTTTTAAAGCTTTCCTGTCCTCTGCCTCTCTAAGCCATCTCATTTCTCTCCATCTTATCCCTGCTCTCTAGAGCTGTCCTCTCCTCTGCCCTTCATTGCTATCTCATGCCTGTCCAACCTATCCCTGCTCTCTTGAGCTCTCGTCTCCTCTGCCTCTCCCTGTCATCTCATGCCTGTCCATCTTATCCCTGCTCTCTAAAGCTCTCCTCTCCTCTGCCTCTCTCTGCCATCTCATATATCTTCATCCTATCCCTACTCTCTCGAGCTCTCCTCTGCCTCTCTCTGCCATCTCATGTCTCCCCATACTACCCTGCTCTCTAGAGCTCTCCTCTCCTCTCTCTGCCATCTCATGTCTGACCATCCTATCCCTGCTCTCTAGAGCTCTCCTCTCCTCTGCCTCTCTCTGCCATCACATGTCTGTCCATCCAATCCCTGCTCTCTAGAGCTCTCCTCTCCTCTTCGTCTCCCTGCCATCTCATGCCTGTCCATCCTATCCCTGCTCTCGTGAGCTCTCCTCTCTTCTGCCTCTCTCTAGAATCTCATGCCTGTCCATCCTATCCCTGCTCTATTTAGCTCTTCTCTCCTCTGCCTCTCTCCGCATCTCATGTCTTTTCCTCCTATTCCTGCTCTCTTGAGCTCTCCTCTCCTCTGCCTCTCTCTGCCATCTCGTCTCCCCATACTATCCCTGCTCTTTAGAGCTCTCCTCTCCTCTGCTTCTCCCTGCCATCTCATGCCTGTCCATCCTGTCCGAGCTCACTTGAGCTCTCCTCTCCTCTCCTTTGCCTCTCTCTGGCATCTCATTTCTTTCCATCCTCTGCCGGCTCTCTTGAGATCTCCTCTTTTCTGCATCTCTCAGCCATCTCATGTCTGTTCATCCTATACCTGCTCTCTAGAGCTCTACTCCCATCTCTACTCTCTGCCATCTCATGTCAGTCCATCCTGTCCCTGCTCTCTAGAGATCTCCTCTCCTCTCTTTGCCATCTTATGTCTGGGCATCCCTTCCCTGCTCTCTAGAGCTCTCCTCTCCTCTGCCTCTGTCTGCCATCTTTTGCCTGTCCATCCTTTACCTGCTCTCTTGAGCTCTCCTCTACTCTGCCTCTCCCTTTCAATCGTATATCTGTCCATCCTATTCCTGCACTCTAGAGCTCTCCTCTCTCTGCAATCTCATGCCTGTCCATCCTATCCCTGCTCTCTAGCTCTCTCCTCTCCTCTCCTCCCCTCTCCTCTCTGGAATCTCATGCCTGTCCATTGTATCCCTGCTCTCACCAGCTCTCTTCTCCTCTGCCTCTCTCTGCCATATCATGTCCGTCCATACTATCCCTGCTTACTCCAGCTCTCCTGTCCTCTTTCACTATCTGCCATCTCATGTCTGTCCATCCTATCCCTGCTCTCCAAAGCTCTTCTCTCCGCAGACTCTATCTGCCATCTCATGTCTGTCCATCCAATCCCTGCACTCTAGAGCTCTCCTTTCCTCTCTCTGTCATCTCATGTCGGTCCATGCTATCCCTGCTCTCTAGAGCTCACCTCTCCTCTCTTCTCTCTACCATGTCATGCCTCTCCATCCTATCCCTGCTCTCTCGAGCTCTCCTCTGCTTCTCTATCCCATCTCATGCCTGTGCATGCTATCCCTTCTCTCTAGAGCTCTCCTCTCCTCTACCTCTCTGAGCCATCTCATGCTGGTCCTTCCTATCCCTGCTCTCTAGAGCTCTCCTCTGCTCTGCCTCTCTCTGCTATCTCATGTCTGTCCATCCTATCCCTGCTCTCTTGTGCTCTCCTCTGCCTCTCTCTGCCATCTCATGCCAGTCCATCCTAACCATTCTCTCTCGAGCTCTCCTCTGCCTCTCTCTCCCATCTCATGCCTTTGCATGCTATCCCTTCTCTCTAGAGCTCTCCTCTCCTCGACCTCTCTCAGCCATCTCATGCTGGTCCTTCCTATCCCTGCTCTCTAGAGCTCTCCGCTGCTCTGCCTCTCTCTGCCATCTCTTGACTGTCCATCCTATCCCTGCTCTCAAGAGCTCTCCTCTCCTCTGCCTCTTTCTGCCACCTCATGCCTGTCCATCCTTTCCCTGCTCTCTAAAGCTCACCTCTCCTCTGCCTCTCTGTGCCGTCTCATGCCTGTCCATCCTATCCCTGCTCTATAGAGCACTCTCCTCTCCTCTCCTCTCTACCACCTCATGCCTGTCCATGCTACCCCTGCTCTCCAGAGCTCTCCTCTCCTCTGCCTCCCTCTGTCATCTCATGTGGGTCCATCTTTTCTCTGCTCTGTCGAGCTCTCCTCTGCTCTCCTCTCTCTGCCATCTCATTCCTGTCCATTCTATCCCTGCTCTCTCCTGCTCTCCTCTATTCTGCTTCTCTCTGCCATCTCATGTCTGCCCATCCTATGCCTACTCTCTCCAGCTCTCCTCTCCGCAGCCTCTCTCTGGCATCTCATGCCTGTCAATCTTATCCCTGCACTCTAGGGCTCTCTTCTCCTCTGCCTCTCTCTCTGCCATTTCATGCCTGTGAATCCTATCCCTGCTCTCTAGAGCTCTCCTCTCCTCTCTCTCACATCTCATGTCAGTCCATCCTATCCCTCCTCTCTAGAGCTTTCCCGTCCTCTGCCATCTCATACCTGTCCTTCCTATCCCTCCCCTCGTGAGCTCTCCACTCTCTACCACTCTTTGCCATCTCATGTCAGTCCATCCTATCCCTGCTCTCTTGAGCACTCCTCTCCTCTCTTCTCTCTACCATGTCATGCCTCTCCATCCTATCCCTGCTCTCTCGAGCTCTCCTCTGCTTCTCTATCCCATCTCATGCCTGTGCATGCTATTCCTTCTCTCTAGAGCTCTCCTCTCCTCTACCTCTCTGAGCCATCTCATGCTGGTCCTTCCTATCCCTGCTCTCTAGAGCTCTCCTCTGCTCTGCCTCTCTCTGCTATCTCATGTCTGTCCATCCTATCCCTGCTCTCTTGTGCTCTCCTCTGCCTCTCTCTGCCATCTCATGCCAGTCCATCCTAACCATGCTCTCTCGAGCTCTCCTCTGCCACTCTCTCCCATCTCATGCCTTTGCATGCTATCCCTTCTCTCTTGAGCTCTCCTCTCCTCTACCTCTCTCAGCCATCTCATGCTGGTCCTTCCTATCCCTGCTCTCTAGAGCTCTCCGCTGCTCTGCCTCTCTCTGCCATCTCATGCCTGTCCATCCTTTCCCTGCTCTATAGAGCTCACCTCTCCTCTGCCTCTCTCTGCCATCTTATGCCTGTCCATCCTATACCTGCTCTCTTCAACTCTCCACTCCTCTGCCTGTCCCTTTCCATCTCATGCCTGTCCATCCTATCCCTGCTCTCTATAGCTCTCCTCCCTCCTGCCTCTCTCTGACATCTCATGCCTGTCCATCCTTTACCTGCTCTATAGAGCACTCTCCTCTCCTCTCCTCTCCTCTCTACCACCTCATGCATGTCCATGCTACCCCTGCTCTCCAGAGCTCTCCTCTCCTCTGCCTCCCTCTGTCATCTCATGTGGGTCCATCTTTTCTCTGCTCTGTCGAGCTCTCCTTTGCTCTCCTCTCTCTGCCATCTCATTCCTGTCCATTCTATCCCTGCTCTCTCCTGCTCTCCTCTATTCTGCTTCTCTCTGCCATCTCATGTCTGTCCATCCTATGCCTACTCTCCCCAGCTCTCCTCTCCGCAGCCTCTCTCTGCCATCTCATGCCTGTCAATCTTATCCCTGCACTCTAGGGCTCTCTTCTCCTCTGCCTCTATCTCTGCCATTTCATGCCTGTGCATCCTATCCCTGCTCTCTAGAGGTCTCCTCTCCTCTGCCTCTTTCTGCTATCTCATGTCTGTCCATCCTATCCCACCTCTCTAGAGCTCTCCTCTCCTCTCCTCTCTCTGCCATCACGTCTGTCCATCCTATCCCTGCTCTATAGAACTCTGCTCTGCCTCTCTCTGGCATCTCATGCCTGTCCATCCTATCCCTGCTCTCTAGAGCTCTCCTATCCTCTCTCTCACATCTCATGTCAGTCCATCCTATCCCTCCTCTCTAGAGCTTTCCCCTCCTCTGCCATCTCATACCTGTCCTTCCTATCCCTGCTCTCATGAGCTCTCCTCTCCTCTCCTCTGCCTCTCCCTGACATGTCATGTCTGTCCATCCTATCCCTGCTCTCAGGTGCTCTCCTCTCCTCTGCCTTTTTCTGCCATCCCATGCCTGTTCATCCTGTCCCTGCCCTCTAGAGCTCACCTTTCCTCTGCCTCTCACTGCCATCTCATGTCTGTCCATCCTATCCCTGCACTCTTGAGCTCTCCCATGCTCTCCTCTCTCTGCCATCTCATGCCGGTCCATCCTATCCCTGCTCTCAAAAGCTCTCGTCTCCTCTGCCTCTCTCTGGCATCTCATCACTGTCCATCCTATCCCTGCTCTTTTGAGCACTCCTCTCTTCGCCTCTCTCTGCCATCTCATGTCTGTCCATCCTATCCCTGCTCTCAAGAGCTCTACTCTCCTTTCTTCTCTCTGCCATCTCCTGCCTGTCCATCGTATCCCTCCACTCTAGGGCTCTCTTCTCCTCTGCCCTCTATGCCATCTCATGTCTGTACATCCTATCCCTGCTCTCGTGATCTCTACTCTCCTCTCCTCTCTCTGCCATCTCATGTCTGTCCATCCTATCCCTGCTTTATAGAGTTTTCTTATCCTCTGCCTCTCCCTGCCATCTCATGCCTGTCCATCCTATCCCTGCTATCGAGCTCTCCTCTCCTCTCTCTGCCATCTCATGTCTGTGCATCCTATCCCTGCTCTCAAGGGCCCTCCTTTTGTCTCCTCTGCCTCTCTCTGCCATCTCATGCCTGTCTGTCCTATCCCTGCTCTCAAGAGCTCTCCTTTCATCTCGTCTGCCTCTCTTTGCCATCTCATGCCAGTCCATCCTATCCCTGCTCTCTAGAGCTCTCCTCTCCTCTGCCTGTCTCTGCCGTCCCATGTCTGTCCAACCAATCCCTGCACTCTTGAGCTCTCCTCTTTTCTGCCTCTCTCTGGCATCTCATATCTGTGCATCTTGTCCCTGCTCTCTAGAGGCCTCCTCTCCTCTGCCTCTCTCTGCCATCTCATGTCTGTCCATCCTATCCCTGCTCTCTAGATCTCTCCTCTCCTCTGCCTCTCTCTGCCATCTCATGTCTGTCCAGCCAATCCCTGCACTCTAGAGTTCTCCTCTCCTCTTCTCTCTCTGCCATTTCATGCCTGTACATCCTATCCCTGATCTCAAAAGCTCTCCTGTCCTCTGCCTCTCTCTGCCATCTCATGTCTGTCCGTCCTATTACAGCTCTCATTAGCCCTCCTCTCCTCTCTCTGCCATCCCATGCCTGTCCATCCTTTCCGTGCCCTCTAGAGCTCTCCTCTCCTCTGGCTTTCTCTGCCATCTCATGTCTCTCCATACTTTCCCTGCTCTCAAGGGCCCTCCTTTTGTCTCCTCTGCCTCTCTCTGCCATCTCATGTCTGTCTATCCTATCCCTGCTCTCTTGAGCTCTCCTCTCCACTGCCTCTCTCTGCCATCTCATATCTGTCCATCCTATCCCTGCACTTGAGCTCTCCTCTCCTCTGCTTCTTTCTGCCATCTCATGTCAGTCCATCCTATCCCAGCACTCTAGAGCTGTCCTCTCCTCTCTCTGCCATCTCATGTCTGTCCATGCTATCCCAGCACTCTAGAGCTCTCCTCTGACTCTCTCTGCAAACTTATGCCTGTCCATCCAGTCCCTCCTCTCTAGAGCTCTCCTCTCCTCTTCTCTGCCTCTCCCTTTCCATCTCTTGTCTGTCCATCCTATCCCTGCCCTCTTGAGCTCTCCTCTCCTCTCTTTTTATGCCATCTCATGCCGGTCTATCCTATCCCAGCTCTCAAAAGCTCTTCTCTCCTCTGACTCTCCCTGCCATCTCATGTCTGTGCATCATTTCCATGCACTTTTGAGATCTCCTCTGCTCTCTTCTGTTTTGCGTCTCTCTGCCATCTTATGTCAGTCAATCCTATCCCTGCCCTTGTGAGCTCTCCTCTCCTCTCCTCTCTCTGCTCTCTCTTGCCTGTCCATCCAATCCCTGATCTTTAGGGCTCTCCTCTCCTCTGGCTCTGTCTGCCATCTCATTTCTTTCCATGCTATCCCTCCTCTCTAGAGCTCTCCTCTGCCTCTCTCTGCCATCTCATGTCTGTTCATGCTATCCCTGCTCTTTAGAGATCTCCTCTCCTCTCCTCTCTCTCCCAACTCATGTCTGTCCATCCTATCCCTGCTCTCTAGAGCTTTCCTCTCCTCTCCTCTGCCTCTCTCTGCCATCTCATGCCTGTTCATCCTATCCCTGCTCTCAAGAGCTCTCCTTTCCTGTCGTCTGCCTCTCTCTGCAATCTCATGCCAGTCCATCCTATCCCTGCTCTCTAGAGCTCTCCTCTCCTCTGCCTGTCTCTGCCGTCCCATGTCTGTCCAACCAATCCCTGCACTCTTGAGCTCTCCTCTTGTCTGCCTCTCTCTGCCATCTCATGTCTGTCCATCCTATCCCTGCTCTCTAGAGCTCTCCTCTCCTCTCCTCTGCCTCTCTCTGCCATCACATGCCTGTTCATCCTATCCCTGCTCTTTAGAGCTCTCCTCTCCTCTCCTCTCTCTGCCAACTCATGTCTGTCCATCCTATCCCTGCTCTCTTGAGCTCTCCTCTCCTCTGCCTCTCTCTGCCATCTCATGCCTGTGCAACCTATCCCTGCTGTCTAGAGCTCTCCCCGCTTCTGCCTATCGCTGCCATATCATGTCTGTCCATCCAATCAGTGCTCTCTAACACTCATCTCCTCTGCCTCTCTCTGCCATCACATGTCTGTCCATCTTATCTCTGCTCTATAGAGCTTTCCTCTCCTCTCCTCTCTATGCCATCTAAGGTCTGTGCATCACATGCCTGCTCTCTAGAGCACTCCTCTCCACTCTCTGTCTTCTCATGCCTGTCCATCCAATCCCTGCTCTCTAGCTGTCTCCTCTTGTCTCCCCTCTCCATCTCTCATGCCCTGTCCTTTCCCCTCTAGCTCTCCTTTCCTCTCCTCTGCCTCTCTCCCCCGCCATCTCATGTCTGTCCGTCCCATCCCTGTGCTCTCCAGCTCTCCTCTCCTCTTCATCTCTCTGCCTTCTCATGTCCGTCCATCCTATGCCTGCTCGCTAGTGCTCTCCTCTCCTCTGCCTCTCTCTGCCATCTCATTCCTGTACATCCTATCCCTGCTCTATAGAGCTCTACTTTCCTCTCCTCTCACTGCCATCTCATGTCTGTCCATCCTATCCCTGCTCACGAGAGCTCTCCTCCTTTCTGCCTCTCTCTGCCATCTCATGCCTCTCCATCCTATCCCTGCTCTCTAGAGCTCTCCTCTCCTCTGCCTTTCTCTGCCATCTCATGTCTGTCCATACTCTCCCTGCTCTCTACTGCTCTCCTCTCCTCTCCTCTATCTGCCATCTCATGTCTGTCCATCCGGTCCCTGTTCCCAAGATCTCTGCTCTCCTCTCTTTGCCATCTCATGCCTGTCCATCCTATCCCTGCTCTCAAGAGCTCTCCTTTCCTCTCGTCTGCCTCTCTCTGCCATCTCATGCCTGTCCATCCTATCCCTGCTCTCCAAAGCTCTCCTTTCTCTCTCTGCCTCTCTCTGCCATCTCATGCTGTCCATCCCTATCCCTCTCTCCTCTGCCTGTCTCTGCCATCTCATGTCTGTCCATACTCTCCCTGCTCTCTACTGCTCTCCTCTCCTCTCCTCTCTCTGCCATCTCATGTCTGTCCATCCTGTCCCTGCTGCCAAGAGCTCTCCTCTCTGCTCTCCTCTCTTTGCCATCTTATGTCTGTCCATCCTTTCCCTTCTCTCAAGAGCTCTCCTCTCCTCTGCCTCACTCTGCCACCTCATGCCTGTCCATCCATTCCCTGCTCACCAGAGCTCACCTCTCCTCTGCCTCTCCCTTTCCATCTCATGCCTGTCCATCCAATCCCTGCTCTCAAGCTCTGTCCTCGTCTCTCGTCTCTGGCATCTCATGCCTGTCCATCGTATCCCTGCTCTCTGCAGCTCTCCTCTCCTCTGCCTCTCTCTGCCATCTCATGTCTATCCATCCTATCCCTGCTCTCTACAGCTCTCCTCTCCTCTTCCTCTCTCTGCCATTTTATGTTTGTCCATCCTTTCTCTTCTTTCTAGAGCTCTCCTCTCATCTGCCACTCTCTCCCATCTCATGTCTGTCCATCCTATGCCTGCCCTCTTGAGCTCTCCTCTGCTCTCCTCTCTCTGCCATCTCATGCCTGTACATCCTATGACTTATCTCAACAGCTCTCCTCTGCTCTGCCTCTCTCTGCCATCTCATGCCTGTCCATCCTATTCCTGCCCTCTTGAGCTCTCATCTCCTCTGGCTTTCTGTGCCATTTCTTGCCTGTCCTTCCGATCCCTTCTCTCTAAAGCTCTCCTCTCCTCTGCCTTTCTCTTCCGTCACATGTGTGTACATCCTGTCGCGGCTTTCTAGTGCTATCCTCTCCTCTGCCTCTCTGTGCCATCTCATATCTGTCCATCCTACCCCTGCCCTCTTGAGCTCTACTCTCCTCTTCTCTCTCTGCCATCTCATGCCTGTCCATCCTATCCCTTCTCTCTTGAGCTCTCCTCTCCTCTGCCTCTCTCTGCCGTCTCATGTCTGTCCATCCTATCCCTGCTCTCTGGAGCTCTCCTCTCCACTCTCTGCCATCTCCTGTCTGTCCATCCTATTGCTGCTCTCTCGAGCTCTTCTCTGCCTCTCTCTCCTATTTTATGCCTGTCCATGCTATTCCTTCTCTCTAGAGCTCACCTATCCTCTACCTCTCTCAGCCATCTCATGCCGGTCCTCCCTATCCCTGCTCTCTAGAGCTCTCCTCTCCTTTGGTTTTCTCTGCCATCTCATGTTTGTCCATACAATCCCTGCTCTCAAGCTTTCCTCTCTTCTGCCTCTCCCCGCTATATCATGTCTGGCAATCTTATCCCTGCTCTTTAGAGCTCTACTCTCCTATGCCACTCTCTGCCATCTCATGTCTGTCCATCCTATCCCTGCTCTCTAGAGCTCTCCTCTCGTCTGCCTCTCTCTGCCATCACATGTCTACCATCCTATCCCTGCTCTCTAATCCTCTCCTCTCCTCTGCCTCTCTCTGCCATCTCATGTCTGTCCATCCTATCCCTGTTCTCTAGAGCTCTCCTCTCCTCTCCTCTCTCTGCCATCTCATGCCTGTCCATCCCATCCCAGCATTCTAGAGCTCTCCTCTGCCTCTCTCTGCCATCTCATGCCTGTCCATCCTATCCCAGCACTCCTTGTGCTCTCCCCTCCCTTCTGCCTCTATCTGCCATCTCATGTTTGTCATACTAGCCTGCTCCTGGTCTATCTCCTCTCCTGACATCTCCTCTTCCATCCTTCCCTGCTCTCTCGAGCTCTTCTCTGCCTCTCTCACTGTGTCCTGTCCATGCTATCCCTTCTCTCTGCTCATCCCCCTCTACCTCCTCTCAGCCATCTCATGTCCTCCTTCCCTGCTCACTAAGCTCTCCTCTCCTCTGCCTCTCTCTGCCATATCATGTCTGTCCATCCTATCCCTGCTCTCTCGAGCTCTCCTCTGCCTCTATCTGCCTTCTCATGTCTGTACATCCTATCCCTGCCCTCTAGAGCTATCCTCTCCTCCTCTCTGTCTCTCCCTTTCCATCTCATGTCTGTCCATCCTATCCCTGCCCTCTTGAGCTCTCCTCTCCTCTCTTTTTATGCCATCTCAGTCCGGTCTATCCAATACCTGCTCTCAAAAGTTCTCCTCTCCTCTGCCTCTCCCTGCCATTTCATGTCTGTGCATCCTATCCCTGCTCTCTTGAGCTCTCCTCTGCTCTCTTCTCCTCTGGCTCTATCTGCAATCTTATGTATGTCAATGCTATCTCTGCCCTCTTGAGCTCTCCTCACCTCTCCTCTCTCTGCCATCTCATCCCTGTCCATCCAATCACTGCTCTCTAGAGCTCTCCTCTCCTCTGCCTCTATCTGCCATCACATGTCTGTCCATCCTATCCCTGCTCTCTAGAGCTTTTCCACTCCTCTCCTCTCTCTGCCATCTCATGTCTGTCAATCCTATCCCTGCTCTCTAGAGCTCTCCTCACCTCTGCCTTTCTCTGCCACCTCATGCCTGTCCATCCCTTCCCTGCTCTCTAGTGCTCACCTCCCTTCTGCCTCTCGCTGCCATCTCATGCCTGTCCATCCTATCCCTGCTCTCGAGAGCTCTCCTCTCCTCTGCCTCTCTCTGCCATCACATGTCTGTCCATCCTATCCCTGCTCTCGTGAGCTCTCCCTCCTCTCTCTGCCATATCATTTCTGTCCATCCTATCACTTCTCTGGAGCACTCATCTCCTCTGCCTCTCTCTGCCATCTCATGTCTGTGCATCCTATCCCTGGTCCTCATCTCCTCTCCATCCTCTCTGCCCTGCTCATGCTTGAATCCTCATCCTCTCCTCTCTTCTCCTCTGCCTCTCTTATTTTCATGTCCTGTCCATCCCCTATCCCCTAAACCTCTCCTGAATTCTCCTCTGCCTCTCTCTGCCCATCTCATGTCTGTCCATCCCTATCCCCTGCTCTCCTAGAGCTCTCCTCTCCTCTGCCTCTCTCTGCTGTCCATCTCATGTCTGTCCATCCTATCCCTGCTCTCTGCCTGTACATCTTTCCTCTCCTCTCTGCCTCTCTCTGCTGCCATCTCCTGCTCTCTATGCCTGTCCATCCTGTCATCCCTGCACTCTAGGGCTCCCTCCTCTCCTCTCTGCCATTTCATTTCCTGCCATCCCTCCCTGTCTCTAGTCCATCCTCTCCCTGCCACTCTCTATCCCCTCCTCTGCTCTCCTCTCCTCTCTCATGTCTGTCCATCCTCCCTGCTCCATCTCCCTGCCATCTGCCTGTCCCCTCTCCCTATCCCTGCAACTCATGTCTGTCCATCCTATCTCCTCTCTCTCTCTGCCTCTCTCTGCCATCTCATCCCCTCATGCATCCCTGCTCTCTAGTCTATCCCTCTGCCTCCTGTCTGCCATCTCATGTCTCTCTATCCTTTTCCTGCTCTCTGGAGCTCCCCTCTCCTCCTCTCTCTCTCTGCTGTCCATCTCATGTCTGTCCATCCTATCCCTGCTTTCTAGCTCTCTCTCCTCTCCTCTCTCTGCCATCTCATGTCTGTCCATCCTATCCCTGCTCTCTAGAGCTCTCCTCTCCTCTCCTCTCTCTGCCATCTCATGTCTGTCCATCCTATCCCTGCTCTCTTGAGCTCTCCTCTCCTCTGCCTCTCTCTGCCATCTCATTTCTGTCCATCCTATCCCTGCTCTCAAGAGCTCTCCTCTCCTCTCTTTGCCATCTTATGTCTGCCATCCTCATGCTCTCGAGCTCTCCTCCTCTCTGCCTCTCCCTTTCCATCTCATGTCTATCCATCCTATCCCTGCTTACTAGAGCTCTCCTCTCCTCTGCCTCTCTCTGCCATTTCATGCCTGTCCATCCTATCCCTGTCCTCAAATGCTCTCTCCTTCTCCTCTGCCTCTCATGTCTGTCCATCCTCATGCTCTCTGTCATCCTCTCCCATCTCTGCTCTGCCCTGCTCTCTCTCTCTCCTCTCTAGTCTCTGGCATCTCTGCCTGTCCATCTCTCTCCTCCCTCCTGCCTCTCTCCATCTCATGTCTCTCCCTCTCCTCTCCTCTCTGTTCCTCTCTCTCTGCCATCTCTGTCTTCCATCTCATGCTCTGTCCATCCTCTCCCTCTCTGCCATCTCATGTCTGTCCATCCCTATCCCTGCTCTCCTCTCTCCTCTCCTCTCTCTGCCATCTCATTTCTGTCCCTGATCCTGTCCCTGCTCTCTCTGCCATCTCTCCTCCTATCCTGCTCTCTAGCCATCCTCTCTCTGTCTGTCCATCTTTGCCTGTCCCTGCCCTGCCATCTTTTGCTCTCCTCTCTCTGCCTTTCTCTGCCATATCATGACTGTCCATCCTATCCCAGCTCTCAAGAACTCCTCTCCTCTCCTCTCTGCCATCTCTGCCTGTCCATCCCTTTCCCTGCTCCATCCTCCTCTCCTCTGCTCTGCCATTTGCCTGTCCATCCCATCCCTGCTCTCTAGAGCTCTCCTCTCCTCTGCCTCTCTCTGCCATCTCATATCTGTCCATCCTACCCCAGCCCTCTTTAGCTCTCCTCTCCTCTTCCCTCTCTGCCATCTCATGCCTGTCCATCCTATCCCTGCTCCCTTGAGTGCTCCTCTCCTCTGCCTCTCTTTGCCATCTCATGTCTGTCCATCCTATCCCTGCTCTCTAGAGCTCTCCTCTCCTCTCTGCCATCTCTCTGCCATCCCATGCCTCTCCATCTGCCTCTCTCTCCCCTCCTTATGCCTCCATCCTATCTCTCTCTCTCCCTCTCTATCCTCTCTCCTGCCATCTCATGTCTGTCCATCCCTATCCCTGCTGCTCTCTCCTCCTCTCTCCTCTCCTCTCTCTGCCTATCTCATGTCTGTCCATCCTTCCCTGCTCTCTTTGAGCTCTCTCCTCTCCTCTCCTCTCTCTGCCAACTCATGTCTGTCCATCCCTGTCCCTGCTCTCATCACTCCTCTCCTCTCCCTCTCTGCTGTCTCTCCTCTCTCGATCTCCCTCTCCCTGCTCTCCATGCTGCCCCTCCCTATGTCTGTCCATCTCTCTCCATCTCATGTCTCCATCCTAGCCCTGCCCTCTCTCTCCTCTCAATGCCATCTCATGCTGTCCATCCCCCTGCTCTCAAGCTCTCTCCTCTGCTCTGCCTTTCTCTGCCATCTCTGTCTGTCCATCTATCCCTGCTCTCATCTCTCCTCTCCTCTGCCTCTCTCTCTGCCATCTCATGTCTGTCCATCCTATCCCTGCTCTCTCCAGCTCTCCTCTCCTCTGCCTCTCTCTGCCATCTCATGTCTGTCCATCCTATCCCTCTGCTTCTCCTTCTGCCACTTAATCTCATGTCTGTCCATCCTCTCTCTCTAAAGCTCTCCTCCCCTGCCTCTCTCATGTCTGTCCATCCTATCCTAGCACTCTAGAGCTCTCCTCTCCTCTCTCTGCCATCTCTTGTCTGTCCATCCAATCCCTGCTCTCGAGGTCTCCTCCGCTCTCTCTCTCTGCCATCTCATGTCTGTCCATCCAATCCCTGCACTCTAGTGCTCTCCTCCTCTCTCCTCTGCCTCTCTGCTCATGTCTGTCCATCCCTATCCCTGCTCTCTCCAAGCTCTCCTCTCCTCTGCCTCTCTCTGCCATCTCATGTCTGTCCATCCTATCCCTGCTCTCTAGAGCTCTCCTCTCCTCTCCTCTCTCTGCCATCTCATGTCTGTCCATCCCTATCCCCAGCCCTCTTGAGGCTCTCCTCTCCTCTCCTCTCTCTCTGTCTCATGCCTGTCCATCCATATCCCTCTCTCTTGAGCTCTCTCTCCTCTGCCTCTGTCTGTGTGTCTCATGTCTGTCCATCCTATCCCTGCTCTCTTGAGCTCTCCCTCTCCTCTCCCTGTCTCTGCCTTCTCATGTCTGTCCATCCCATCCCTGCTCTCTAGAGCTCTCTCTCTCTCCTCTCTCTGTCATCTCCTGTCTGTCCATCCTATCCCTGCTCTCTAGAGCTCTCCTCTCCTCTCTCTGCCATCTCATGCCTGTCCATCCTATCCCTGCTCTCTAGAGCTCTCCTCTCCTCTGCCTCTCTCTGCCATCTCATGTCTGTCCATCCTATCCCTGCTCTCTAGAGCTCTCCTCTCCTCTGCCTCTCTGCCATCTCATGTCTGTCCATCCTATCCCTGCTCTAGAGCTCTCCTCTCTTCTCTCTCTCTGCCATCTCATGCCTGTCCATCCAATCCCCTGCCATCTCTCTCCTCTCCCATCTTCTGCCTCTCCCTGTCTTTGCATCTCATGTCTGTCCATCCCTCTCTGACTGTCCATCCTTCCCTGCTCTCTAGAGCCTCCTGTCTTTTTCTCTGCCATCTCATGTCTGTCCATCTCCCTTCTCTCAAGCTCTCCTCTCTCTGCCTCTCTCTGCCATCTCATGTCTGTGCATCCCATCCCTGCTCTCTAGAGCTCTCCTCTCTCTCTGCCCTCCTCTGCCATCTCATGTCTGTCATCCCTATCCCTGCTCTCCTGTCTCCTCCTCTGCTCTCTCTGCCATCTCATTCTGTCCATCCTATCCCTGCTCTCTAATGCTCTCCTCTGCCTCTCTCTGCCATCTCATTGCTGTCTATCCATCCTGTCCCTCAAGCTCCCTCTCCTGTGCCTCTCCTGCCATCTCATGTCTGTCCTTCCATCCCATCTCTGCTCTTTTGAGCTCTCCTCTCCTCTGCCTCTCTCTGCCATCTCATTGCTGTCCATCCTGTCCCTGCTCTCTGAGCTCTCCTCTGCCTGCCTCTCCCTGTCTCATGCTGTCCATCTGCCCTGCTCTCTAGAGCTCTCCTCTCCTCTCCTCTCTCTGCATCTCATGCCTGTCCATCCCTCCCTGCTCTCTAGAGCTCTCCTCTCCTCTCTTCTCTGCCATCTCATGTCTGTACATCCTATCCCTGCTCTATAGAGCTCTCCTCTCCCTCTCTTTCTCTGCCATCTCCTGTCTGTCCATCTCATCCCTGATCTTGCTTTCCTCTCCCCTCTCTGCCTTCTCTCATGTCCATCCTCAATACCTGCTCTCTATCCTCCCCTGCTCTTCTCTCCTCTGCTCTTCCTCTCTCTGCCATGTCAGGTCTGTCCATCCTATCCCTGCTCTCTAGAGCTCTCCTCTCTTCTGCATCTCTCTGCCATCTCATGTCTGTCCATCCTATCCCTGCTCTCTAATGCTCTCTTCTCCTCTGCATCTCTCTGCCATCTCTTATCTGTCTATCGTATCCCTGCACTCTCAAGCTCTCCACTCCTGTGCCTCCCTCTGCCATCTCATGTCTTCTGTCAAGAGCGTGTCCATCCTACCTCTGCTCTTTTGAGCTCTCCTCTCCTCTGCCTCTCTCTGCCATTTCATTGCTGTCCATCCTGTCCCTGCTCTCTTGAGCTCTCCTCTTTTATGCCTTTCTCGGCCATCTCATGACTGTCCATCCTATCCCTGCTCTCTAGAGCTCTCCTTTCCTCTGCCTCTCTCTGCCACCTCATGCCTGTCCATGCTGTCTCTGCTCTCGAGAGCTCTCCTCTCCTCTCTATGCCATCTCTGACTCTCCATCCTATCCCTGCTCTCTAGAGCTCTCCTCTCCTCTGGCTTTCTCTGCCATCTCATGTCTGTCCATACTATCCCTGATCTCAAGCTCTCCTCTCCTCTGCCTCTCTCTGCCATCTCATGTCTGGCCTTCTTATCCCTGCTATTTAGAGCTCTCCTCTGCTCTTCCTCTCTCTGCCATGTCAGGTCTGTCCATCCTATCCCTGCTCTCTAGAGCTCTCCTCTCTTCTGCATCTCTCTGCCATCTCATGTCTGTCCATCCTATCCCTGCTCTGTAATGCTCTCCTCTCCTCTGCCTCTCTCTGCCATCTCATGTCTGTCTATCGTATCCCTGCGCTCTCGAGCTCTCATCTCCTCTGCCTCTCTCTGCCATCTCATGTCTATCCATCCTATTCCTGCTCTCTAGAGCTCTCCTCTCCTCTGCCTCTCTCTGCCACCTCATGCCTGTCCATCCTTTCCCTCCTCTCTAGAGCTCACCTCTCCTCTGCCTCTCTCTGCCATCTTATGCCTGTCCATCCTATACCAGCTCACTTGAGCTCTCCTCTTTTCTGCCTCTCTCTGCCATCTCATGTCTATCAATCATATCCCTTTTCTCTAGAGCTCTACTCTCCTCTGCCTCTCCCTGCCACCTCATGCCTGACCATCCTTTCCCTGCTCTCTAAAGCGCTCCTCTCCTCTGCTCTATCTGCCATCTCATGACTTTCCATCCTATCCCTGCTCTCTAGAGCTCTCCTCTCCTCTGCCTCTCTCTGCCACCTCATGCCTGTCCATCCTTTCCCTGCTCTCTTGAGCTCACCTCTCCTCTGCCTCTCTCTGCCATCTTATGCCTGTCCATCCTATACCTGCTGTCTAGAGCTCTCCTCTCCTCTGCCTCTCTCTGCCATCTCTTGTCTGTCCATCCTATCCCTGCCCTCTAGAGCACTCCTTTCTATGCCATCTTATGCCTGTCCATCTTGTCTTTGCTCTCTAGAGCTCTCCTCTCCTCTTTATGCCATCTCTGACTGTCCATCCTATCCCTGCTCTCTAGAGCTCTCCTCTCCTCTGGCTTTCTCTGCCATCTCATGTCTGTCCATACTATCCCTGATCTCAAGCTCTCCTCTCCTCTGCCATTCTCTGCCATCTCATGTCTGGCCATCTTATCCCTGCTATTTAGAGCTCTCCTCTGCTCTGCCTCTCTCTGCCATCTCATGTCTGTCTATTCTATCCCTGCTCTCTAGAGCTCTCCTCTCTTCTGCATTTCTCTGCCATCTCATGTCTATCCATCCTATCCCTTTTCTCTAGAGCTCTCCTCTCCTCTGCCTCTCTCTGCCACCTCATGCCTGTCCATCCTTTCCCTGCTCTCTTGAGCTCACCTCTCCTCTGCCTCTCTCTGCCATCTTATGCCTGTCCATCCTATCCCTGCTCTCTAGAGCTCTCCTCTCTTCTGCATTTCTCTGCCATCTCATGTCTATCCATCCTATCCCTTTTCTCTAGAGCTCTCCTCTCCTCTGCTCTCTCTGCCATCTCATGACTGTCCATCCTATCCCTGCTCTCTAGAGCTCTCCTCTCCTCTGCCTCTCTCTGCCACCTCATGCCTGTCCATCCTTTCCCTGCTCTCTTGAGCTCACCTCTCCTCTGCCTCTCTCTGCCATCTCATGCCTGTCCATCCTATCCCTGCTCTATTGAGCTCTCCTCTCCTCTCCTCTCTCTGCACTATCATGTCTGTCTATCCTATCACTGCTCTCGAGCACTCATCTCCTCTGCCTCTCTCTGCCATCTCATGTCTGTCCATCTTATTTCTGCTCTATAGAGCTTTCCTCTCCTCTCCTCTCTCTGCCTTCTCATGCCTGTCCATCCAATCCCTGCTCTCTAGCTCTCTCCTTTTCTCTCCTATCTGGCATCTCATGCCTGTCCATCGTATCCCTGCTCTCTGTAGCTCTGCTCTCCTCTACCTCTCTGTGCCATTTCATGTCTGTCCATCGTATCCCTGCGCTCTCCAGCTCTCCTCTCCCCATCCTCTCTCTGCCATCTCATGTCTGTCCATCCTATCCCTGCTCGCTAGAGCTCTCCTCTCCTCTGCCTTTCTCTGCCATCTCATTCCTGTCAATCCTATCCCTGCTCTCTCCAGCTCTCCTCTCCTCAGCCTCTCACTGCCATCTCATGTTTGTCCATCCTATCCCTGCACTCTAGAGCTCTCCACTGCCTCTCTCTGCCATCTTATGCCTCTCCATCCTATCCCTGCTCTCTAGAGCTATCCTCTCCTCTGCCTCTCTCTGCCATCTCATGCCTGTCCATCTTATCCCTGCTCTCCTGAGCTCTCCTCTCCTCTGTCTGCCATCTCATTTCTGTCCATTATATCCCTGCCCTATGGAGCTCACCTCTCCTCTCGTCTCTCTGGCATCTCATGCCTGTCCTTCCTATTCTTGCTCTCTAGCTCTCTCCTCTCCTCTCCTCTCTACCATCTCATGCCTGTCCATGCTACCCCTGCTCTCCAGAGCTCTCCTCTCCTTTGCTTCCTTCTGTCATCCCATGTCGGTCCATTCTATTCCTGCTCTAAAGAGCTCTCCTCTCCTCTCCTCTCACTGCCAGCTCATGTTGGTCCATCCTATCCCTGCTCTCTAGAGCTCTCCTCTGCCTCTCTCTTCCATCTCATGCCTCTCCATCCTATCCCTGTTCTCTAGAGCTCTCCTCAACTCTGCGTCTCTCTGCCATCTCATGCCTGTCCATCCTATTCCTGCTCTCTCGAGCTCTCCTCTCCTCTGTCTGCCATCTCATGTCTGTCCATCCTCTCGCTGCTCTCGAGCTGTCCTCTCCTCTACCTCTCTCTGCCATCTCATGTCTGTCCATCATATCCCTGCCCGATGGAGCTCACCTCTCCTCTCGTCTGTCTGGCATCTCATGCCTTTCCTTCCGATCCCTGCTCTCTAGAGCTCTCCTCTCCTCTCCTCTCTCACATAACATAAAATAACATGAATGGCGAGAACAGGCCTTTCAGCCCAACCAGGCTCCCAAGTTTCTTCATACTATTGTTAATATAACCCTTCAGATACTCAATGACTCAATGGTATCTAGCTTTAAGTCAAGCCTACTCTTGAAATCCACCAAGGTTTCTGCCTCAACAATCTGGTTAGGCAAGCTATTCCACATCGAAATTACTCTTTGGGTGAAGAAATATTTCCGAATATCAGTGCCAAATTTACCTTTGGTCAACTTCCATTTGTGACCCCGAGTTGTACTAACAACACTTGGTCGAAGGAATCCAACATAATTCACTTTGTTAATCCCTTTAACATATTTAAAGACCTCAATCAAATCACCCCTTAGTCTCCTTTTCCTAACACTAAAGAGATTAAGGATCTTCAGCCTCTTCCCATTGCTTTCATGTTTTATACCTGGAATTAGCTTAATGGCTCTTCTCTGAACTTTCTCTAGAGCCTCTATATCTTTCTTAAAGTATGGTCCCCAGAACTGTACACAATACTCCAGATGTGGTCTGACAAATGTGTTGAAGAAAAGAAGCATCACCTCCTTAGATTTGTACTCAATACTTTTGGCATTGTATCCCAGCATCCGATTGGCTTTTTTAACTGCTACGGCACAATGGCTAGAGCCTGTGAGGGTTTGGTCAACAATCCACTCCCAGATCTTTCTCGTGTGGAGCAGATTCCAGTTTAAAACCTCCCATGAAGTAATCCCGTCTAATGTTTTTATTACCTACATGTGCAACTTCACATTTCGCTTCATTAAATTTAATTTGCCACATTTCATTCTGGATTTCATCCAAATCATCCTGAATCACTTTAGTGGACTCTAAACTATTTGCCAAACCCCCCAATTTAGTATCATCTGCAAATTTAACTAATCTGCTCTCAATATTCCTATCAAAGTCATTAATGTAGATGAGGAACAGCAGGGGTCCCAACACCGATCCCTGGGGGCGCCACTCCCCACCATACCCTAGCTCAGATGAGATACCATTGACCACCACTCTTTCTGTTCTGTCCTGTAACCAGTTTTGAATCCACTCCTGAATACCTCCTGTAACTCCAATGGAGCTCATTTTAAAAATTAGTCTCTTATGTGGTACTGTATCAAATGCTTTCTGAAAATCCAAGTATATGATGTCATAAGCCCTGTTCTGGTCATAAGTCTTGGTGGCCTCTTCAAAAAATTCCAGAAGGTTTGTCAGGCATGACATTCCCTTACGGAAACCATGTTGGCCATCCCTCAAGATACTGTTACGTTCAAGAAATAAGTCCATCTCATCTTTTATGATAGATTCCAATATTTTGCAGGCAATGCAAGTTAAACTGACTGGCCTGTAATTTCCTGGCTCAGTACGGTCCCCTTTCTGATTTATTGGTATTATATTGCCCTGTTTCCAATCATTTGGTATTTCTCCAGTTTCTAAAGACCGTCTTAAGATGGCGGATAGCGGCTTAAAGATGATCTCACCAACTTCCCTGAGCACTCTAGGATATAAGCCATCAGGACCCTCCGCCTTATCTGGCTTTAGTTTATGCAACTTGTCTAATACTTCGTTATCCCTAACCTCAATTTCCGCTAAATAATCTTGAGCATTTAACATGCCCTCTGGCGAATAAAGACCCACTCTGAGGTAAAATTCTCAACAAAGTAACTGTTTAAGGCATCCATTAATATCCTTGTTATCATATAGCAGCGATCCATTTTTATTCTTTATGCACTTAACCTGCTCTTTGACTTTCCTTTTTCTGCTACATTGAAACCTCATTCCCTAGGATATCAATTCTAAAGAGGGATATAAATGATTAAGTTTGTAGTGCTACAAGTAGAGTGATGACACTCAGAGTATATAAAGGTTTTAGAGCAACATATGCTCCCCTCCAGACGACATCTATTCCAGGGAAGGCCTTGTGTATTTCAGCAGGACAATGCAAAATCACATACTGCAGCTATTACAACAGCATGGCTTCGTAGTAGAAAAGTCTGTGTGCTAAACTGGCCTGCCTGCAGTCCTGATCTTTCACCGATTGAGAACATTTGGAAAAGTATTTCAGGAAAAGTCCATCAAAGGAGACCCAGAACTCTCCAGCAGCTGGAAGCCTGTATTAAACAAGAGTGGGATCAAATTCCAATGGCTAAACTCAAGAAACTTGTCTCCTCAATGCCCAGACGCCTCCACTCTGTGTTAAAAAGAGGGGATGGTACACCATGGTAAACAGGCTGCTGTCCCAACTTTTTGAGACCTGTAGCAGCCATCAAATTTGAAATGGGCTCATTTTGTGGTTAAAATAGTAAATTTCTCAGTTTCAACATTTGCTATGTTATCTCTGTTCTATTGTGAATAAAATACTGGCTGGTGTGACTTGAAAGTCATTGTGTTTTGATTTTATTCACAATTTACACTTTGTCCCAACTATTTCGGAATTGGCGTTGTACTTGTTGTGCTTACTACTGTTATAGTAGACTTTTATTTATCACAGAATATTACTTACTACTTTATCTACAGCAATAGAACGGCTCATGATCAGTCGGCTGGAACATCTGAAAGAGGAGGTGGCTGTGATCAATCGCACCTCTCCAGCTGCTCTCCTGCCAGAACGCATACATTTGCCAATGAGCAACCTCCAGGACCTCAAAATGGTTGAAAGCAGACTTAAAGAGGAGACCTGCTATAAAGACATGGTACGTTTTGTTTCCTCATATTCTATGATCACATTTTCCATTATACAAACCCCAATTCCTTCTAGGCATGCCCAATGCTGCAACACGACAGAGCACTCGGGTCACGTCGGATAGGCCATCACAAAATACATAAAACGGTCTTATTAACATTAGATAAATTCCATTAAAAGTATAAAACAATAGTATGGTGCATAAAACATTAGCCAAATTCAATTAAAATATAAGACAATAGACTATAGGCAGGGCTTACCCCGGAATTAAAATTTGTTCAAAATTAAAACTATTTCACAAAGAGTTTGGAAAGCTTGAATTCCTTATAGCACCGTCTCGCGAAATCTTTACATAACAATAGCCCCCTAAGGGAGTCAGCCACTCCGTATTCAGGTCTGACCGACCTGGCAACCAACATGCTCAAAGCCTCTGCCACAGAAGAGAGGCCAAACTCCTCAGCCTCTCTGTACTAGACCCTGTGACACAGTGTCCAAGCATCTCGGCCGCCAGGTCACGTGCAGGACAATCGACTTTCATTATATCTGTGCCAGAGAGATGCAGTTTTTAACTTTATGGTCTCTGACACAGAGCAGACATCGAGGGCCCAGAGTAATGCCGAGTGACAGTCAAATTTGCTCAAGCCAAAGGCTCTTTTTACCAAAGTGTGCAGCAGGGAATCAAGGTCTTTACGATCTCTTGCGGATAGATGCACGGAGCCAATGTCATAGAACAAAGATGACGCACATACCGCGTTCCACAGTCCAACTTTAGCCTCAGAGCAAAGCCCTGGATAACACATACCACTCTGAGATAAACTAAAATATGACTTTCTACAAATTCTGGACTGTTTCTCAACACGCTTGGAAGAACTACCCTTACTACTCATGATGACACCTAGGATTTACATCGAATCAAAATTATCAAATGTTATTCCCCCAAGGGACCGACGTGGCTCAGATTGAAAGATATTTTTTTCAACTATCATACAGTTAGACTTTTTGACCCCAAAATTAAAGCGCCAGGCTTTAGCATATGGATCACAAATGTCAATCAGCTTCTGCAGCCCTGTGATGCTAAGACTAAAGCTGGATTTATGGTTCTGCGTCAACTCCACGCAAAGGGCATGCCATCGCCTCGACACCGTCGTGGACTTTTCAAAGTTCTGTGTTGAGGTCGTTTGCGTCGTGCTGTGCCGCGAAGCAATTCACCGCCAAACCACTTGGAAAACAAACTGGAAAAGCAAAGCGCCGGAAGTGATGTAGTAGAGTGGACCAATCGGTGCCCTTGTGGTCTGCCTCGCTTTGACGTGCAGTTAGAAAATTTCCGAGGTGCACGGCAGGCGACACAGAGGCTCTGCGGTGGGGGTTCACGTCGCCGCAGAGGCCCTGCGTCTTCACTGCGTCGGTTTGACGCAGAACCATAAATCCAGCTTTAGGAGGGTAATGTCGTCCGCATGTGCAAAGAGGTTAAACGTGTGGTTTCCAATTCTAACCCCTGCCGAATCGGATTGTTCCAATTCTCTAAGGTCATTTATAAAAAATACTGAAAAGGATTAGCGACAAAAGGCTACCCTGGCGGGTGCCAAGCATGACTGAGAAGGCAGGGCCACAGGAGTCATTCCACCTAACAGTGGTGTCCAGACTCCCATACCAGCGATTCAGAAATAGCCAGTGTTCAACCAGAATTTTACTAATAAGCTTATAAAATAATCCACTGTGCCAAATGCAGTCAAAACACTTCTCCGTGTCCAGACCTCAAACATAGAAAGGGGTTTTCTCCAGCCTAGGCAAGTGCGACATTGTTGCCGTGCTGATGGTGGGGTGATATTTTCGTGATGAGGAAAGTGTGCTGTTATGCTGATTTGAGCACATTCTAAATGTCTTGTTGACCAATCAGATTGCTTGGTCGGAACTACTTGCTGTATAATCCTTAGTTTTTTTCATTTACATTTCAATTGTTGTTTTCTTCCCCTTTTAGATGCTGTGAAAAAAAGCAGCCGGGCCACAGCGTCTGAGGTTGAGGGAGCCATTAGAACTTGGCTCCGGAATGCGAGAGACAGGGATGGAGGAAGGATCAAAAGACTGAAGAAATTTCCTGCAGCGGCCCCATATGGGCCCTAGGGAGGCATGTTTGTTAAAGTCATGTTTGAAAAAATTTTTGCAGTTTCATTAAGTTTTTACATGTTTTTCACTCCCTATGACATTTGTTATGGCCCCAATTTGTTATGGCGTCACGGACAGCAAGGGATGACAGACAAAATCCTTTCAGTTCAACAGATTTAATTAAACAAACACATAGAACTAATCTACACCCTACACTACTGACCAAGATTGAAAAAGAAAATAAAAAATGAGATATTTACAATTCCCTGTAATGGAGATGGGCTGCTATGTTGTGATGTCCTGGGACAGGAAAATGCTCCAACACAGGCAAAAATCCACAAAAGCTTAACAGGTCTTGAAAAGAGTGACAGGTCTGGTCAAATGTATCCTTCTTGCAATTTCTCCTACTACTCTACTCTCTCAATTTTTCTCCTTATATACTCTTGTCCAGCCCCCTCCCATTCTGGGACTTTCCCCTCTGGGCATGCCCTGGACATGCCCAACCTAGCTTCAGACTGGGCTTCACAAAAAAAAAGTCAATACTGCCATCTAGTGGCTATTTACCACATTACACAATAAAACCATTTTCATGAAAAAATTGCATGTTTCAGTTAATCATCCCTTTTAATATAATCATATTTGAACTTCAAAAAAAATGTCCCCAATGCTTATTCATCCAGAGGAGATTAACTTTAATTTAATTACTGATTTGTTACAATGTGATTGTAGAGCCAGTGGGGCCGACAGCGGGCCAACGATGGGCCCACATCAGGAAAGCCCAATACCCAGTCCAGAGTGTGGGTTGAGTGCGGGCCGGCACACTGCGGGCCCACAATGGGCCCTCATCAGGAAAGCCCATACCCAGTCCAAAGTATGGGTTGAGTGCGGGCCCCACTGGGGTGAAATGCAGGCCCACATCAGGAAAGCCCAATACCCAGTCCAAAGTGTAGGCATGTTACAGGCATTCTGCGGGCCCACAATGGGGCCCACTGGGGGCCCACTCTGCTTCATGTGGGCAGCCCACACTCAGCCCACACTTAGCCCAAAGTGTGGGCTTGCCCACTGGGGCCCCACACGGGCCCCTTAGTGTGGGGCCCGCCGCGTGCCCTGCATTTCCGGCAGCGTGCGGGGCCCACAGTGGGTTGCCATGAGTGGGCCCCTAAGTTCCTGCCAGTGGCCCCACACGGGTCCCAAAAGGCATGTTTGCTGGGAAGGACCTTCAACATTTCAGTCAGCTAAAGGTAAGTTTCCTTCATCATTGTATTCACCGATCTTAACCATTTCATTGGATATAAATAGTACAGCAGCTAATATAACTAATAATTTAGAAATCTCAGATTTTTTTCTTCGTTATCTGCTGTAAATATAAGGTGAATTTTGGGGAAAAAAACTTGGATAGCTAATGTTAGCTTGTAGCTTACGTTGGCAAACGATTGAAACTTTCATAAGTTGTTCCCCAAGTGAAACATAGTTAATTTACATTATTCTAACCACTGATCGTTTTTGAAAGTTAAATTTTACGACGCTCAGTACAAATTAAATAAGAAACCTAGCGTTAGCTATACTCGCTCAACTTTAAGACGAATATGAATCGTGCAACTCAGTCGTAAAAACAACACTGAGTAACACTGCGCTATTTTAGTTGGCGTCAGATGTAGCCAGCGTTTGAGTGTAGTCCTAATGGGGGTAACGTTATGGCGTTATTTCATGTCACAGTCATGGCTAGCTTGCTGTGCCTTTTATATTTAGAAATTTACGGTAAACGATGTGAATTAGGCACTATACGGATGCATCATCTGTGAAAGCCAATATAATTAGCCAGCTGAAATGAAGTTGAGACTCTAATTTTATTGAAACTCATTGATGACACTGAGGACAGAAGGGGCCTGACTCATTAAGACCTTTTGGATAGAATTTCCCTGGCAAAACCAGTAACATTGGCTAGTTAAATGCATCCTTTGGCCTATTTTGTTTCACTTTTAGTACATGGCTTTGTTGCATAGGGTTATCATTATTTTAAATAAAACTATTGTTGAAATATCTGTCCTATGAATTGCACAGACTGTCTTGAGATGCAAGCAAGTGCTGGCAGAGAAAGATGTGAGGAGCCTGATCAGTGAAATGCTCCACAGCGATGTTTAGAAAGGAGGCGACTGGGAACCTGGTACAGTATTTGCATTCTTTTTGTCCAACACTTATGGTGCTGTGATGATTATGCACACAGAAGTCCTTAATTTTATATGACAAAGGTTACACAAATTTTTCTTGGGCCTAGTAATGAATTGGATCAGATGTGACCTGAAACAGAACTAACAGGGCAGTGGCTTTGAGGTGAGGGTTGAATCATTGTTTTAACTGGTAAAATGGGAATATTCAATGGGAGCGTGTAATTTCATACAGGCAGATGAAGCACTATATACAGGCTCCGTGTTGGTTGAATAATCACACACCTCTCTCTGGGGATCAATGCTTTGAGGAGAAGTTTTGAAATTGGTGTCACAAGGTCACTGGAGGGGGCTATGAGGTAGCCTAAAGCTGCACCCCAAACTGCGGACTCAGACTTCACTGCTTAAAAAAATTGAGGAAAAAGTAAAATAATTTCATGTACTCACCTCTTTTACTGTGTTTGTGTTTCTTCTTGCAGAAGACACAATGCACAGCGCGCTCGGTGAAAGAAGAGGAGGTCGACTAGTAAATGTGTAAAAAAAAAACTAAACTGACTGAAGAAATAGTGATTTTAGACTTTTTATAGGGATGCTCATGAACCACAAAATTTCATCTGAGCACCCCAGGATAATGTTAATAATTATAATGGACTGTTGTTATTTTCCAAACTCATTTTAAGCCCTCTAACATTACACTTTGAGAAAGAGATGACAAACGATTACAGGTTCTAAGCAATTTATTTAAATCATTAGAAAAAAAGCAATATGAAACCTGTTTTGAAGTTAAGTTGGTCTGTGGAACCCCTGGCAAAAATTATGGAAAACCCGCACAGATGATGTGCATTCAGCTATTTTACTCCATAGCAAATAAGGGCCAGACAGATTCTTCTCTGTTTTTATGTTTTGCTCGTGTTGTTGTCACAACTGGTAGCATGAGGCAGAACCTGCAGCCCAGTCTGGTTGCACTGGTAGTCCAGCTTTTCCAGGACAGCACTTCCATAAGTGCAGTTGCTAGAAGGTTTGCTGTGTCTCCCAGCGCAGTCTCAAGAGCATGGAGGAGATACCAGGACACCAGCGGTTTCACGAGGAGAGCTGGACAGGGCTGTAGACGGGCATCAACCCAGCAGCAGGACTGTATCTGCTCCTTTGTGTGGGAAGGAATATAAGAGCACTGCCAGAGCCCTACAAAATGACCTCCAGCAGGCTACTGGTGCACATTTTTCTGACCAAACTGTCAGAAACAGACTGTGAGGGCGGCATGAGGGCCCGATGTCGTCAAGTGGGACGTGAAATCACAGCCCAGCACCATGCAGCTTGACTGGCATTCGCTAGAGAACAATAGAATTGGCAGGTTCAGCATTAGCACCCCGTTCTCTTCACAGATGAGAGCAGGTTCACACTGAGTACATGTGATGGGCGTGAAACAGTCTGGAGACACTGTGGTGAATGTTATGCCTCCTGTAACATCATCCAGCATGACTGATTTGGCAGTGGATCAGTAATGGTCTGGGGAGGCATATCCTTAGGGGGTTGCACAGCCCTCCAAGTCATTGCCAACGTTACCCTGACTGCTGTTAGACACTGGGGTGAAATCCTTAGAGCGATTGTGTGACCTTATGCTGGTGCAGTGTGTCATGGGTTCCCCCTGGTGCAGGACAATGCCTGGCGACATGCGGTCACAGCATGTAGGCAGTTCCTGGATGATTAAAGCATTGATGCCATAGATTGACCCTCTCGTTCCTTTGACCTAAACCCAATTGAGCTCCTGTGGGATCCTATGTATCAGTGCATCCAACGCTGATAAGTACCACCACAAACTGTGCAGGAGCTCACTGGTGCCATGATCCAGGTCTGGGAGGAAGTCCCTCAGGACACCACCACTGACTCATCAGAAGGATGCCCAGATGCTGTCGAGAGTGTTTTTATTAGTGAAGTCCATGCCTCCAAGAATTCAGGCAATAAGAAAAGCCCGGGGTGGAGCAACAAAGTATTAATTCTGGATTTTTGATGATTCCATAATTCATTCCTCAAATTATAGTGATGCCATATATTTCCTCCACTTGTTAACGAAAAAATATGCCATTTATTAAAATCTAATTTCTTTTCTGTGTGTTTCATGAAGCCTGAATGTTAAGCTAATGAACAAAAATTGTTTTGTGTCATGTCTGCAATTTGTTGATTTGCTATGAAGTAAACAAGCTGAATGAACATCCACTGCGCTGATTCCAGAATTGTAGCATGCATGACCTTGCTTGGCATGGCTTTTCTGATCCTCACAGAGCCGGGCTCAGACTACAGGAGATTTAAAGTCCTCACTGATTTGAAATTGTGCTATAACTCACAGAAAAGGATGAACTTTTCCTATTTTTTTTCTCTCAATTTCCAAACAAGCTCAAACTGCACATTTAGAAATTTGCAATCCATCATACCATACAAGTTATGATTAAGGTCATCTTGCCTGAAAGAGCTACTGTATGCCACGACTCAGGTGACCATGGGGAGGCAGAAGGCAGATGTTTAAAGACAAAGATTTTGAGGGAGCGGTTAGGGATAGTGGCAACACAGTTGATTTGTTCTCCAACAGCTGGGGGTGAGAATTTAATGGTCAGTTTTAATTAGGTTTTATAACTTTTGATACTCGGCTAGCCTCTCTGCGGCTAAGGTTTTACCATTGCTGTTTGATACCATCAGCTCTTAAACCCTGAATGGGATGTTAAAATTTATTTTATGACAGAATATTCCAGTTCTAAATCCATCCATCTTCTTCCGCTTATCTGGGGCCGGGTTGGGGGGCAGCAGTCTAAGCAAGGATGCCCAGACTTCCCTCTCCTGGACACTTCCTCCAGTTCTTCCGGGGGTATCCTGGCGTTCCCAGGCCAGCCGAGCGACATAGTCCCTCCAGCGTGTCCTGGGTCTTCCCGGGGCCTCCTCCTGGTGGGGCATGCCGGAACACCTTCCCAGGAAGGCGTCCAGGGGCATCCGATACAGATGCCCAAGCCACCTCAGCTGGCTCCTCTCGACGTGGAGAAGCAGCGGCTCTACTCCGAGCTCCTCCCGGGTGACAGAGCTTCTCACCCTATCTCTAAGGGAGCGCCCCACCACCCTGCGGAGGAAACCCATTTCAGCCGTTTGTGTCCGAGATCTCGTTCTTTCAGTCATGACCCAAAGTTCCTGGCCATAGGTGAGGGTAGGAACGTAGATTGACTGGTAAATTGAGAGCTTCGCCTTTCGGCTCAGCTCCTTCTTCACCACAACAGATCAGTACAATGACCGCATTACTGCTGCCGCTGCACCGATCCATCTGTCAATCTCGCGCTCCATCCTTCCCTCACTCGTGAACAAGACCCCAAGAAACTTAAACTCCTCCACTTGAGGCAGGAGCTCTCCTCCAACCTGGAGGGGGCTAGCCACCTTTTTCCGGGTCGAGAACCATGGCCTCGGACTTAGAGGTGCTGATTCTCATCCCAGCTGCTTCGCACTCGGCTGCAAACCGCCCCAGTACATGCTGAAGGTTCTGGTTCGAAGGAGCCAACAGGACAACATCATCCGCAAAAAAGCAGAGATGAGATCCTCTGGTCCCCAAACCGGACTCCCTCCGGCCCTGGCTACGCCTAAAAATTCTGTCCATAAAATAATGAACAGAACCGGTGACAAAGGGCAGCCCTGCCGGAGTCCAACATGCACCGGAAACAGGTCTGACTTACTGCCGGCAATGCGAACCAAGCTCCTGCTCCGGTCATACAGAGACCGCACGGCCCTTAGTAGAGGGCCCCGGACTCCATACTCCCGAAGCACCTCCCACAGAATGCCACGAGGGACACGGTCAAATGCCTTCTCCAAGTCCACAAAACACATATGAACTGGTTGGGCAAACTCCCATGAACCCTCAAGCACCCTGCGGAGGGTATAGAGCTGGTCCAGTGTTCCCGGACCAGGACGAAAACCCGCATTGTTCCTCCTGAATCCGAAGTTCGATTATCGGCTGAATTCTCCTCTCCAGCACCCTGGAATAGACTTTACCCAGGAGGCTGAGGAGTGTGATCCCCCTGTAGCTGGTGCACACCCTCCGGTCCCCCTTCTTAAAAAGTGGGACCACCACCCCGGTCTGCCAGTCCAGAGGCACTGTCCCCGACTGCCACGCAAATTTGCAGAGGCATGTCAACCAAGACAGCCCTATAACATCCAGAGACTTGAGGTACTCAGGGCGGACCTCATCCACCCCGGTGCCTTGCCACCGAGGAGTTTCGAACTACCTCAGTGACTTCAGCCCGAGTGATGGATGAATCAGCCTCTGGGTCCCCAGCCTCTGCTTCCTCTATGGAAGGCGTATCAGTGGGATTGAGGAGATCCTCGAAGTATTCCTTCCACTGGCCAACAATATCCCCAGACAGAAGTCAACAGCTCCCCCCTCCACTGTAAACAGTGTTGGCAGGGCACTGCTTTCCCCTTCTGAGGCGCCGGACGGTTTGCCAGAATCTCTTCGGGGCCGACCGATAATCCTCCTCCATGGCCTCCCGAACTTTTCCCATACCCAAGTTTTGCTTCCGCCACCACCGGGCTGCAGCACGCTTAGTCTGCGGTACCTGTCAGCTGCCTCAGGAGTCCCATGAGCCAACCAAGCCCGATAGGACTCCTTCTTCAGCTTGACGGCATCCCTTTACTTCCGATGTCCACCACCGGGTTCGGGGGTTGCCACCGCGACAGGCGCCCGGAAACCTTACGGCCACAGCTCCGAACTGCCGCATCAACAATGGAGGTCGAGAACATGGTCCATTCAGACTCAATGTTTCCAGCCTCCCTTGGGATCTGGTCAAAGCTCTCCCGGAGGTGGGAGTTGAAAACCCCTCTGACAGAGGGGTTCCGCCAGACATTCCCAACAGACCCTCACAACACGTTTGGGCCTGCCAAGTCTGTCCAGCTTCCTCTTCCGCCAGCGGATCCAACTCACCACCAGGTGGTGATCAGTGGACAGCTCAGCCCCTCTCTTCACCCGGAGTGTCCAAAACATACGGCCGAAGGTCAGATGACACGACCACAAAGTCGATCATTGACCTCCGGCCTCCGAGGCGCCCTCGTGCCCGAGCACTGATGGACGCCCTTATAAAAACATGGTGTTTGTTATGGACAAACTGTGACTAGCACAGAAGTCCAATAACAAAACACCACTCGGGTTCAGATCGGGGAGGCCATTCCTCCCAATCACGCTCCTCCAGGTAACACTGTCGCTGCCCACGTGAGCATTGAAGTCCCCAGCAGAACGATGGAGTCCCCAGTTGGAGCACTTTCCAGTACCCTCCCATGGACTCCAAGAAGGCCGGGTACTCTGCACTGCCATTAGGCCCATAAGCGAAACGACAGTGAGGCACCTGTCCCGACCGAAGCTGCAGGGCAGCGACCCTCTCGTTCACCGGGAAAACTCCGACACATGGCGGCTAAGCTGGGGGCTATAAGCAAACCCACACCAGCCCGCCGCCTCTCCTCTTGGGTTACTCCAGAATAGAAGAGTCCAGCCTCTCTCGAGGAGTTGGGTTCAGGGCCCAGACTGTGCGTGGAGGTGAGCCCGACTATCTCTAGCCGGTACCGCTCAACCTCCCGCACAAGCTCAGGCTCCTTCCCCCAGTGAGGTGACATTCCATGTCCCGAGAACCAGTTCAGTGTCCAGGGATTGGATTGTCGGGGCACCCGCCCATGACTCACCCAATACACAATGCATCGGCCCCTTTTGAACCCTCCCGGGGGTGATGGGCCTCTGAAGAAGGTGGGCCCACGTCGCTCGTTCGGGCTGTGCCCGGCGGGTCCTGTGGGTGGAGACCCGACCACCAGGCGCTCGCCTGCCAGCCCCAACCCCAGGCCTAGCTCCAGGGCGGGGCCCCGGTGACGCCAATCCGGGCGACGTAACTGTCCTTGGTGCAGTTCTATTCATTGGGGCTTTGGAACCGCTCTTAGTCTGACCCGTCACCTAGGACCTGTTTGCCTTGGGAGACCCTACCAGGGGCAAGAAGCCCCAGACAACATAGCTCCTAGGATCATCCAGGTACTCAAACCCATCCACCACGATAAGGCGGCGATTCAAGGAGGGGGTTCTAAATCCTGAATATCAAAAATGTTGGACATTATCAGGGCTGCCCTGATGAGTGTGCGAGCAGTTTGGGAGGAATAAGACTGGGGGCCCTATCTTCCACCGGAGTCCCTAAACCCGTTATTTGGGGATTTCGCATTGCGTAACAGGCGTTCCCCTGCGAAAGTTGCTATCTTGCACACCTGCCTATATCCCTAAAACACCAGCGCTACCCGATACATTATGCAGAGGCGTGGTTTGGGCGTTACGCCAGTTAAACCAATCAGTGTGCCAGGTGCCACTGCCTTCCGGAGCAGGCTGCGCTATCCCAAATCCTCAAACCGAAATCCGTGATGGAGAGAGGAGGGTCGCCACGTTTCTCCGTTGACGAAGTTAAATTGCCCGTGCATGAGGTCAAATCCAGTCAGGGGAGGATCTGTTTTTGTTAAGTTAATCATGAATTGTAGTATTATTATTATTATTATTATTTGACATTGACATGTTGTTTCATGTTTGGTATGTAGTAAAAAAAAAAAAAAAAAATCAAGCCTACCCTTTTGTGATGGAAATGTCAAAAAAAAAAAAAAAAAAAAAAAATGTGTTTAGCCATGCACTTCCAACTCCCTCTCCCGTCTAAAATGAAGCATAGAACAAAATCCCATTTTAGAAAAATAAAATTAGGTATATGCACTGGCACTCAGCGACGTAACTTTTTTTTCCCCAGCGAAAGCGACATTTCAGAACTCTTCAGCGAATGAAGGTAATTCTGGTGACAAGTACGTGGTTTTAGATCCGTTTACATTTTCCAATCGGACAGCTATCTATTTTTTACAGCAAGTTGCGTGACGCGCTGCAAAAACAGGTGTACATACTTGTCGCGAATTACCTTCATTCGCAAGAGAGTTCTGAAATGCCGCTCTCGCTGGAAAAAAATTCCGTTGCTGAGTGCTAGTGCATAGCGCTCTCGTGAAAGCCCAAATGCGGGTAGCGGGTGGTTTTAGGACCCGCTATACGCTTACCCTAACGTGTGTGGTCAAGATGGCAATTGTAAGGAAATTGCATAAACACGCCCACAGGCACACCTCCAGGCGCAAATAAAGGATTCGGCATAATGCATAGTGTGGCCGCAAGATATCGTTTAGGAATAGTGGAAGCTGCTAAATGCGTAATTCAGGGGTTGCGGGTAGTGGCAACGGGTAAGGCAGTGTGAAAGATAGAGCCCTAGATCCGTAAACTCCTTACATTACCAGATAATCTTGGCTGAAGATCATTTCTGACCAAGGTCCCAGGCCAGATTTCTGTGATTGCTGGGAGGGGTGAATCTGGCATGCATCGGCCTAAAACTCATGTAGTCTGAGCCCGCCTTATATTGGTGGGGAAATGTACCTGAAACTAACAGTGAGTTTCAAAACTCCAGGTCATACTCCTTCTTACAGAATATGGTTTCAACATCTACTGTCTGCTTTAGAGCCACTACAGCTTCACACTGAACCACACCAGGGGCCTCATTTATAAACAGTGCGTAGGCACAAAAAGATATGCACGTCACTTTCATTGCAAATTTCTGATTCATAAAAACAAACTTGACATTAAGAAAAGAGAAATTATGAAGATTATGCCCAATGTCAATGAATTCCAAGTCCATTCTGATTAAATAAATGAAAATTCCATGCAGTTTTTTTACCCATAGGTTTATAAATTAGGTTATTTTCCACAAAATGTCATTTTTATTTTTTTTTGTGCGTTTGTATTACTTAGGCATGAAATCCACACAAATTTTTATAAATAAGGCCCCTGATCCTTTACTTTTTTGGAAAGTTACGGTTTTTATGATTGAGTCTTTGCCTCAAGTTTCATTAACTGACTGGGCATCCTCTCTGAAACTGGTGAATTCTATTGAAATCTGTGATGGCTCATTCTGAACCTTTATTATAATACACTACAATACACCACCCAACTAATCAGGTTCCCTCTGAATGTAAGATTGTTTACCTAACTGAACTGATGTTTGCCTCAGTGAAAAAGGAAAGTGTTGGATACTTCTGCAGACTCTATATTCCATTTGTAATGTTAATAAA
>CM056210.1:2120521-2355521 GCA_029692085.1 Gymnothorax javanicus
AACAAAACTTTTGTCCAAGCAAAATCTGACCTTTCTGTACAAATTAAATCATAAAACTCAATCAATGACACAAAACTCTATTTTGGTATATTTCGCCTTTCATATAAGCCATTTTTGATTCCAATTGATCAACTACAAGTCAGGTTATTATTTGTTGTTCCTACAACTTGGATAAGTGACAAGACTTTTGTCAGGCACTGTATATTCTGAATGTATTCGCGGCTAAAGGGCGTTGAAGGCACGTTGCACAGCTGAGTGACAATCGTAAGAATGGCAAAAATGAATGCTGCAAAGTCAGCGAAAGTTTTGGATTTTTGCATATATACTGCCATCCTTACAATGCCATATCAATCATATAAATGGAGGCAACAGGCATTCACTTTTTCATAACCATTTCTAATTTTGGTATTGGTCACTCAGTCGATAAATTATTTGATTGTTAATCAGGCCAGCTTAAATAAAAAGAAGAGGCTATTCGCCCTGCGGCAGTTCAGCACAAAAGAACAAAAAGCGGGGCGGATTATAAAATGAAATCTCTTATTGGCCCAACTGAGGGGCAAATAGCAGAAATGCTTCTCTTATCCGTCTCACTGCGATGCGACTAGCAGAACTGCTTTTCTTGTTGGCCCCCTTGCGGGGCAGATAGCTGATCTCTTTCCCCCAGTTCCCCCCGCTGCGGGGCGAATAGCCACTTCCTAAATAAAAACAGCTTGCAGGCAGCCAAGCCGTAAAGGGTGAGCTAACTGAAGGCCCTCTGAACAACTACAAGGCCCAGATGAAAGGAAAGAGAACAACTGACGCCACAAGCACCGCGGCACTGGCGTTTGATTGGATAAAGTTTTTTGGCTGCATTCAAAATGGACACTCACCCACTATATAGGGCACTCTGTAGTGTATGTTCTACAACCCCAATTCCGAAATAGTTGGGACGAAGTGTAAATTGTGAATAAAATCAAAATGCAATGACTTTCAGATCACATGAGCCAATATGTTATTTACAACAGAACATAGATGACATTTCAAGTGTTGAAACTGAGACATTTTACATTTTTTATCCACAAAATGAACTTATTTCAAATTTTCTGGGTGCAACAGGTCTCAGAAAAGGGCTGAAAAAGCAATTAATATATAAGAGAATCAGCTGAAAGAACATTTAGCAAGTAATTAAGTTAACTGGCATCAGCTGTGTAACATGATTGGCTATAAAAGGGATGTCTTAGAGAGGCTGAGTGTCTCAGAAGTAAAGATGGCCAGAGGCTCTCCAACCTGTGAAGGCTACCGTAAAAAAAAATTGTGGAATACTTTAGACACAATGTTCCTCAACGTCAAATTGCAAAGGCTTTGAAGGTCTCATCATCGACAGTGCATAACATCATCAAAAGATTCAGAGAAACTGGAAAAATCTCTGTGCGTAAGGGACAAGGCCGAAGACCTTTACTGGATGCCCGCGATCTTTGGGCCCTCAGACGCCACTGCATCACTCACCGGCATGATTCTGTCATTGACATTACTAAATGGGCCCAGGAATACTTCAGTCCACCATGCCATCCACAGATGCCACCTAAAACTCTATCATGCAAAAAGGAAGCCATTGTTGAGCATGTTCCAGAAGCGCAGCCGTGTTCTGTGGGCCAAGGCTCATTTAAAATGGACTGTAGCAAAGTGGCAAAGTGTCCTGTGGTCAGACAAGTCCAAATTTGACATTCTTGTAGGAAATCATGGGCTTCGTGTCCTCTGGGCTAAAGAGGAGAAAGACCACCCCTCCTGTTATCAGCGCTCAGTTCAAAAGCCAGCATCTCCGATGGTATGGGGATGCATTAGTGCATATGATGTGGGACACTTGCATGTTTTAAAAAGCATCATGAATGCTGAAAGGTATATAAAGGTTTTAGAGCGACATATGCTCCCCTCCAGATGACATCTATTCCAGGGAAGGCCTTGTGTATTTCAGCAGGACAATGCAAAACCACATACTGCAGCTATTACAACAGCATGGCTTTGTAGTAGAAGAGTCCGTGTGCTGAACTGGCCTGCCTGCAGTGGCGCATAATTAATCGAAAAGTCCGTCAAAGGAGACCCAAAACTCTCCAGCAGCTGGGAGCCTGTATTAAACAAGAGTGGGATCAAATTCCAATAGCTAAACTCAAGAAACTTGTCTCCTCAATGCCCAGACGCCTCCACTCTGTGTTAAAAAGAAGAGGGGACGCTACACCATGGTAAATAGGCCCCTGTCCCAACTTTTTTGAGACCTGTAGCAGCCATCAAATTTGAAATGAGCTCATTTAGTGGATAAAACTGTAAAATTTCTCACTTTCAACATTTGCTATGTTATCTCTGTTCTATTGTGAATAAAATACTGGCTGGTGTGATTTGAAAGTCAACGCGTTTTGATTTTATTCACAATTTACACTTTGTCCCAACTATTTCGGAATTGGGGTTGTATATGCACTCTGCTCCCTCATCGCTGAAGCCGCTTGATGCAGTATACCATGCTGCCTTAAGGTTCATAACAGGAGATGGCTTCAGAACACATCACTGTAGTCTTTATTTGAAGGTTGGTTGGTTTTCACTGGCCATGAGAAGGAAGCAACATTGTTGTCTTTTTATGTACAAGGCATTGTTAGGTAAACTGCCTGGATATATTGCCAGTCTGCTTAATTTTAGAAGGGGGGAGTACCATCATCATGCTCTTGAGTATTTGGTTTTAGACATCCCGAGGGTTCACACTGAACTTATTTCATTTGATTGTTTTAAATGTCTGTTTTTGGATGCCATGAAAGTGGAATGTATATGTGTACTGTAGTTCTTTTGTTTTTTTTTTTTTTTTTTTAAATTTATTGTTGTATTACATGCTTTACAATAATTCACAACTGGGCTCTGTTGCAAAAGAGAGCTTGCTCTCAATCAGACTCCCAGCATATATGAATAAATAAAAATAATAGTCTGTATACCAATATGGATAATAGCCATGAGCCTACGACGATCAAATTACTAGCTGCTGGTTTGGGACTGCCATGACTGGCGTGGCTTTGGTTAGTTGGGAGGTGTTTCTAAGATCGAACTCGGCACAACAGATCTCTCTCCTTATTTTCTTAAAATGTAAATTTATTTGCATTAGTTGATAATAGGATGTAGTGTGTTTACGTACAATGCTTGTACATTTAAGCTACAATTGCTAGGCTACTGTCTTTGGAAGCTTATATTAGTTGTAATAGAAAAGTAAATACTTTGGTAAGCTAACTAAGCTAACTGTCGGCACTTACCTGTCAAACTAAAAAAGGCCAACTTTGCATTGCTCTTCATGCCTGTCCTCTCTCTCAGTGCTCACCAGTGGGTGAAAGCCAACTCCAGATTTACTCTCATTTTGGACCAAGCTTTGTCCATACGGTGTTTTGCAGCACTATATTTACTTTTTTCTGCACCTTGATCAATATTTTCATAGCTTTATCGGCAAGCCTTTATAGAGACCTTGCACACTGTTATCAGCTGGGGCCTAAACTACTCCTTCCCAAAGACTGATGCCCAAAAATGTTGCGTACAAACTAAAATAAGTCATAAGATATGATTGTGAGGAATTATTTTTTTATAGGAGTCAAAACATTTTTTGAGGAAAATATTAGTATTCCTTGAAGGCAAAGAAAACAGAATAATTTGTTGTCAGCAACTTCTAGTTTTGGTTCATTTTCTTGAGACATGCAAGCTTACAGAAGTTCTATGACAGTAGTTAGTCACATTAAATTTCAATGAATGTTAGATTTTAATATGTGGCTAAGTGTACTAGATGAGCTACATGACTCCAGTCATCCAACACTCAGATGTGATATTCCTGCAGCAGACTAGTGCAATCTCCGATCCTATGGAGGACAGCAGGGTCTCAAGGTTTTTTCTGGAATTTGGCCAGCAGCCAATCAAGGCCTTAGAACAGGGGTCCCCAATCTTTCCCAGAAAGGGCCAGTGTGGGTGCAGGCTTTCATTGCAACCAAGCAGCTACACACCTGATGCTACTAATCAAGCAGTCCAGGGTGTAATTGCTTGGTTGCAATGAAAGCCTGCACCCACCCTGGCCCTTTCTGGGAAAGACTGGGGACCCCTGCCTTAGAAGCTCGACAAGAGGACTCCAGTCTAATCAATGACTTCAATTTATGAAATTAAGCGCTGACACACACAGAAAAACAGCAAACACTGCAGCCTTACAGGACCCAAGTTTGAGATTCTGTCAGTAAATCAATAAGAGTGAGGCTTCAAGAACTCTAAACTATGTAGACCTACAATATCACTAGCACACTAATTCAAACAAACGATGGAGAAGTTCCAAGCAGGGCAAAGTCTTTCTATTTGACCACAGTATACATCTCTACTCACTCCTTTTCTTGTGCAAATCCAGGCCAGACAGACAGAGCAGAGCCAGTCAGCATTCTGATTTGATTTCCAAACCTACCAGTAGCCTCTTTCACAGCAATCCACTGCAACCAGAGGGCTGTGAGAACTGCCAATCCCATCTATACCCATGGGAAAGCAGGAGCAGTCAAGTGTGTTTACTGGTTTGACCTCAGAGTTCGTAAAAAGTCTCTTACCTCAGCCACTGAGCTCAAAGGGCCCTTTCACCAGAATATAAGGAAAATTACAGTCCCCTCTTTTTGCTGATAACAGGTTTGAAGTAATCTGAGAACCCTTAACACCATGATGGCACGCTACATGGAAACCTGTTCTTTCAGGAACCGCAACCCCTCTCTCTTATATAACCAACACAGACATACCTGGATACAAGAATATGGCAGTCAGACTTGCCTAATTGATAGAATGAAGAGGCTATAGGTAAGCAGATTCATATTCTCCTGAGCACAAGTCTCAAAAAACCTGCAATTTATGACTTAATGCCTTGTGCGCCATCATCAAATACTAATGTGTTGAAATGTCTTGAGCAATACCTCTGCAAAATCAACTCTAGGAAGCCTGTCCTGTCTTCTTTACCATTGCACAGTACAAAAAAAATGTAGATCACAGTATGTACAGGAGCACTTGTGAACATCCGTCAAGCTGGCAACATAGAGGAGCAACAGTTCCAGTTTGATGACATTATGCCACTAAACCCTTAAGAGAAAAATACCGTACGTCTTAATTGACAGAGGAGGAAAAAAGACACCTTTACCAATGATTCACTGACGTCAAAGCTTGTGCAACACAAAGTCTTAGGAATCTGCTTATCCATGTCGAGGAAGTAGACTGCAGGAAAAAAAGAACCCATTTGAGAGCATGCCCTGCCCCGTTTTTCGTCGGGCTCAGGTTTGGAGTGAGGGAATCATGCGGCCTCATACCTGCACCATTAACATAATGACAGAGTTCAGTCTGAGTGGACCTTGACTTTAAAAGAAAAATACTTTCAGGAGGAGGTGTGGATATGTGCACAATCACATTCCTGACATTTCTGCCTGGAAAATAATTAATAAGACCTTTGCAGCAGTGGGGGAAATAGGCTGGCAGGACAGCACTCAAAGGAAAATAATATTCCACACATTCCACCAATGTGAAACAGCAGGTATCACACACACGCAGCACTGGCAGGACCTAAGTGTGGAATAAACGCAGCAGTAAAAGCTTAGTACGCGCACAGCACTGCCGTCAGCCAAAGCAAAGACAGAAAACAATTACGTCCAACAGAAAATGCACACTCCGCAAGAACAACTAAAAACATATCTGATATCCCTCAGACTGAATAAGCAAATACATAATGAGAGATGAAGTCATTGTAGGCATAAATGGTCACCGAGTAGGCCAGGAGATTCTCTTTTTAAAGACATTAATATGGATGCGACCGGCCTAATGAACTCAAATATGATTAAAGGAGTACCCGTTAAATCAAAACTACAACTCGTTGTTTTTCGACTGAAAGTTATTGCCCATTGCGGACACATGAATGCAGGAACTGACAAAGGAGGAGACAAGCACAGTTCTGCAAAACTCGCTGAATACCAGAGCAATGACAGAGTGTCAGTTTATTGTTTTTTGAAGCACACAGAGAAGTCGGTGTTCTGCAATTCCAGAGTTCCAGATCTACACTATGTGTATTTAAACACAAACCTTTTACAAACAAGCCATTGCAACTGAGATTTCAGCGTTTTCCACAACCTCAGGGGGGGGGGGCGTAGATGGTCAGGTTTTTCTCAGGGTTTCCAGGTGCAGGTTACAGGAGGAATGCCTTCTTTGGCTTTTTCACCATCTTGTACAGGTGGCAGCTGAAACTAACAACACCCTTCAGTGAGCACAATTAACAGCAAACCAGAGGAACCACTAAAACAAAAGCAAACAAAATAAATAAACATAAGGCAGTATCGTCTGACGCAGTGCCCTTCCGCCACATATCCTGAAAGCTCTGTGTACTCATCAACACATTAACAAACGCCCATAAAGGCAAAGGTTTTCATGCTCCTTACGCACTGGAACAACTAAAAAGTGCCTTACTGGCCTTAAGATTAATTCTGGCGACTAATATCAAACTCACCAAGTTCAAATCTTTTTTCTAATTATCAGCATACATTTAGGGGTAACTCAAAAAAAAAATCAAGCATTTCCAGCAGGTCTGACCCCATGCTGTCGCCTGGTTGATTGTTTGATTGATGGACTGTTGCTCCACCAGGATTTGTTTTGGACGAGTGATCGCAAATAATCTCTATCCTGGAATAATCCATTTAGGGATGCTGCAGTATACAGCAGTGGCATTCCTTCACCCTTGTTGGGCCCCATTTTGTAACACCGACCCATTTTGTAAAAAATGTAGGTACCCATTGTGTAATAACAGTAGGCCCATTTTGTAATAATGTGAGAGGTGCCCATTTTGTAATAACAAGAGGCCTATTTTGCAACAACTACAGATACATTAACACACGTACCAAAGGTGTCTATGATGTGATGTATGATGGCAAATGGGGTCTGATGTGTAAATGTGTAAATACTCGAATGTGTGGTACTGAAAATCTGTTTATATATATATATATATATATATATATATATATACACACACACACACACACACACACACACAACTCCTCCAATTCTAAAATAGTTGGGACAAAGTGTAAATTGTGAATAAAATCAAAATGCAATGACTTACCGATCACATGAGCCAATATGTTATTTACAATAGAACGTAGATAACATTTCAAGTGTTGAAACTGAAACATTTTACATTTTTTATCCACAAAATGAGCTTATGTCAAATTTTCTGGCTGCAACAGGTCTCAAAAAAGTTGGGACAAAGGCAAAAAAGGGCTGAAAAAGCAATTAATATATAAGGGAATTAGCTGAAAGAACATTTAGCAAGTAATTAAGTTAACTGGCATCAGGTGTGTAACATGATTGGCTATAAAAGGGATGTCTTAGAGAGGCTGAGTCTCTCAGAAGTAAAGATGGCCAGAGGCTCTCCAACCTGTGAAGGCTTGCGTAAAAAAATTGAGGACTAGTTTAAAGATAATGTTCCTCAACGTCAAATTGCAAAGGCTTTGAAGGTCTCATCATCGACAGTGCATAACATCATCAAAAGATTCAGAGAAACTGGAAAAATCTCTGTGCATAAAGGACAAAGCCAAAGACCTTTACTGGATGCCCGTGATCTTCCAAAAAGAAGAGGGATGCTACACCATGGTAAACAGGCCCCTGTCCCAACTTTTTTGAGACCTGTAGCAGCCATCAAATTCGAAATGAGCCCATTTTGTGGATAAAATTATAAAATTTCTCAGTTTTAACATTTGCTGTTATCTCTGTTCCACTGTGAATAAAAATACTGGCTGGTGTGATTTGAAAGTCATTGCGTTTTGATTTTATTCACAATTTACTCTTTGTCCCAACTATTTCGGAATTGGGGTTGTTTTAAGTTCAGAATTGACAGTGCTCAGCGTCCTCGACGCAAAAAGGCCCTGAACTTTTTTACATTCCATTCGTGGAGCTTCTTGGAACAGTGCTGGACTCGTCAAAATCAAGAAGACGGAGGGACTTAACAAAATAAGCAGCAATGGTGGCTCGAATCAATTAGCAATTGTGCAGGGACTCTCGGTTTGCTGACAAGTTAGTCGGTTAGTATTAATGTTTACTACTACAGTGATTACTACTACAGCCCAACATCTGTAGCTAGGTACACTGTTATCTCTTAGCTTCCCATTTATTTTAACCGGAGATGCTACGTTTCCGAAAGCATAGTTGCGAGCTACTTTAGCAACTTCGCTGCATTGTTCGAACCATATGCGACTGTATACGGTTCTAGTTACGTTTTGGGAAAATGAATATTCATTAGCTCAGTCGCTACAACTATACGCGATTTATTTTCATTGTATTAGCTAACCTTTCAAAAGTAACGTAACATTAAAATACAGAGACATGACGTTAGAAACGATGGTTTGCGGAAGTGCTACGAAGACATTTTTGTAACTTGGCAACAATAAATGCTGGAGAGGAGCGCTCTGAAAATGAGGTTCTTTGCGCTTCCACCGCTAGAAAAAGCTTCCCGTGGACACTGGCCCTAACGCATTATCAGCTCGTCGTGTGTTTGTTGTTTTCGTTAACGTTACAGATTGTTTTGATCGACAGGTCCGCCTGTCCCATTCTTTCATTCTCCATTTTTTTAATTTGTTTTTAATCTACTTGACCCTCGCCCATTTTACTCAGAGAGTAGAGGGGGTAAATAGGGATGGGGTTTATTTTGCGTAGCAAAACACTGCAAAGTCATGTTTGTTCATCCTCGAGTATTTTATTTTATTCTCTGTCATAAAATACAGTGATTTTATTTACATACTGTGTACATTCCATTTTATTACCACAGATAGTCCACTGCCCCCCTACCTCCCTCACTCTTTTTGCCAGAGAGGAAAGGAAAGCAGAGAGAAATAGGGATTTTTTTGTGTCTGTGATATTACAACTGTTTGATGCTGAATTGAGAAATAATAAAAAGAACTGCTGGGTAGTCCAAATGGTATTTGAGTGGTTGTTTTATACTTCGAGTGGTAAAATACAACTGAGTTTTTTTTTTTTTTTTCCCCAGATTATCTCAGATTTAATCAACTGACCCCCTCCTCCCATTTTATCCGCGGTGTAAAGGAAAGGAGAGGGAGTTTGGGATTTTTTTGTGTTGGTGACGATGATAGATCACATCTTTCAAACAAAAGTGTTTGATGTTGAATTTAGAAATAAAAATGTAAAATTCAGAAGTTCTCAGTGTATTTTGTATAAATTAGATAACCTTTATTATTACACACACTACAAAAAAAAAGGTACCGAAACCCGGCACCGTTAGGTACCGGTACGTTATCAGTTCAAATCTGAACGGTACCCATCCCTAGTGCACTGTGACATCCAAAGAGTTCAATTTTGGTCTCATCTGACCAGACTATATTCTCCCAGTCTTTCATAGGCTTGTCCAAATGTTGTGCAGCGAAGTTTAAACGAGCTTCAACATGCTGTTTCTTCAGCTATGGAGTCTTGCACAGTGAGCGTGCATTGGGGCTCACTTGGGATGTTCCCTACATCAGGTGAAAATTTCATGCCAATAGCCCCATTAGAAAAATATTTACTGAGAAAAATTTGGATGCGTTGAATATTTTCCCCGCTGTATGATTCATGCAACGTTGTCTATTCCACCGTTTCAGAATTTCAAACCCCCATCCTTTGAATAGCTCTAGGGCACCACCTCCTTATGAACATTCAATATACAATTATGTGCTCCAGGGACAATTACAATTAAAGCTGCAAGCAGTGTTCAACAGGCCCTCGCATCCTTGTGCACACTGGAGGTGATGGCAGAATCCCGACAGGTGCAGGTGTGCATTCGCAATGATCGGACACTGCGAGGCCATGTTAAATAATTTCTTGCACGGAGTGTGTGCACTGCCTATGTCCAATAGGTGCTACGTACTAAATATGCCTTATGTTGCCTCACAACTAGTGTAGACCAAAGCATGAAAATTTCTTGAAAATAAGCTGTTGTTTGCGCATGACTGTTGCTTCCTATATGGTTTATTGACATTATTATGGGGGCGCTATTCAACTGTTTTGCCACTTCTGTGTGCAAAACCTATTACAATTTAAAAAATTAATGCCAGGCCTGATGATGAAAATTTCCTGAGTTTCCAAGAAGTGTAGGCCCTCAAAAATGCAATTCATCACAAAAACTGATTTGGGGGTGTTATACAGCCGATGTGGCATACCCATGCCCAACTGCAGTATCAAATCAAAGTACATTACACTTAAAAGCTGAGCGCAAAATTTCACAAATTTTTGCGCATCCTAAAAGCATCAAAAATGTGTTTATAAAATGAGGATAGACACAGGAAATCCAAAATTGCAGGCTTACTGTTTGTTGAAAAAAAGCGCAAAATCCAGCATGTTTAAATCAATTTTCGTGAATAGCCAAGTTATTTTATCCCAATACACCCCGTGTTTGGGGGCGCTATTGAGCCACCTGGCCATGCCCAAGCTCACATAGGTGTACAGATGTCTTTGGGATGGAACTCATTTCACACAGTTTGGACCAGATTGGACAATGTATGTTTGAGTTACAACAATTTTCCTCTTTCATGGCAAAATATCGATATTTGCCATGCTGCCATGGATGCAAACTTAACAAACTTCATGATGAATCCAGTAATCGCAACAAATTTTGTGAAAATCCAAGCATCTCTAGGCCATGATGGCCAGCGTTTGGTGAGGCTAAGAGCCACAGAGGGTCTGAGGCATCCCCCAACTCAATGAGCACCGAGCTCCGACATTTCACGCAGTTCTCAGGTGTGTGCAAATTTCCATGTTTTTGAGCATGTTTAGGCCTTCAAAAATGCAATTCATTTAGTGGAACTTTAATAATAAAAGATAAAGAAAAAGACAGAGGAAGAAGAAGGGTTTGGGTTCCTGCTTTCCTGTAGCACAGGTTTCATAAACTAAAAATATTTTTTTGTACCTAAGCAGTAAATTTTTAGCCTGGCACCGCCAGCCTTCGTACTTCCGCTCAATTTCATTTCGCTTCACCACTCAGTCTGGTCACTGAGCTCTGCCTCGTTTACCTCGGCAGAAAATACGCGGACCAACCAACGAACAGAAGGCGTGGCTAAGAGCCATGATGTAGCAGCGCCGCGAGTTTGAAATTGTAGTCTCGAAATCAACAATGGCTACGGACATAGATGCACAGGAGGCCATTCGCTCTGTCGTGGGGAAAATCCCGGGTATCAGCGACTTATAGCCACAACAAGATGAATGTTTGGTTAGTTTTTTGAATGGAAATGATGTTGTAGCGCTACTCCCTACAGATTGTCATATCTATTTCATAGCCATCATGAAATAGGCACCCTGTTCATCTCTGTGAGAGACAGCCGAACCACCTAAGCTAGCTTGTAGCTTCTAGTGTTACATTGCCCGCGAGTTTAACACTATAAGTTAGCAGCGAACTTTTTAAAAGCCGTGTTTTTGTTCGGGTCACAAGACCTATTCACTGTCTCAGTGTTATGTTATTATCCATGAATGAAATGGCTGCTTAGAGCCAAACTGTGTTGCTATAAAGTTAGAAAGCGAGCTTGGTATGATGTTAGCGCAAGTGTGGTTAACGGTTCAGTTTTCGTGTCAACTCAGATTTCGTCCTGATGCAAATAATGCGTTATTCTCGCCGATTCTGCCATTGGTTTCGGGTCTCTTACATTTTTTTAAACAGCAGCAGTATCTGCAGGAAAAACGATAGCTCAACAGTTTGTTTCTTGTAAGGAGAACAGAAAGAGCACCTTTGGTTATTTTAAGTGAATGAGTGAAGGCTAAAATTTGGTAGATGGGCATATGTATGGGTACAGTATTAACTTTATTGTACTGATCAGTCTGTTTTCGCTGCATTCCTGGTATGAAGGACTGTGTTTTCAGCAGAAGTACTAGGCGGCTGAGCCGGCACATAACATACATCATCGCCAAACGTTATTGATTAGTTTACTGGTACACCAATGATTTTAAACTTTAGACAAGCGCCCACCCACCAGGAAGTAAACACTTGTCAATGACGACTGGCCAGACTCTGTGTATGAAGCAAAGTGAAGTAGCAGAGTCTGGTTTTACCAGGCTAGTAAATTTTCTCCCTAATGAAAAAGAAAAAATAACAACAGAGGACAAATGGCAGGCTGTTGCATGGTTAAAACATAAAAATAAAAAAACAATTAAGTTATCATTTGTTCCCCAACAAAACACACCAAATAGCAGAGTCCTATCATTTCATGCCTGCTGACCTGAGAGAATACAGGAATACTGCGGAAGGACGTGAAGCAGTTTTTCCCTTGGTCAGAATCATATGTAAAGGATCCTGAAGTGCAAAGCCGCTGCATCTTCTATATCTTTTTCTTGACAGCGGCCAGTTTAAGGCTGTGGAAACCAACGCCAGGAATTCAGCCAATAAACCACTTATAGTAAGCACTCAAGGGCTGGAACACTAGAATCCTGCAGGACCACAGCCTTCAAGGATTTGGCTCAGAATCATCAAGTCTTCATCTTGTGCAAACAGCAGGTGTAATGGCTGTCGCAGCATCCTGGCGGAATCACGTAAATGGTTGACATTGTTCATACATTTAATGAGGAGGCATTAGGCCAGTATATTAGTTCCATGATTAGATTGACTTAAAGAATATCTCCAATTCAGTTTTTAAAATGTTCTTATTTTTTATTAATTATTGGGGAAGCCAAGCCAAAATCTTTCAGTCAAGGCATGGGAGTCACACATTGTAGTTTCTGGCTCTCTGTTTGACACAGAATTCAAGAGCCTACTTCCAAAACTGTACCCTCCTGTTCTCCCATTAATTCAAAATGACCGACTTACAGTAGCCCACCTGCTGGACTTTGTAAGCCAGTAGTTCAGTCACAGCTTTACAATCGCGACATGGGGGTATTATTATTGCCAAAGCACAGGCAAACTGAAAGACAGAACACACAATCATATAATGGAGAATTCCAATAATGAACTACGACTCAGTCAACGACCAGCAAAAAACGAATAACTAATAGACCATTTTGCATAAGGTGGGAATATCCACCTCAATGGTGAAGTGCCGGCCCAGAGACCCGAAGAATGTAATACAGCTGCACAGTGTTGTGCTAATGCCATACAGGCAATCTTTTCCCTCATCAGAATGGGACAAATCTGAGGGTAAGTTGATTTTACAACGCAAAAACTGAGTTCCCTCTCCCTAGAATACTTCGGTGCAGCCAAACAGCCAGGGACATCCTGGAAATCTGCATCTTGATTGACCTCCTTGCTCAGGTTAACAAGGAACTCAGTTCTAAAGTGATATAGAGGAAGAGAAGAGAGGAAGAAGGAGAGAGATAGTAAGAGGATGATGGAGGTATGAAAGAGTGCACTTAGAGCAGCAGCCGTAGAAACTCACTCACAGCGCTCGCAGGATAAATCCCTCCACGGTGTCGATCTCCTCTTGCACGGGCACATGCAGCGCACTGCTGCTTACTGTTCGCGCACAGACGGTTTCAAACTTCTGAAGAGAATACCAGACACTGTCAGCAGTACCCAGCCCGGCCTATCAGCATACATCAGCGTAGAATTCCAACGAAAAGCGCGTTTCACCTGCTTGCTGATAGTAAACAATAGCTCCCTGTTCTGAACAAGCAAGAGGAACAGGGAGGGCAATGACAGAAAGAGAGAGATGGGGGGAGAGAGAGAGAGAGAGAGAGAGAGAGAGCAGCCACTATAGCACAAACATGTTATCAGGCCCAGATTTGCTTGTGCACTTCCTGAAATTCGGTAGGGGGTGAACAAGGCAGTCCGGTCTCCAGATCAAAGACCAACCCGCAGGCAGCAGAAGAAATTTAAATAACAGATGAGCCACATTTGCTCACATCACGGACAAAATCTCCAGCACATCTACGATCCAAATTGAAAACCAGCTACCTAACAGATTGTGGCACGCAGGTGACCTCTGCTGGGAAGCTCTACACACCATACAACCATTTTGTCCGTCTTCTTAAAGTGATGCAGTTCTGAGCCCAAACAGAAAGTCCAATTCAAGACAAGAAAGGCACCATCAGACTGTTTTTGCTTCAAGTGCATGAAAATGGATTCACCCAGCCGCTCTCGTATTCAAAAACAAAGAACAGAATCCCCCACTGAGACGAACCCACACAAAACATTCTGATGGGGGGCAGGAGGGATCTTGGAAGTTTTGGAGGGAGATGTTCCTGGGGCAGTCTGAGGGGTGAAGGAGCAGTTGTGTATTTTGGTGGGGGTGGAGGTCTATTGAACAAAAGAACACAAGCTCCTGAGCGAAGGGTGTTCAGTTACTATTCTTCTGCTCACGTAGATTTAGTGGGTTCTGCAACAGCAGGCTTTTTCATTGAATTTGCAGTCAGACCAGTTCTCCCAGTTCGGAGAATCAAGCCAGGGTATCGTTTGAGGACACCTGCCAGAGATGGGGTTGCACACCACGCCAGCATGATCTGATTGCCAACAATAAAAAGAGAAATATCGTTACCAGTGTGAAAAAGTACATTATCCGTGTTCAAATTACAACCACAAACAATGAGGTAGAGTATTTCATGTATGTTGGCTATTTGAGAGTTTCAAATTAAATGCATTATCATCAAAAACATGAAATTGCATGAAATCATAATATGGCATGGAGTAGTTATACTTGTAGCCCTTTTTAAAGTAGGGAAATTGATTTTCATTCTGGGTTGGCACTGCCTACAGAAGTCATGTCAGTATACAATCAATGGGAAGCCTTTACTTCCTCTGCCTTTAGGACAGAGGACCCCGTACGAGTGGCAGTTGGACCAACTTAAATAACATGAGAGGTACTGGGACCCTATAGTGGAAAAATGAGCCGCTTAATTTCCAGTAACTTCCAACCTCCAACATGTGACAAGGTCACGGCTTTGGGTGGCAATATTCTCACGTCTCAGACCCCAGTACCAAAACAGTGACATACCACACAGACCACTGAGCCAGTACCAGAAAAACCAGTCAACAAAACAAGCGGACTGAAGAGGATCTCCTCTAACAAGGAGGCTTGTTGAGGAGGATAGGGATGAATACAATATAGAAGGTTACAAGCTCATAAGGAAGGATAGATCCAATTGGGGGGGAACGGATGTAGCTCTCTCTGTGAGCAAAAAAAAAAAAAAAAATCTTTACTGTGCGGGAAATTCATAAAACCAATCACCTCTAACTGTGTGATAATATTTGGGTCAGGCTCACAGGGGAACACGAGACAGGCCAAAAGATAAGAGTGTGCTACTGACCGCCAGCTTCTCACAGTATTGTAAAAGCAATGCACTTTGAGAAGGTTGGGCAAGTTTGTAGAGGAAATGGGACTATTATTATGGGTGGCTTCAATACCCTGCTATCGATTGAGAATTGGTAGAAGGACAGGGTGAAGGTGAGGAAGAATTTCTAGATGTTATAAATAACAGTTTTTTGATGCGGTATGTCAGTAAAGCTACAAGAGAGAAAGCAATTTTCAATTTGGTGCTCTGTAACAATCCTGATAGAATTTGCAATGTAGTGGTAATGGAGCCACTAAGGATGAGATATCACTTCACAGTTAGTATTGATGTTTTATGGCAAGTTAAAAGGGTCTCCTCAAAAACCAACATTTTCCATTTTAGGCGAGCAAACTTTACAGGATGCGCACATATATAGGTGCTATAGATTGGAAGAAACTCCTTGATTGTAAGCAGTGTTGTGGGTAACGCGTTATAAAGGTAGCGCATTTGAGTACTTGGAGTATTATTTCCGCATAATGAGTAACCTAACACGTTAGTTTGCAATTCAAATATAGTCCCTACTGAGTTGCGTTTTCAAATGAGCCTCACGTTAGTTTTTACTTTGAAAGTGATGTTCATTTTTGTTGCTACAAAAAGAAAATTTAAAGAATAAAATTTCCGATGCATTTTGTACTCTCAGTGCAATTCCTGCTGCTCTCTCCAGCCAGTGCGTAAGCTGGGGGGCAAAATTTTTTTCTGTAGGTCGGTTGGTACCATTATGTGCATCAGCCAATCACAGCTCAGCTGTACTCATGCATGAATTAGAATGGCAACACGTTCAACCTTGTCACTGTCTGCTGAGTTGCGCACACAGCAAATTTGTAAATGCTCATGTGACTATAATGATTTAAACACACCAAATACGCTAAATTACGAGTAAACTAGCTGGTCTGCTGCAGAAGTCCAATATTCTATTCGTTTGGCCTTGGCTCTGGTGACTAATACAGCAGATCGGAGAGCAAATTTTGTGATATCAGAGAGTGAGGACAATGTCTGACGTTAGTAGCCCAAAAAACACAGTCTGCTTCGTGACTACTGTATATAGTCTGACACAGGGTCCTGGTTGAGGCATTGAGCTGATAAGCACATGTTCGTCACTGGAGTACATTATAGGGGAGGCATAACCAGTGACTTTCTGAATCAGTATTTTAAACATCTGCTGCAATCGACAAATTACTATTCAACTGCCCGTTGGCTAATAATCGGAACCCCGAAGAAAATAGACAATAAATCTAAGAACCGCAGCTTTTCTCATCTTTTGAAAATAAATCATCGTGCTCCCACATAGCCAGCCAATGCAAAGAATCTAGTCACCGATTTTATACATGCTGCGTGAGTAATCATCGACATGCGGGACTTCAGATCAGAGAGGAAGAGAGCAGCCAAACTGATCAATCAGGACAGAAGGTGAGGGATTGATGTTGATATTAATATTATTTTTGTAAGCCTTAAAATTGACACAGTTTACTGATAATTAGTTGCACACTGAATTGTGAACTGTTGGCTATTACAAACCTGTACCCGTGTATTTTTTTTTTTTTTCATACCGCAGGCCTACCACTGAATCTGCGCAGTTTGCTGCACAGCGGTGTCACTTGTCACTACCTCTGTTTTGTTTACGTACTGGATATGCTTGAAATCATCCAGCTTTGCTTATTTGCAGTTGAATCGCAGAAACATAATTTTCTTGTTCTTAAATGTTTTAGCCAATATGCTGTTCTCGCCTACAGGCTACCTTATTGAATACAGCATATGCACTGAGCTCTGGAAAACCCTTGATTTTGTGTTTAATTGTTATGACACAATTGTTAATTGTTATGTATGAGTATTTTGTGTACAGCACTGTATATCATTTGTAAATGGAGATTTGTTAGACACAATTGAAATGCCCATTACGACTGGTCAGCGATTTGTTTATTTTGGTTATCATTTAGCACCCTCTGGTGGTATGTCTGTAGAAAAACATGATCTGATGCAAGACCACTTCTTTGTGATGAAATAGACTAGTGCTTTCTAGAAGCTTCTGGCATCTTCCTGCCTGGAGGGGGCCGGATCACCCAGGAATCCTGTAGATCTTTCCAGAATGTTGCTAGTCTATATAAATGCTGTGATTTTGGTCAGTAGAGAGGGAGTTTTTGTTTTGGCATCAGAGTTACATAGTGGCATTAGAGTGTTATTATAAGATTAAACAGTGGATTATTTGCAGAAGCTTTTTTTTTATTTGTTTAAGTTGTCATTGCTGATTTTCTTTGTTGTGATTTTTAAGTCATAACAAATTGGAGGTTCCACCGAGATAAACCATTCATTGGATCAACGATTGGATTCACCAAAGATTAAAGTTGAACTATTATTTTAAATCTTGTGACTATTTGAAAAACCAGCAATCGTGACTTTTAATGTTGAAAATTTTTTGAAAACTCCATTTTGGTGCAACATTTCATCGATGAAGATATCTTTGGGGAAGAAGCAGCAGAATAAATTGAAGATGTGGAAGTGTCTGCAACAGAGCTGCAAAGACTTGAGATGCAGCTACGCCTGAAACAACTGGAACTGGAAGAAAGAGGGTTGGAGAAGGAGAGAGAACTGGAAGAAAGAAGGTTGGAGAGGGAGAAAGAACTGGAAGAAAAAAGGTTAGAGAAACAACTAGAACCAGAAGAAAAAAGAATGCAGCTTGAACTGGAAATAAAGAAAATAGAAGCAGGTACTGTACCAAAATTTTTTGGACTTTCTGATCATTTTGATGTGGTTAAACACAGCAGACTTGTTCCTCCCTTCCTAGAAAATGATGTTGACCAATACTTTACCCATTTTGAGAAAATTGCTGAAAATTTGAAATGGCCAAAAGAGCATTGGACAATGATGTTACTAAGTGTTCTTACTGGTAAAGCTAGGAAAATCTATAACCAGTTATCTGTCCAACAGTGTTCTGATTATAATTTTATCAAATCTGCCATTCTGAAGGGTTATGAGTTGGTCCCCGAGGCTTACAGGCAAAAATTTAGGAATTCTCGCAAGGGCGCCAGTCAAACTCATGTTGAATTTGGCCGGTTGAAGGAACAGTTGTTTGATCAGTGGTGTAATTCCATGAAAGTTGAGAAAGATTTTGACAGAATGAGGCAACTTATTCTGGTTGAGGAATTCAAAAGGTGTATCCAGCCTGATATTAATTAAAATTTTATTAATTAAAATTAATTCCCTATCTCTTATTCTTGCAGATATTCTGCCTTTTTCGGACAAATCGTCTACTCAGGCTAATGTCCTTATTCAAGGAGTAGAATGTGGTTTTACAAGTGTACCTCTCCATAAAGTTCATCTCAAATCAGACTTAGTCTCTGGGCCTGTTACTGTTGGTGTTAGGTCTTCTCTTCCTTTCAAAGGTGTTCATTTGCTTCTTGGTAATGATCTTGCTGGGAATAAGGTTGTGCCCTACCCTGTTGTAACTGACACTCCTTTGATTGATCAAGAATCTGACTCTATAGAGGAGGAAATTCCAGACCTCTATCCTTCATGTGCAGTTACTCGTTCTATGGCCAAAAGGGCTATTCAACATGATGCTGACCTGGACTTCAACCTGGCTGACGCCTTCATTGGGCAGTCTTTTCATCAGGAACCTTCCAGTCCTGAGATGTCTGGGAAATCTTCAGACTTGTCCTTGTCAGGTCATTCTAATGACATTCTGTCTCGGAAACAACTTATTCAGGAGCAACAACAAGCTCGTGATCTAGCGCATCTTCTACCACAGGCTGCAAGTGAACAAGAGGCTACTCAAGTTCCTGTCTGTTTTCACTACAAAAATGGTGTGCTTATGAGAAAGTGGCGTCCACCTGATGTTTCTGCAGATGAAGAGTGGATGATCACCCATCAAATTGTTCTTCCAAAGTCTTATCATCGAGAAACTCTTAGTCTGGCCCATGACAATCCTATATCAGGACATTTAGGTATCAAAAAGACCCTTCAACGCGTCAGGAATCATTTCTTCTGGCCTTCCATGAGGTCCGATGTACAGGAGTACTGCAAATCCTGTCATAATTGCCAAATGGTTGGGAAGCCGAACCAGAATATTCCAAAGGCTCGACTTAAGCCCATTCCCGCTTTTGAAGAACCTTTCAGTCGGATCATCATTGACTGTGTAGGACCATTGCCGAAGACTAGGTCTGGTTGTGAGTACCTACTGACTATCATGTGTGCTTCCACTCAGTTTCCTGAGGCAATTCCACTTCGTAATATCAAGGTGAAGACTATCATCAAGGCTCTTACCAAGTTTTTCTGCTTTGTTGGTCTTCCTAAGTCTATTCAGTCTGATCAAGGGTCAAATTTCAGGTCTGGCATATTTCACCAAGTTATGCATAAGCTTGGTATTAAACAATACAGGTCATCAGCTTACCATCCTAAGAGTCAAGGTGCTTTGGAGAGGTTCCATCAAACCCTGAAGAACATGATAAGGACCTACTGCCTTGACACAGAGAAAGACTGGGATGAGGGTGTCCATCTTCTTCTGTTTGCTGCCCATGAAGCTGTTCAGGAGTCTCTTGGGTTCAGCCCTTTTGAGCTTGTTTTTGGGCATACAGTCCGTGGACCTCTGAAGCTTCTGAAGGAAAAGTTGCTGGCCTTAAATGATGTCCCAATGAACTTGCTTCAGTATGTCTCTGACTTCCGTAATCGTCTCTCTAAGGCTTGTGACTTTGCTAAGTCTAATCTCAAAGAGGCTCAGGGCAAAATGAAAACCAGATTTGACCTTCATTCCCAAGATAGAAGTTTTAAAGCTGGTGACAAAGTCCTTGCGCTTTTGCCAGTTCCTGGAAACCCACTAAGAGCCCGATATTTCAGCCCTTACACTGTCCTCAAAAAGGACAGTGATCTAAATTACGTAATTTTAACCCCTGGAAGGAGGAAACAAAAACAAATGTGTCACATCAACATGCTGAAAGAATACATTGACAGAGACACTCAGCAAAAGCCAGTTAATGTGGTAAATGCAATTGAACTGGAAAATTTTGAAGAAGATTGTGACTGCCCCTTGGAAAACGAACCTGGTCCAGCCAAACTTGAAAATTCAGACATTCTTAAAAATATTGACAGCATGTTGACCCATCTGGACCCTTTTCAACAACAACAGCTAAAGCAGCTCATATTTGAATATCGTCACATATTCCCTGACGTTCCATCAAGGACTGATATGGTTTACCATGATTTCATCCTATAAGATGATGCCAAGCCTATAAAACAGCATCCTTACAGAATGAATCCAGAGAAGCAGAAATGTCTTAAACAAGAAGTCAAATACCTGTTTAAAAATGACTTTGTTGAACCAAGTAACAGTGACTGGAGTTCTCCATGCATCCTTGTTCCGAAACCCAATGGAACATGTAGAATGGTGACAGACTACAGGAAAGCGAACGCTCTATCAAAAACGGACTCATATCCTATTCCCAGGATTGATGACTGCATTGACAAAGTTGGACAGTCAAAGTATGTCACCAAATTTGATCTCATCAAGGGCTTCTGGCAGATCCCTCTAACAGACAGAGCAAAGGAGATCTCTGCCTTCGTCACACCAGATGGATTATACCAATACAAGGTCATGCCCTTTGGAATGAAAAATGCTCTGGCCACCTTCCAACGTCTGGTAAACAGAGTGATCGCTGGACTACCAGGATGTGAGGCCTATATTAATGACATTATCATCACCAGCGACAGCTTCCAAGAGCACCTCACCTACATCAGAAACTTCTTTCAGAGAGTGAGTGATGCCAAGCTGACTATCAACCTTGTTAAAAGTGACTTTTGTAAAGCTACAGTTGTTTACTTAGGTCATATTGTAGGACAGGGTCAAGTCAAACCAATTGATGCAAAAGTAAAAGTTATCACTGAATTTCCTGAGCCTACAACTAAAAGACAACTAATGAGATTTCTAGGGATGGCTGGCTACTACATAAAATTCTGTAAAAATTTCTCTAACATTTCTGAACCTTTGACAAATTTACTGAAGAAAAATGCAAAATTTGTTTGGGATGAAAAATGTCAAAATTAATTTCACCAACTGAAAGCTATCCTCAAAAACGCACCAGTTCTCTTATCTCCTAATTTCAAAAAGGAGTTCAAGTTGGCTGTTGATGCCAGTGATATTGGTGCAGGCGCAGTTTTGCTGCAAGAAGACACTGATGGAGTAGATCATCCTGTTTGTTACTTTTCCAAAAAGTTTGATAAACATCAGAAAAACTATTCAACAATTGAAAAAGAATGTTTGGCACTTGTTTTGGCTTTACAACATTTTGAAGTCTATTTGACTTGTTCAGCTACTTCCATCAAGGTCTTCAGCGATCACAATTCCCTCACATTCTTGCATAAGATCAAAAACAAGAATCAAAGATTACTAAGATGGAGTTTACTTTTACAAGAGTATGATTTGGATATTTCTCACATCTGGGGAAAAGATGTTATTCTAGATGCACTTTCTCGCATGTAATTTTACTTTTCTATTTGATTGTGAAAATTGCACTGGTTGTTATGTATATGATTGTTATAATGATCAATGATACTTTTTTGTAAAGTTCAAGATTATACTGATTATAAAGCTGTGTTAATTTTAACAAAAGAAAGCTTTTAGCAAACCTTTCTTTTCTTAAAGAGGGGAGGTGTTATGTATGAGTATTTTGTGTACAGCACTGCATATCATTTGTAAATGGAGATTTGTTAGACACTATTGAAATGTCCATTATGACTGGTCAGCGATTTGTTTATTTTGGTTATCATTTAGCACCCTCTGGTGGTATGTCTGTAGAAAAACATGATCTGAGGCAATACCACTTCTTTGTGATGAAATAGACTAGTGCTTTCTAGAAGCTTCTGGCATCTTCCTGCCTGGAGGGGGCCGGATCACCCAGGAATCCTGTAGATCTTTCCAGAATGTTGCTAGTCTATATAAATGCTGTGATTTTGGTCAGTAGAGATGGACTTTTTGTTTTGGCATCAGAGTTACATAGTGGCATTAGAGTGTTATTATAAGATTAAACAGTGGATTATTTGTAGAAGTTTTTTTTTTTCAGTGAAGAATAAATTTGTTTAAGTTGTCGTTGCTGGTTTTCTTTGTTGTGATTTTCAAGTCATAACATAATAAAGAGCTGTAAGGGGAAACTGTGCATGTCATTCCTGTTATTAGCCTGCAGAAACAACAATTATGGGCCGCAGACAATAATGGCTGAGTCAATACATTTAAAGGTTCATTGGATAATTTGCACAGGAACTGAAAAGGGTTTTAACGCGATGCAGCAGTAATCGTAAAAGTAATCTGACACATTACTACTCTCAGCAGGTAATCCAGTAATGAAACTAATTAGTTTTTAATCGCAGTAACTTTGTAACTTAACAAATTACTTTCAAAATAACTTTACTCGACACTGATTGTAAGACTGTGAATGAAATAAGCAGTATCCTCAGGGGATGACTACAGTTAATCGGTAGAGTTTGAAGCAAAAGAGTTTTCTTTATAAGACATACATAAAGGACAGTAATGAGAATACTAAGGCTGAATATTTTAAAATGTGCACTAAGGTCAAAAAAGAACTGAGGAAAGCTAAAAGACTTTATGAAAGGCAAATTGCAAAAAGTGCAAAAACAGATTAGTTTTTTCAGTACGGTAGTAGAAAAAGTAAACTTACGGAGGACTTCAAGTATATCAAAAATAAAGATGAATTATTGCTGTATGAGAATAAGGATGGCGCTGATGCCTTAAGTAGTTAGTTACTTTATTGAGAGTTTTACCAAGATTTCTAATTGGTCAGAGGGCATTTACAAAGTTTAAAATTATTTAGCAGAAATTGAGATTGGGGAAAAAGAAGATAAATTAGACAAACTGCATTAATTATAGACAAATATAGACACAGGTGGCTGGCCCTGATGGATTATACCCAAGAGTTCTCAAGGAAGTAGTTGAGGTCATTGCTAAACAACTGTCAGTTATTTTTAGCAGTCTTCAGAAACTGGAGAAATACCAAATGATTGGAAGCAGGGCAGTACAATACCAAGATAAGAAAGGCATCCAATTCAAAATGAGTGAATATTTCCAAAAAGACAATAAAGTTTATCAGTTTGAACATTAAATATCTTGTCTTTGTCGTGTACTCAATTGAACATAGGTTGAAAAGGATTTGCAAATCATTGTATTCTGCTTTTATTCACGTTTTACACAACATCCCAACTTCATTGGAATTGGGGCTTGTCATTTTTTCACGTATACACTACAGGCCAGAAGTTTGGAAGCAAGGCCAATACAGGTCAAAAATTTGGAAGCAACTTCAAGTTTCTGTTCACGATGCCTTTCTTAAAAACCAGTATGAAATCTATGGATTTTGGGATGTATTTACTGCATGATTAGACTTTTCTTTCATTGATATGCACCATTTTCCTCTATTTACCTTTAGGTACTGTATACATTGATGTTACCAGACCATTGCTGAATAAATGTTCAGCAAAAGAAAGGAGGGGCTTAGTTTTTGGGTTGAGAAGATTTGCAAGAGCCACAACTTCAGTAAAAAAGTAAAAAACAAATCACAGTTTGCATTATTCACTTTATGTCATGGTTTACAGCCCACCGGATGCCAACGTTAATCCGGTGGGCACCATGGGCCTAGTAATATGGGCTTGATAATTTGAGTAAAAATGTATTCTGATAAGTGCATCTTTTTATAATAATCATGTTTATTTTGTTGCAAAGTATGCTAATGAAACTATGATCTTTTTTTTGTACAAATTTAATCTTGCTTCCAAACTTTTGGCTTGTAGTATATGTAACACATTTTAACAATATTTTACACATTTTAAATGATAATCTGCATGAATACCGTGTCTGCTGCATTCAGCTAAAATAGCATTGCTTGATAAATGTTCGCGAACATCCAATGCAAATTTACAAAAATTGGTATGAAATCTTTCAATGACATCTCTCTCTTGGAAGCCCCATACTTCTGCACCATGTAACAGGATAGGTTTAATTTTGCTATCAAATAATTTGAAGAGCGTATATACACGAATATTTGGAAGTTTACATCCCAGTTGCTTAATAAAAAACAGCGCTTTACTGGCATTTAACACTAGAGTATTTGTACACACTGTCCATGATAGTCTTGTGGAAAACAATACATTCAGATACTTATAATAAGTAGCTGTTTTCAGAAGTTTGCCGTCAAAATACCACTTCTCATAAGACCTCAGATAACCACCATTTCTTAAAACTAAAATTTCTGTCTTGTCCATATTGACTTGAAGCCCCCAAGATTTACAAAACTTACTGAAAATATCAATCTTCTTTTGCATGCCAATAACTGTATTGTCAAACATGCACAGGTCATCGACATACAAGAGTAAAAATAATTCTAAAAAATAAGACCAAGGGTCCTCTAGCTTACCGGCAAGCAGTCTTATAGTGATGATACAAGTTATAAAAATTTCATGTGAAGTTTGACATTTGAATCAATGAAAATCAATGCCAAGGCCACTAAATAAAAGTGCATATACATTTATAAGACCTCCTGTAATACAAACACAATCTTAAGCTCTGAAGCAGTTTTGGTGATACAAGTAATTGAAAATTCAATACGTCAATTGTGAAATTAAAGGTCACAGAATGTCAAGTTGTGTTCAGCAAATGAACTTCATATATGACTTTCTAAATGTCTCTATACAAACCGAGGCTTAATCTGTGACCATTTTGGTGATACAAGTCATTGTAATTTCACTGTCAAGTTTGACCCTCAAAGGTCACTGGCAGCCAAGTTGAATGTCACCAAATGAAAGTTCATACGTGACTTCCTAGATGTCAGTAACACAAACCTAGGCTCCATCTGTGACCATTTTAGTGATACAAGTCATTGAATTTTCACTAGGTCACATCTGACCTTTGAAAGTCAATACAAAGGTCACCAAATGAAAGTTCATATATGAGTTCCTATATGTCTCTAATACAAATCTAGACTCCATCTGTGACTGTTTTGGCAATACAAATCATTGTAATTGTATTATGTCAAGTTTGACCTTTAAAGGTCACCAACAGTCAAGCTGAATGTCACCAAATGAAAGTTCATACGTGACTTCCTAGATGTCAGTAACACAAATCTAGGCTCCATCTGTGACCTTTTCAGTGACAGAAGTCATTGAATTTTCTCTTGGTCAAGTTTGACCTTCGAAGGTCAATATGAATGTCACCAAATGAAAGTTCACATGTGACTTACTATATGTCTCCAATACAAACCTACACTCAATCTGTAAGGATTTTGCTGATATAAGTCATTGAAATTTCACTGTATAGTTTGGCCATTGAAGGTCACTGAGGGTCAAGTTCAAGGTCACCCAATGAAACTTCATACATGACTTCCTATATGCCCACAATACAAACCTAACCTCTATCTGTAATAGTTTTGGTGATAGCAGTCATTGAAATTTTACTATGTGAAGTTTGACCTTCGAAGGCTACCGAAGGTCAAGTTCAAGGCCGCCAAATGAAAGTTCATGTATGACTTCCTATACATCTCCAATACAAACCAACACTTTATCTGTAACAATTTTCTGATATAAGTCATTGAAATTTCACTGTGAAGTTTGGTCATTCAAGGTCACTGAAGGTCAAGTTCAATGTCACTGAATGAAACTTCATACATGACTTCCTATATGCCCGCAATACAAACCTAACCTCTCTCTGTAATAGTTTTGGTGGTAGAAGTCATTGAAATTTTACTATGTGAAGTTTGACCTTCGAAGGTCACCGAAGGTCAGGCTCAAGGCCACCAAATGAAAGTTCATATGTGACTTCCTAGAAGCGTTCAATACACATATGTTCCCAATCTTCAATATTTTCAAGCCTAGAAGCCTTTGAAAATTGTAACATTTTGCTTGACCTCAAGTTTGACCTTTCAGGGTCATCTAAGGTCAACTTTAACAGAGCCAAAATATAGGTCATATATAACTTTCTATACAGTACAGGCCAAAAGTTTGGACACACCTTCTCATTCAATGAGTTTCCTTTATTTTCATGACTATTTACATTGTAGATTCTCACTGAAGGCATCAAAACTATGAATGAACACATGTGGAATTATTTATGTATCTAACAGTTGTCCAATAGGGCTGTCGGCTGTGTACCAACCTGACTTCTGCACAACACAACTGATGGTCCCAACCCCATTGATAAGGCAAGAAATTCCACTAATTAACCCTGACAAGGCACACCTGTGAAGTGAAAACCATTTCAGGTGACTACCTCTTGAAGCTCATCAAGAGAATGCCAAGAGTGTGCAAAGCAGTAATCAGAGCAAAGGGTGGCTACTTTGAAGAAACTAGAATATAAGACATGTTTTCAGTTACAGGTATTTCACACTTTTTTGTTAAGTACATAATTCCACATGTGTTCATTCATAGTTTTGATGCCTTCAGTGAGAATCTACAATGTAAATAGTCATGAAAATAAAGGAAACGCATTAAATGAGAAGGTGTGTCCAAACTTTTGGCCTGTACTGTATGTCAGTAATACAAACTTAATCTCGATCTGCAACCATTTAGCTTCCACAGGCGATTTTGCCCATTCTCCATAAGACCCAATGTTAAAGTACAGCGCCCCCACTAGACCCACTTCCATCAATTCAGTCAAAATGGCACTTGCACTGTACATAAAGTGTATCAAGATGAGTTGATTGCCAGATTTAAAAAAAAAAGTTATCGGAAAGTTTTTGAGAAAAATTTTTTTGAAATTTCAAGTCATATCTTTTAACGTTATTAATATTTTCCCTGACCTCAAGTTTGACTTTTCAAAGTCATCTGTGGTCAAATTTAATATTGCCAAAATATAGGCCATATGTGACTTCCTATATGTCGATAATACAAACTTAATCTCTATCTGCAACCATTTGGCCTCCACAGGCCATCTTGCATATTCATAAAGTACAGCGCCCCCAATAGACCCACTTCCGTCAATTCAATCAAAATGGTGCTCGCACTGTATATTGATGGTACCAAGGTAAGTTAATTGCCTGATTTAGAAAAAAATTTATCACGCAGTTTTTGAGAAATAATTTTTTAAAATTTCTCAGTCCTATCTTTAACATTGGGGCCAAAATTTCAAGGGCCCATAAAATGGACAAAACTGATTCAATCAAAAATCCGAGAAAAAAAAAAAAAAAAAGCGTCTGGAGATATGGACTAGTACTATGCTATCGCAAATTTACACGAAAATTCATCTGGCCAAAAAAAGATAAAAAATGTTCCGAACGACGGACAACAGACAACAGACGCCACACCACGACAATAGCTTATCGGCCCACAGGGCCGGTAAGTTAAAAATCAGCAACTACAAATATACCCCTTAGGTCGGCATTTTCAACCATAGACTGAAATTCTGTCATAAACAGTGCAAATAGAAACGGGCTGACAATACAACCTTGCCTCACACTGGACAAACAATCCAATAATAATCACTAATAGTATTGTCAGATATTCTAACAGCAGCCTTAATCTTTAAATACATGTTGTGTAATACAGTACAGGCCAAAAGTTTGGACACACCTTCTCATTCAATGCGTTTCCTTTATTTTCATGACTATTTACATTGTAGATTCTCACTGAAGGCATCAAAACTATGAATGAACACATGTGGAATTATGTATGTATCTAACAGTTGTCCAATAGGGCTGTCGGCTGTGTATCAACCTGACTTCTGCACAACACAACTGATGGTCCCAACCCCATTGATAAGGCAAGAAATTCCACTAATTAACCCTGACAAGGCACACCTGTGAAGTGAAAACCATTTCAGGTGACTACCTCTTGAAGCTCATCAAGAGAATGCCAAGAGTGTGCAAAGCAGTAATCAGAGCAAAGGGTGGCTACTTTGAAGAAACTAGAATATAAGACATGTTTTCAGTTACAGGTATTTCACACTTTTTTGTTAAGTACATAATTCCACGTGTTCATTCATAGTTTTGATGCCTTCAGTGAGAATCTACAATGTAAATAGTCATGAAAATAACGGAAACGCATTAAATGAGAAGGTGTGTCCAAACTTTTGGCCTGTACTGTATATTAAATATCTTACCATGCACACCTTTCCTCATGATGGAATACCAGAGTAACTTGCTGTTAATGGAATCAAACGCATTTTTAAAATCCACAAAAATGCAATAAAAACACCACCACTCTTTGATAAATATTTCTGAACCGAACACTGTAATGCAAAGATATTGTCTGCTGTACAGAAACCTTTCCTAAAACCAGCCTGTGCTTCTGGAATACTCTGAAAATAATCAGCAAAATGTTTGAGGCGTTCATTCAAAACAGATAGAAACAGCTTCTCAAAAACATCCGTAAGTGATATACCTCTATAATTATTTACACAATTAACATATTAGAGCAAAAATTTAGCTTCATATGGGGAAGGGGACCTGACTGAAGGAAGTTGTAAAACTGATGTGAAAGTGAACGCAACCATGGCTAAGAACACAGGGAAATTTGGACTCTCCAAATTGTTTGTTGAAACAAGCACCAACATAACCAACAGAAAAATTGGTAAAGTAATCATTTTTGGTCACAGAATCATGATATTTAAACCTGCAGTTTTTCAGGAGTCTGGCTGTGGCTGTATTATTTTTCTAGGCTGATGAGGTTTGGTTACAGCGCTACAGGGGCAGAGGAAGCACAAAATCTCTTTCTGTCCAACAAACGCTTATATTTCTAGTGTTCTTACTTGGTTTGGGCAGTAATCTCAGCAGTTCTGACTATCCGAGAGGAATTTACAGTGTCGCCTTTCAAACAAGGCCATAAAAATACCTGTAGACAAAGTGGTTGAAGAACAGTAAGCATTTTAGTTTGTGGGGAAACTGCCCAGAAAAGTACTGAATTTTAAAGGGTTATCTTGTACTACATGTAAAATACTAAAATCTATCATTAAAGATAAGCTGACATTATTTCTTGAACATAATAACATCCTTAAGGTTAGCCAACATGGTTTCCACAAGGGAAGGTCACGCCTGGCGAACCTTTCGGAATTCTTTGAAGAGGCCACCAAGACTTATAGGCAGAGCAGGGCTTATGATATCATACATGTACTTGAATTTTCAGAAAGCATTTGATACAGTACCATATGAGAGACTAATTTTTAAAATAAGGACCGTAGGAATTAAAGGAAGAATTTTGGAATGGATTCCGATCTGGTTACGGGACAGAACACAAAGAGTTGTGATCAGAGGGATCTCATCCGAGCGAGGCATAGTGGGAAGTGGAGTCCCTCCGGGACCAATGCTCGGACCCCTGCTCCTCCTCATCTACATTAATGCCATTGACAGGAACATTGAAAGCAAATTATCTAAATTTGTGGGTGATACTAAATAGGAGGTTCGGTAAACAGTTTAGAGTCTCCAAATGTGATTCAGGATGATTTAGAATTCAGATGTGGGCAGAAATGTAGTGAATGGAATTCAGTGAAGCTAAATGTAAAGTTCAGCATGTCGGTGATAAAAATATTAGACAGGATTACTCCATGGGAGGTTTAAAACTCGAATGTCCTCAACATGAAATAGATCTGGGAGTGATTGTTGACCAAACACCTTACAAGTTCTAGCCACTGTGCTGTAGCAGTTAAAAAGGCCAACAGAATGCTGAGATACATTGCCAAAAGTATTGAGTATAAATCTAAGGAGGTTATACTTCTCTTGTACAACACATTTATCAAGCCACATTTAGAGTATGGAGTGCAGTTCTGGGGATCATACTTCAAAAAAGACAAGACAGGCTTTGGAAAAGGATCAAAGCAGAGCCACAAAGTTAATTCCTGGTATAAAAGATGGCAAAATTTAGCACTGACATTTGGAAATATTTTTTCACGGAGAGAGTGATCACAGTCTAGAATGGCTTGCCTGGCCATATCGTAGGGACAGAAACTCTGGGAGTTTTCAAGTCCAGGCTTGATACCTTATAGTCTTTGAGTATCTGTACTGATAGGTTCAGTTTAGTGATAGGAAAATTGGGAGCCTTGTGTTGTGTTGTGTTAATGACGACCAGCACATGACCTTCTCCCCCACAGACCCTCTGGTCTCTTTCGTGGATCCCTCCAGTTTCACGTAACACTGGCTGCGCCCAAACAAATGGTGGGTAAATCCCAGATGGTCCCTTAAACAGTCATAAGTGTTTAACTTTGATCACATTCCTCTCTTCCTAATGACACACACCGCATCAGTGAAGGTGAAACAATGACGATTAAACAGACCCTCGCTGCAGATCAGAGATCAGGAATCTGTGAGTCACTGACCTCAGAACCCTTTGATATGTCAAAAGATTCTGACTCAAAGTCTTCTGCACTTCCCTATGGTCTGTCACCAGTGGCGCAAAAAGTGGGTAAAAGTGGAAAACTACGCGAAGGGGGGCACCAAAACAATTGGCCGCAAGCAGATGAGGATACAAGGTTATGACAAGATTATAAAATTTAAAGAGTACTGGAAGACGCGCGATTGAGTGTGCAATATCAACAAAATAAAACGCATCTCTCACCCCCCGCGTCTCCCCCTCGCTCAACAAAATGAAACGTGCAGCACCCGCTTGCAAAAGACTGCCACCTACCACCCGGTCATTGAAAAATTAAGTGGAGAACACTGGGTGTAGGTGTTGGGGGGACGCTGTTGTTGTCGTTGCATACCCCCCCAAAAATGGGTAGCTGCGCCCCTGTCTGTCACGTATACATTCCCCAAATTCTCCCTCTGTCTCGTAGGGAGAGAATGCAGGGTCCTGGCATGTCTCGACCTGATCCCGGAACAGGGATAGCGACTCTTAGAATCTTTCCCGCAGAAATGAGGGAGAAATCAGCTGGAGGTGTTTTTACAATTCATTAATCCCAAAAAAGGAGCAGACCAAACTATAAATCAGAGAGAAACACACTGCGCAGAGAAGTGGTCCATAAAATGGGAATTCAACACTGCAATTCAATACCTGAACAAACCATGCATAGCTCTAGTAAACAAAATCCCTCAATGACAGATGTGGAGTGACAGAATAGTTTATGCATGCAGGCATATGGAAAGCTAACTTTACTACATCCTGAACAATGACAGGCTCACTAAGAGAAAGATGTCTGTTAAAAATAAGTAAATACGGCGGAAGGTTAAATAGTCAGAAATTCAGCCAAAAACGACAGTGTTTTCAATCGTTAAAAACAAATGCTCCCCCCCCCCCTCCATCCCACGCCAACCCCCCCTCCCCCCTTCCCCCAACAAACAAGAAGAAATAAAAACTCCCAGAAACCCCTAATTAGCAAAAGGCACCAGTTATGCAGCCAATCAATGCACCTACAAAATTTGGTAAAGAAATGTTGAGCAGTTTCTGAGTTATGGTCGACACAGATGCCGATACTGACGGGAACCAAACCATAAGCAGTATGTGCCCCACCCCCCACCCCTTTATGGGGGAGACATACTACCAGCTTTCTGAAACTCACAATATGCTGAATTTGTTGAGACTGGTTAAATTCCTAAAGCCCAACGTACCCCTAGCGGTAACGCCGGTGTTACGGTATGTGCCGTGAGCCTCTGACCCTTAGACACGTAATTGCTTTCAAGTTGTTCCAGTTCAAAGGGGACATGCAACAGCGAAAAATTCTCAGTGCATCTGAAGGATACGTTCATAAACTAAAGTTCCGATTAATTTTTGATCTCCTAATACCCACCGTTTTGCCGTGGTGATTAAATAAAATCCACGCAAAAAATTCATGGGAGGCGCCATGACAACGTCGCTTAGTGAGTGGGGTCACTGGTTGGACCAAACATTGAAACAAAATGGCGACAAATGGAAAATCCGAATGGCTCACGCAAAAAAAATCTTAACGAAGGCTTCTTTTAGTGGTTCTCGGACAACAGCGGATAATGGCACCGTGTTAATGAATAAAATGTTCATTTTGATTCATTTTCATGACAATATTCTGTGTATTTTTTTTTTTTTTATAACTTTGTTTTTATTTTTCAAACAACACTCTTAACAAAACATACAGACAAAGCACTAGACAAAATACAAAATACAAAATACAAAAAACAAAAAGGAGGGGGGTACACACTACTTGGTCATGTACAGATGCCATTTTTCCCACTGTTTGTCGAACAACTCTGCTTTAGTCCGTATGAAATAGGTCAATTTTTCCATGAAACGTATTTCTTCTATAATGTCCAGCCAATGTTCCTTGCTAGGGGGGACAGCTTTCAGCCAGCTTCTTGTAATAGCTTTTTTGGCTGCCACAGTCAAGATTTTGAAGAGATAAAAATCATCTCTTCCTATTACCTCTTCTGATATCAGTCCAAGATATAGAGTCCGAGGGTCCCTGGGTAACCCATATCCCAAGACTTCCTCAGAGGTCTGGATGACCCTGTCCCAGAATGGTTGTATTTTCACACATGACCAAAATATGTGCGAGTGATTGGCATTCGGATGGCCACATTGTCTCCAACAATATTGCCGTTTCCCTGATTGTTTTTGCTTAATTTGTGGTGTGATAAAAAAACGTATTACATTTTTCCATCCGAATTCCCTCCATCTTTTAGAATTTGTAGAAGTGTGTTGGAATTTGCAAATAGAATGCCAATCACTCTCAGACAGTTCCATATTAAATTCTATTTCCCATTTTGCTTTTACAGATAATGTATTTCTTCCATGCTGCTTTAGCAGACCTTTATACAGTTTAGAAACAATCTTTAAGGGTGTTTGTTTATATGCTCCTGTTAACACCTCAATCACGTCACTTCCTTCCTCTGAAATTTCTTTTTTAATTTCCGTTTCGTAGAAATGTCTTAACTGCAGATATCTAAACAAATCACAATTCTCCAAATAAAACTCCCTCTTAAACTCTTCAAAAGATTTGAAATGTTGATCCTTTATAAGTGTGCAAATAGCTGTCATTCCCTTATCTTTCCACCTTTTAAACGCCTTATCATGTTTACCAGGTCTGAATTTAGAAGAATGTGAGGGCCAAGTCAAAAGTTTGCAGTCACCTGTTAGCTTGTATTTTTTAACCACATCATACCATATTTCTAATGTTTCTTTAATAATAGAATTTTCCTCTTTAGATTCTGTACAGTCCTTTTCACTCAGCCAAGCTTGAGGGGGAGCCTGACCCAGACCCATCTCAATGTCCTTCCATCTTGCTTGATAATTTGGAGAGCACCAATAAACAATATACCTTAATTGTGCAGAATAATAATATTCTACAAGATTTGGCAATGCTAGTCCCCTTTTTTTCTTTATCTAATTTGAGAGTCTTGAATCGTATCCTTGGTCTGGCTCCCGCCCATATAAACCTGGAGATGAGTTTTTCCCAAGCTGAAAATTGTGATTCTGGTATTCTTACTGGAAGTGACAAAAATAAATACAGCACCCTCGGCAACAAATTCATTTTAACCACCTCAATTCTTGCACTGAAATCCAATATTAATGTAGACCATTTTGCCACATCCCTCTGTATTTTGTCATTTATTATTTTATAATTTGTTTCATAAATTTTGCCTAAATCCTTAGTGATTAATACTCCCAAATATTTTATAGATTCAGCTTTCCAATTTAAGGTAAACATCTTCCTAATTGCTTTGTTCGGCTGAAAGTTAAGACTCAGTACCTGAGTTTTAGCTAAATTGAGTTTATAGCCTGACATTGTTCCATATTCTTCCATAATTTTCACTAATTTGGGGAATGATGTATTTATATCTTGTAGGTAGGTAATTATGTCATCCGCGAAGAGTCCTATCTTATGTTCCTCTCCTGCAATAACGATACCTTTCAGACCCTCATCCTCTCTAATAGCTTGGGCAAGCGGCTCTATGAAAATTGCAAAAAGGGCCGGGCTGGCGCAACAGCCCTGGCGTGTGCCCCTAGATAGCTTGAAACTATCTGTCAGGTGCCCATTAATCTTTATTCTAGCTGTCGGGTCAGAATACAGGGCTTTGATACACTCAATAAATTGGCCATTAAAGCCCATTCTCTCCAATACTCTGAACAAGAAGATCCAACTAACCCTATCAAATGCCGTCTGGGCATCAAGACTAATCAAAGCAGCATTCAAATTATATTTATTGGCATGCTCTACAATATGAAGGGTACGTCTGATGTTATCCTGCGTTTGTCGTCCCTTAATGAATCCTGTCTGGTCTTCATGTATCAGATCAGGTAAAAAGTGTTCCAGTCTTTTTGTGATGATAGATGTAAATAATTTATAGTCTACATTCAAGATTGAAATTGGGCGATATGACTCGCAGTGTTCCTTGTTTCTTCCTTCTTTAGGGATAACTGATATTACAGCCTCCTTCCAAGATGGAGGGGCTATACCTCTTTTAAGAGTCCAATTAAATGAATCTAATAGCACTTGAGCAAGTTCTACTCTAAATATCTTGTACCATTCATTTGGGAAGCCATCGCTCCCGGGACATTTGTTAGTTTTCAAATTACTTATGGCTTCATCCAATTCTTCTCTCGTTATAGTGGAGGTCAAATAATCATTTTGCACCTTGCCAATTAAGGGAAGGTCCAATGACAACAAGAACTGCTTTATTCTCTCTTCATTGACATTATCAGGCTGTGTGTATAAAGTTTTATAATAGTCTGTGAATATTCTATGAATGTCTTCTGGGTCGATTTTAATGTGTTCGTTAGAGGATCCTTAATCTTATATATTGAGTTCATAATTTGTTGTGTCTTAAGACGTCTTGCTAACATTCTTGTTGCCCTGGGACCTGATTCATAATAAGTTTGCTTTGTGAACCTCAATTTCTTTTCAATTTCCTCGTTCATGATATTCTTTATTTTTTCCCTTATTTCTTTTATCTGGTTCAATAAAAGCCTTGGTTGTCATCTTTTGATTGTTGAATCTCTAGTTTCTTCAGTTCTTCCTCCAGTTGATCATATCTTAACCTCCTCGTTTTCTTCAGAAAGGCTGTTCTAGAAATTAGCTTCCCTCTCATTATTGCTTTAACCGTATCCCATAATATGGTTGGATCAACCTGATCACTTTTATTGTCAATTATAGATTCACCAATTTCTTTCTTAATCTCTTCTTCCACCGCCTTATTGTTTAGAATTCCAACATTCAGCCTCCATAGTGTATTTCTCTGCCTGTTATGTAAATGAATAGTTAAATAAATAACACTATGGTCCGAAATATCTGCCGTTCCTATTGAACACTCAATGACCCTGTGTCTATCAATTGTATTCATTAAGAAGTAGTCTAGTCTGGAATGTACTTGGTGTGCGGCTGAGTAGTGTGTAAACTCACTATCCCGCAGATGGATATTCCTCCATACGTCAAACAGACCCAACTCACTGATCAGAGTTTGAAGAACTTTTGATTTTTTAGATTTTTGTCTACTCTTGCTTGTAGTATCTCGGTAACCTGTTATTGTGTTCCAGTCTCCAGCAGCGACAAGAATTCCCTCACCTTCAGAAATGATTATATCAAACAATGATTTGAGGAAATTTCTATCACTCTCTGGTGGAACATAGACATTAACAAATGTGATCAAAACATTGTCTATCTTGCCTGTAACAATAATATATCTTCCTTCATCATCTTGTTTTTCTTTAATCAAATCAAAAGTCAGTGAATTAGATATCATCGTCACCACCCCTCTCCTTCTACTATTTTTACATGAACTGAAAAAGGAATTAGAATACCCAAGCTTTTTAAACTTTTCATGCTCTTGATTTGACATATGTGTTTCCTGTAAAAACACAACTTGTACTTTGTCTTTCCTCATTTTTGCTAGCACCCTTTTCCTCTTGGCTGGGTTGCTTAAGCCATTAACATTCAAAGAAGCTATTTTCAAGTTATATGACCCTGTCATTTCAGTTCCAAACAATGTATGATCCAGTTGTGGTAAACCCCCAAACTAAAATAAAAACATAGACAACACGAAGAAATGAACAGGCCTCCAAAACGGGAGGAGGATCTCTAGCCTCCTCAGCCAAAACCCTGTTGGTGGGTTGAGGGAAAAACCTATCATAGAGAAAGGGCCCTAAAAAAGGGATGTCCAGGCCGTCTACACGAACTAACCTTACCATCCGAAAAACCCAACAAAAACATATGAAAATAGAGCTGTCTCAACCAGACAAGTATTGATAGGTTAGACTACACTAGGCCAAAGTGCAAAGTTGTAACAGTCATTAAAATTATCGCCCAAAATATGCATATTTATACACATACAAATGCATACATATACAAACATATAGAATAAAGTTGAGCAATCATGAACTTAAACTAGGCAGCATTCTATGGCGGTCAGCAACCAGCATCCACACACACAACATATCATGGCCAAACTTTAGAAATTCAGTGTACTTATGTTTCATACTCGTATTTTGAATGAATTCCGATGCAAGTCATAATTATTCCAAGTGGCCACACTTCAAATAATGTATTATAACTGTCTTATTATTGTTCCATAACCAAGCTGCAAGTAAAGTATTGTAAATCTTACTACTTTTCCTTCGTTTGATCTCCTTCTGCTGAGAGTCACTTTTTTACTCAGGAGCGTGTCCACTCTGAAAACCCTGAGTTTACTCCCCGCCCTCTGGGCGACCTCCGTTCCCACACGGCGGTGTTGGTGTGCTGCTTTCTGCCAAGATCCCAGCAGCTCAGTGAGTCGGGATCGTACGGCGTCCTCACCCTCGGTCTGGGGCGCGGAGGCCTCCTCCACTGTAATATCACGTCTCTTCAGGTCTTGCCTCACCTCCTCTGCGCTGTCGTAGGATCGCACTCCTGATTCCCAGTGGATTCGCATGCTTGTATAGGGAGTTTGGAAACGAATGCCTTTTACTTTTAGGACCTTCTTTATCCCATTATATTCCTTTCTCTTCTTGACCACTTCAAGGGAGTAATCATGATCAAAATAAAGAGTCTTATTGCTCAGCTGAATCTTTTCTTTTGCAGTTTTCTTCCATGCCTCTCTTAGTACTAGCTCCTTGGTTGTAAATTCTGGAAGTTGATGATGATGGGCCCGGTATTTGTCAGATGGGGTCTCCGCGGTCCCAGCGTGTGAGCGTTGTATCTTCAAGTCCAATTGTTCTGGTATCGGTAGCTTGCTTCGAAGCAGAGTCTCCACAAACTCCGGTACAGAGTCCTCTCCTCCTCCCCTCTGCCACCCCAAAAATGCGAATATTATTTCGCCTGGACCGATTCCAAATCGGTTAACTTGCACTGCATGGCTCTTTGCTTATCCAAGCATGTACACAGGACCTCGGTCACTTGGTCGCCCATCTCTCAACTTTCTCCACCGGGACTCAGCCTCCTCAACAGCGGTCAGACAGGGTTTGCACTTCTGTTGCAATGCTGTCGAAGTTTTCCGTTGATTTCTTGACCAAGGTGATTTATTTCTTGTCTCAGGCTGACGTTATCCCCTTTGAGCTCGGTTTTCAGCTCATTAATCGCCTTTTATTATTTCCGCAGACTCCATGTTTGTTGCGGGGTACCCGCCACTGCTAGCTTGTGCTGGTGTCGTCGTGTTACTTCGTTTTTTAGGCTTACTTTTGTTGTTTTTCTGGCCTCCGTTGTCTTTAAATAAGCTTCTTCTCCCATCCATTTATATTTTCCATGAGTTAACGCTGAATTATCGAGTCGTTTGCGGGAGAATTAAAATAAGTCTGGCAGAGCAGCTCTACCGCACGTCTGACTACTCCATTAGCCAAACCGGAAGCCCATATTCTGTGTATTTTACCAAGATGACTCCAGTGCCGCTGCGCTTTTACGCTTGTAAACCGCCAGGCACAATGAGTTTTGGATCAGAGAATTATTCTGGTCGCTGTGAATCAGTTCATCAATCACCCAAACAAACAACTGAGGAAACCGCACTTCAAGAAATCGCCACCTATTTTAAGTTAGCTGAACTGTGATAGGGAACTGAAAACATTACAAGGAATTAAAAGACAAGCTAGACGAGTAGATTGAATGAACCTCTGCTGCTTGGCATATTGTAGCCGAACTTGTTGCAAGTGACAGTTCGCTGCAGTAATTTATTGGGCACGACTGAAACATAACGTTAGTTTATGAGTAACGTAAGAACTTTTTGCGTGTGACAGTTGGCAGTAGTTTGGTTACACTTTGACTAAAGTAATATTAAAGTTATTTTTGTGCAGTCACTCTTGGTTACATTGACCCTTGAAAAACGTTACAATACATCTTAACTCCCCGGGTTATCTGGACAGTACGGGGCATTAATTTATCGGGCATGACTGAGCACAACACCAGTATATGAGTAATGTTGATAATGCAATCTACATTGTTATAAACTGACCGAATTGAACAGTAAAGTAACGCATTATCTCCGTGTTATTTTAACTGTAGGTGGAGTCCTGCACGCATTTAACTGTGGTTTTCACTTAACATGCACGGAACCTCTGTTATAAACTTATGGTAAAATTACAGTTATAATAACAGACAAAAAAAAGGTGCCAGTTAAATTAACTGGCAAAAAAAGGTGCAAGTTAATAAATCACAGATAGAGGAAATGTTGCGGGGACCATTGGTTTAACTCGCGCCATACACTGGCCGGCACAATAGCGGATAGAGCACAAGCAACAAAAGGCGAATAGAGGTGTTTGTGCTCCGTGCGCAGTAGATTGCAGTATTTTCCAAAATGCTTTCTTACCGATCCCATAAATTGTATGCTTTCTGTATGACAGTATGTTACAAATCATTCATTTTGTGATTGTTGTAGACCGAAAAAAAATATGGAAGTGGGATTGGAATTAGATGGTTGTAAGACCGTTTCATTCATCTAAATTATTTATACTTCACTGCACCAGTTTAGACTTTGAAGATGATCTTGTGAGTATAGAAAGCATACCAACCTTCTGGTTTAACGTTATTAAATCCAAATCCTGTTGTGATAGGTTGTGCGGCTATTTAAGTTATACAAATGGTTTGTCCTCACGTTACCTTGAAGATGGTTGAGCAAGCTGCAACCAACCATTTTAGGCTACAGAATGTCTTATTGTAATGTGGTAAATAGCCACTAGATGGCAGTATTGACTTTTTTTGTGAAGCCCAGTCTGAAGCTAGGTTGGGCGTGTCCAGGGCATGCCCAGAGGGGAAAGTCCCAGAATGGGAGGAGGCTGGACAAGAGTATATAAGGAGAAAAATTGAGAGAGTAGAGTAGTAGGAGAAATTGCAAGAAGGATACATTTGACCAGACCTGTCACTCTTTTCAAGACCTTTTAAGCTTTTTGTGGATTTTTGCCTGTGTTGGAGCATTTTCCTGTCCCAGGACATCACAGCATAGCAGCCCATCTCCATTACAGGGAATTGTAAATATCTCATTTTTTATTTTTCTTTTCAATCTTGGTCAGTAGTGTAGGGTGTAGATTAGTTCTATGTGTTTGTTTAATTAAATCTGTTGAACTTAAAGGATTTTGTCTGTCATCCCTTGCTGTCCGTGACGCCATAACAAATTGGGGCCATCACAAATTGGGGGCCATAACATTATACATCATTTCAACTGACATAAAATAACTATGTATAATAATTACCTGCCCTGATCCACTATGCCAATCATATACTGTTTCTGATGCATTCTTGATTTTCATGGCATCATCACGATGAACAAAATTTCTAAAGATAAGGCAGGAGCAGGAAAGAAGAGGGACCTTGTTATGTTAAATTTTTATTTTAAAAAGTGCAAATCTGAATGAAAAAAAAGAATTTAAGTGCATTTATTTTATTGTTTACTGAATTAATTTTTTAAATTAACTGACGTGCAAAAAAATGCCATGCTGAGTCTTGTGTTATGCTCTCTCTCTGTATAGTTGGGATAATATTGAGAAAAACTGCCGAGCACTGCGTGCCAGAGGCAGATATAGGCAGAACTACGGTAGGGCTAAGCCCACCCAAATGTTTGTTTGTTTATTTATTTATTTTTTGTTCTTTCAGTCATTGGAAAATGTCTGCCCCGAGATATGGACACCAATTTGAAGACTCGCTGGTTTTAAATGCATTGCACTGGATAATTACCAAATTAAAATTTATACAACTATGTGTTTTAGACACTTCAACAATTCTACTTTCCGCTGAAATATACTTTGGCGAGGTGAGGTCTTTATAACGTTATTATCCCTGTTATTGTCATTAAAATTGATTATTTCATGCCTTTTGTCATGTAAGTCTTGGCCATGGCAGGCAATTGTGTTGAAACGAGTCCAACCGATGACGTCATCGCGTGCGGTGGGTGCTGGGGCTTCGTTTCGCGGTAAATTTGAAATAAAAAATGCCATAAACACGGGGGATTTGGGCTTTTTGTCAGTGCCGAAAATATTTTTAAATAACACTACTACAATACTTGTTCGGCATTTTCTTGTGTTTCCTGTCCCCTTTAAGATCGCTTGATTAATAATCACGCTATTTATTTACTGAATAATCAATATATAAGCCTGTAATTATTAAGACAGTATTAAGAAATGACAGATCAGTCACTGAAGGGCTACACTGACTATGTACTTAATGGTGATATTGTATGGATGGAGGAAAAAAAACACATAATAATAAAAAAAAAATTAACCCAGAGCTTTCCCTGAATTCCATCCCTGATTTTTATTTTTTTTTCACCAGTGCAACCCAATTTATTTCAAGATTAATTAAAAGTAGTAAATCAAAGTGTTTTTTTTTGGCATTCAAAAGAATAGGCTGCATTTGTGGGGAAGTGTAGTTGCACACTGGTTGCAGCGCCAAGTGATAATAAATAATTTATTAAATTACCTGCACTTCTTATGTTGAAGTGTTAGTACTTGAATAATTTATTAAACTGGTTATTAGTACATCGTGAAAGTTTGACAGATGGCATGCATTTAAACTCATTTAAAATCATGCCATGCATCGAATTTTCAAGGTAGCAAAGTCATTCATGAGGTCTCCATAGTCTAGGTTCTGGTAAAGTTGTAGGAAGGCTATAATATGAGATTGTAGGAACAGCAATTATCTTATGAATTAATTAGTAACAAAATCAAAATCTTGTCTGAAAACAATCTTCAGCAGCATTCACTTCATCATATTCTACTTCAGGAGAATTTCAAGAAATTTCAGTTAATTGCCATCCTTGCAATCTCATATTGTAGCCTGTTTGCAACGCAGCTTATTGGAAGTCTATTTGCTCTGTAAATTAATTAAATTGATTATTCAATTCTTACTCAGAAACAGGATGAGTGTTTACCTGCATTACAGAAATGTCACTGGTTGCAAACAGAGTTTATTTTTCATAAGCAAACTTAACACACGGACCTGAGTCGGCAAAACTGCATTTCTAGAAACGTTTTCTTGGGCGTATCAAACTGACCTGATACGGACGCATGAAAAAAAAATCCCATTTTGTCAGCTGCTGGAATTCAGAAGCCTCGTAAGACATTGACATTTGTGACCATTAATGTGGATAGGAAAATGTTTGATAATTTTTGCAATGAGCAATAATACCAGCAGAGGGGAAATGGATATGAATTGATCCTCACAACTGAACAAATTAACACTTAGTTGCTAATTAGAAGCCCGAAATGGGAACGGGTTTAGAGATGTAACGCGCTTAAAGGTTAGAGCTGTGACAAAATCCCTACAATGGCAAGAGCCGAGCGGAAGAGGTTAAGATATGGATTCATTTGATTTCAGTTTGTGTCAGTTTCATTTTTGTGTTGCTGTTTTGTGGAATTCAGCTTATGTAGTCATATTTTCTCCATAGCTCCCAGTGTCACCTTATCATCACTCTTTTATGGCCGAAACCCAAGCAACTTGGACAACGATTATTTGGCCCATTTGGAGCACTTTGCTTAGAGAACCAGTCAAGAATACTGCTGCTGGTTACATCTCTTTAAAGCAGAAGTAGGTGCTCTTGTGCTTCGAGTGAGAGCCAAGATCTTACAGGCAAAAGCTTGGGGCAAAGTCACCACAAACAAATAGCTTGGTCAAAACAGAGTAGGGAGGGATCAAATACCGCATTTCTCCATGCCCAGGGCCAGAACTGAAATACTCGTGAATGTGCTCATGAAACAGAATTAATCTCGAACAAAGATGAGAACAATTTCCCACAATATCTAATTTCAAAAATCTATTCTATGATCTCTCCCCACCCACAAATGATACCATTTGGAACCTGTACGGTGTAATATGGGTAAATTCTTGTGATGACTGCATGATACCAACCATTTCTTTACACTTACACCAGTGGGTAATGTATTTTCACTGGTGTTTGTTTGCTGGTTTCTTTGCTCATCTCTTTGTCAATTAACTGGATATTTCAAAAGGTTCTGATTGAATGTCAATGAAATTTTGTGTCTTGATAAATACTGTGCAAAGGAGGAAGTGATTAAATTTTGGTAAAGATCCAACTTATATTCTTGATCCGAAAGAATTTCTGTGTGAGTGAAAACAGCACTGTCATTCACCAGAGTCACGTCACAGTAACACCCACATCAGCTGTCAGATTAATTCTTGTACAAATACTTTATGCTCGAAGTAATAGAAATCCGAGTACAACTTCCTCCACCAACAACATTATTGTATAAAAGTTTTGGAAGTGCAAACTACTGCCTTTGCTGTCCCAGGAATTGCTTGGCAAAAGAAAGATATTTTAATCTTACTGAGACTTACCTTTGTAGAGGTTAGCTAAAAATAGCCAGCCAGAGACTCACAGGTTATTGCAGTATTTGCTCATAACACTGATGCACTAAAAATGTGACCTGATAAGTTAAAACTGTTTGGGGTATCTTCAAAATAAACCAGTGCTATATTCTGGCCAGTCGCGGCATTGGTCCACATTGAGATTTCATCGTGCCGCGCTAACAACCCTTATGAAAAAGTCACATGTGAAACATGATTTTACATGTGAAATGCACGTTGATCACATGTGAATAACATGTGAGCACATGTCACCTTATGTGGAATGGGAGATTTTCCTTAAATTTCACATATGAATACATGTTGGTTAGAAGAGGTCACGTGGTTACCTGGTGAAAGCAAAATTCACATGTGACCGTCGACACATTTGTTGCACATTTCTATCAAGATTCACGTTACATGTGGTCATGTCGCATCGTGGAATGAATATTGCATAAGAGGCTCACCCCAAGTCTCAAAAATTCTTTTCAATTTTTTTTTTCCAAGCAACATTCTTAGTATACTTGACTCAATTTTTCCTCTCTCTATTTCATGCTTACACTTTTCCAAATATTTCGAACATTTTTTTCTCTGTTCCATTGTTTTTGACATCTTCATTTCAATTTTCATTGCTTGGCTCACGTATCTACCTTACTACAAGGTTCGTTAAAATCCATATTATTTATAAACATATACATTGGCATCATTCATTTAAATTAGATTTTCATGGAGTCATACGATTGTAGCTCCAACATTCAAATTTGTTTTTTGTTTTTTTTTATTATTATTTTCCATCAGTCACAATCTGAGGTCAAATATTAATAAATATTTGCGCCACAATAAATTCATTTTCGTTCCTGTTGCTAGGATGTGTGACCCCGCCCATTGTAAAATGACACTATATGATTGGCAGTTTTTATGCCGTCAAGCAGTTTGCAAATCATGGGTTGATTGTACAACCCCAATTCTGAAATAGTTGGGACGAAATGTAAATTGTGAATAAAATCAAAATGTAATAACTTTCAGATCACATGAGCCAATATGTTATTTACAATAGAACATAGATAACATTTCAAATGTTGAAACTGAGACATTTTACATTTTTATCCACAAAATGAGCTCATTTCAAATTTTCTGGCTGCAACAGGTCTCAAAAAAGTTGGGACACTGGCAAAGAAGGGCTGAAAAAGCAATTAATATATAAGAGAATCAGCTGAAAGAACATTTAGCAAGTAATTACATTAACAGGCATCAGGTGTGTAACAAGATTGGCTATAAAAGGGATGTCTAAGAGAGGCTGAGTCTCTCAGAAGTAAAGATGGCCAGAGGCTCTCCAACCTGTGAAGGCTTGCATAAAAAAAAATATTGTGGAATACTTTAAAAACAATGTTCCTCAACGTCAAATTGCAAAGGCTTTGAAGGTCTCATCATCGACAGTGCATAACATCATAAAAAGATTCAGAGAAAACTGGAAAAATCTCTGTGCATAAGGCACAAGGTCAAGACCTTTACTGGATGCCCGTGATCTTCGGCCCTCAGACGCCACTGCATCACTCACCGGCATGATTCTGTCATTGAAAGTATTAAATGGGCTCAGGAATACTTAAAGAAACCACTGTCTGTAAACACAGTCTGCCGTGCCATCCACAGATGCCACCTAAAACTCTATCATGCAAAAAGGAAGCAATTGTTGAGCATGATCCAGAAGCGCCGCCGTGTTCTGTGGGCCAAAGCTCATTTAAAAATGGACTGTAGCAAAGTGGCAAAGTGTCCTGTGGTCAGACGAGTCCAAATTTGACATTCTTGTTGGAAATCATGGCGTTAACCTCCAGGCTAAAGAGGAGAAAGACCACCCCTCCTGTTATCAGTGTTCAGTTCAAAAGCCAGCATCTCTGATGGTATGGGGGGATGCATTAGTGCATATGGTGTGGGACACTTGCATGTTTTAAAAGCACCATGAATGCTGAAAGGTATATAAAGGTTTTAGAGCGACATATGCTCCCTCCAGATGACATCTATTCCAGGAAGGCCTTGTGTATTTCAGCAGGACAATGCAAAACCACATACTGCGGCTATTACTACAGCATGACTTACGAGTAGAAGAGCCCGTGTGCTGAACTGGCCTGCCTGCAGTCCTGATCTTTCACCCATTGAGAACATTTGGCGATAATTAAACGAGAAGTCCATCAAAAGGAGACCCAAAACTCTCCAGCAGCTGGAAGCCTGTATTAAACAAGAGTGGGATCATATTCCAATGGCTAAACTCAAGAAACTTGTCTCCTCAATGCCCAGACGCCTCCACTCTGTGTTGAAAAGAAGAGGGGATGCTACACCTTGGTAAACAGGCCCCTGTCCCAACTTTTTTGAGACCTGTAGCAGCCATCAAATTTGACACAAGCTCATTTTGTGAATAAAATTGTAAAATTCCTCAGTTTCAACATTTGCTATGTTATCTCTGTTCTATTGTGAATAAAATACTGACTGGTGTGATTTGAAAGTCATTGCGTTTTGATTTTATTCACAATTTACACTTTGTCCCATCTATTTCGGAATTGGGGTTGCACTTCAAGATGAATTTCGAGAAATTTCAGTTAATTGCTGTCCTTTTTAAACAGGAAAGAACAGCAAAAATAGATTTATTGGATTTAGGGGTACAAGCCCCGGCAGGATTGAGAGCAACGGTACAAAGTCCAGAATCCAAAATCATAATCCAGTGGGACAGAAACGGTTCGTTACCACAGCAATCACAAATCTCAGGGTCAGGCAGCAGGTTCAGTACATGGAGCAGGGAATATCAAAAGACAAAGCAAAACTCAGAATTGGGATTGCCCAGTCAGAAGTATAACACTAGCAGCATAAGTACAACAATCACAGCACAAGGAAAAACGTTCTGACAGGGAAAGGTTGTGAACAGACTGCTTAAATACACATAAGGGAAGTCAAATGCTATGATTGGGAACAGGTGAAGTGGATCAGACTAATTAACAAGGGAGCAGACACAAGGGAGAACCTAACCACATGAAATTGGCAAAAGCCAACACGCAGACAGGGATCACAAGACAGCCTATTGACAGACATACGGCTCCGGTTAGGGAGTTCTAACGTGCACAGATAATGAGAGGCAGAACAGAGTTAAACAGGTGTGGAGGATCCGCTGAAACGCAGCAAAGTAGATTGAGTGAAGACAAGGGCGAGACTAGAATAGCGAGTGCTGAGAGCTCAAGTAGTCATTTAGTAAAGTAGCTATACAATCCCTATACTCGTCAGTAAGTTAGGTACTATATACAATGTTAGTCAGGGTTAGTAAGTTTAACTAAAATAACAAACTGTTAGTACTTGTTAGTAATACAGAAAAGCAAGGCGAAGGAAGCAAATGAGATTAGAAGGAATGATTGAAAACCCAGAAACCATGAAATCACCTGAAAGCGTGGCACACAATACTGGGGGAAATAAGCTGTCACATGACATAAGACCAGACAGGGGAGACAAAGTGCAATGCAGGGCATGAGCAAAAACAGGAACCGGAATAAATACTGAAACGTGGATAATGGCAGGAATACTAGACAAGGCAAAGCAAAAAACATGGCATGGACAAGGTTAAACAGACAGAATTGTTACATCTCTTTTTTGCCTGTGTCCCAACTTTTTTGAGACCTATTGCAGCCAGAAAATTTGAAATAAGCTCATTTTGTGGATAAAACTGTAAAATGTCTCAGTTTCAACATTTGAAATGTTATCTATGTTCTATTGTAAATAACATATTGGCTCATGTGATCTGAAAGTCATTGCCTTTTGATTTTATTCACAATTTACACTTCGTCCCAACTATTTCGGAATTGGGGTTGTATATTTCAGCAGTTTTTCAACATTTCTTCAGCAATTTCCTTTGCCTCTCAGTTTCCAAGCACCTTCATTTTTATACCAACCTCTTCAACTTTTCGCGCTGAAGCAAGCACACAAATTTTCTTCAGAAAATTTAGCCTTTTCTAGTTTATTTTAAGATTGCACTTGATCGAAATGATTTCAGCGTTCAAAACAGCAGGGAAGCGCAGTTGCACACTGGTTGCTGCGACGCAATAATTTATGAAACAATGTGAACTCCGATTTACGCATTATGTGAAAATATGTACCGCCTGCACCCAGGTAGATCTTTGACCCCCACCTGTATGGGGGCATATGTGCTCTGCCAAGTTGGTGTCATAACACTGGGGAAAGTAGAGATTTTGAGTGTGTAAAGAGAGTGTTGTTATTTTGTTTTAGCTATTAAAGAGTTAAAAAGACATTTGACATCATCTATGTGAATATGCCAATTTTTTTGGAGTGTTTCAATGCAGATGTTTGAGTATTTATCACAGTTCAATTCTGTATCAGCTCCCCACGCCCAAAGTCCCTTGGCGTAATGCCAGCATTACAGGTTCAGTGAACCTCGCCCCTTAAACACATAATTGCTTTCAAGCTGTCTGTGTTTAAGATCACTTGATTAATATTTACACAATTTCTTTACTGAATAATCAAGACCAATATATAATCCTGAAATTAGTGAGAAATAATTAAGCAATGACAAAGATAACCGATGGGTGACAATGACAACGTACTTTATAGTGGCATTGTAGCGATGGGAAAAAACTAAACAAATAATGAATTAAAATAAAATTGAAACAAGTTGAAATATGTGAAAAGTTTGTGTTTAAAAACACATTTTTAACTTCTTTTCATCTTCAGAATACATTTGTTGCTTTCAAACACCAGCTCTTTTTACATAGTTTATCTCTTTTAATGTAATTTAATATACCTCATGAAGAAAATGTCAAATAATTAATTCAGTACTTTTCAAACATCTCTCTTGTTCTAGCAATTTTTTCAGTTGTGCAACCTAATTGTGTGCTTACTTCAGCAGAAGCAGCACACTCTATTCTCTTGCTCACTACTTCTTCTTTTTCTTCTTCCGCCTAAATTTAGCCGACTGACTCCTCCTGGCTACTGCTTAAGCTTATTGGATTCTTGTTCATTATAAAATTCAGCTTGTTCTGAATTACGCATCCGCATGATTTTTGATTTCTTTTTTAGTTTTAGATTTTAATTTTTTTCAGGTCCATCAAATCGGCTTTCATTTTGTGCTGTTTCAGTAGATTCAGCTATTTTCATATTTTTTTTTTTACTCTGTCATACTTCTTTTAGCTAGAAATGTCATTCAAACTGCAAAATGTTAAGTTAAGCTTGTATAATTTCTTCACTGTTCAAATTTTTTGTAACTTCTATAATTTTTTATTAATGATAATTTTTAAAATTAATTTCTGTTACAATACATTCTGGGAACTTACAACGTGGTGACGTCACTGTTAGAGTGGTGAACAGCTGTAAAATCATCAAGAAGTCTTCTCTTAAACTTGCTCTAACTCCCACAGTTTTCACTCCACATAAATATTTTTATATCGAAGTTGGAGGAAAAGTTGTGCCGGTCACGAAAATGTAACGATGCAAGCAATCGGGCTGACGGTTTTGGCAGTATGAGTCGAAAAGTGACGGGAGCACAAACCGAAACTCCATTAACTCCAATATTAAATGAGACAGAAAATTCTGGTTGGAAAGCTGAAAACTACAGTTTTATAACTTGCTCTTGTTCCACATTTTTGGCACTACACACACAATTTTGACATATTTTGTTCAGACTCTCCTTTTAGTATGGTATCTCCATTTTGGAGACTGGACTTAGAATCTTTGAGGTAGATGCAGTAGTATGTAAGAGACACCTTACCTAAAATTTCCGTTGGACCAAATGCTTTAACCCAGGGGTTCCCAAACTCGGTCGTGGGGCCTCCCTGTGTATGCTTGTTTTTGCTCCACCCTGGTTTGCAATCATAGGATTTTAACAAGCCGCTAATTTGTCTTATTAAGTGAATTTATTTTTTGTGCAGTAATTTATCCTCTGATATATTTTGACAGATACCATGCAGTGAGGAATAAAATCGATATCCACATTGCGACATATGACTAAAACTGCATTAAAAAGAGGGAAATGAACTCAATCAAAGGAAAAAAAATCATTGGGTTCTAATTGGTGAAACTGTGGGCACATCGCTGGATTGGAACAAGCAAATGACAGAGTCAAACCTGTTTTATGTTATGTTTTTGTCATTGAGTGCAAGCAAATTATTTTGAAAGAATTCTAATCAGCTGTCTTCAGCAACCTAATTTGGAGGTTACTGATTTTCTCAGTAGGCTACCTGATTTGATCTGTTTAAAAATGTTATCGCCTGAAATTGCTTGCCACACAAAAAAAAACACCCCAAAACTTTTTATGCAAGGGTCTTTTATTCTATCTTTTATTCTTCATGGCACAAATGGATATATTTACACACAAAATGCACCCAATTTGGACAAATTAACAGCTTGTTAAAGTCCTATGATGGCAATTATGGTTGGGACAAAAACCAGCATACACAGGAGGCCCTAGGACCGAGTTTGGGAACCCCTGCTTTAAACTAATCAAACCCACAAACTTCAAATTTGAAGAGTGCCACCAAGACTTATGATCAGAACAGGGCTTATATTAATCATGTGCTGATTTTCAGAAAGAGTTTGATACAGTACCACATAAGAGACTAATTTTTAAAATGAGCTCCATTGGAGTTACAGGAGGTATTCTGGAGTGGATTCAAACTGGTTACAGGACAGAACACAAAGAGTGGTGGTCAGTGGAATCTCATCTGAGCTAGGTATGGTGGGATCCCTCAGGGACGGTGCCGGGGACCCTGCTGTTCTCATTCATTAATGACCTTGATAGAATATTGGAGAGCAAATTAGTTAAATTTGGTAGACGATACCAAATTGGGAGGTTTGGCAAATATTTAGAGTCCACTAAAGGGGATTCAGGATGATTTGATAGAATCCAGAATTGGGCAGTAAATGTAAAGTAAATGAAATTTAATGTAGCAAAATGTAAATTTGTACGAGTAGCTAATAAAAACATTAGACAGGACTACTCATGGGGGTTTAAAACTGAATGTGCACCACATGAAAAAGATCAGAGTGATTGTTGACCAAACCCTCTTAGGCTCTAGCCATTGTGCCAGAAAGAGTTAAAAAAGCCAATCAGGATGCTGGGATACATTGCTAAAAGTATTGAGTGCTAAATCTAAGGAGGTGATGCTTTCTTGTACAACATATTCGTCAGACCACATCTGGAGTATTGTGTACAGTTCTGGGGGACCATACTTTAAGAAAGATATAGAGGCTCTAGAAAAAGTTCAGAGAAGAGCAACTAAGCTGATTCCGGGTATAAAAGATGAAAGCTATGAAAACAGGCTGAAGATCCTTAACATCTTTAGTCTTAGGAAAAGGAGACTCAGGGGTGATCTGATTGAGGTCTTTAAATATGTTAAAAGGATTAACAAAGTGAATTACGTTCGACTCCTTCAGCCAAGTTCTGTTAGTAGAACTCGGGGTCACAAGTGGAAGTTGACCAAGGGTAAATTTAGCACTGATATTCGGAAATATTTTTTCACCCAAAGTGTAATTTTGATGTGGAACAGCTTGCCTGACCATATTGTTGAGGCAGAAACTCGGGGGAAATTTTCAAGAGCAGACTTGACTTCTAAAGCTAGATACCATTGAGTCATTGAGCATCTGGAAGTGATATATTCACGAGAAGGGTTAAAGAAATCATGCAGCCTAGCTGGGCTGAACGGCCTGTTCTCACTCATGTTATGTTATGTTGCGTTATGTTAAATGCCTAGTGGGAAATTTGTGGCATAGCGTGTATTGGCGGCTCAATTCCTGTTTCTCTCTGCTGGAAAGTTTCTTTTCCTGCCTCAGCATTATCACTACTTGGATCAAGATTGAACGACTTCTTAGACAAATCTCATTCTTCAAGGCCAAACTCCAGTGAAAGAATTTTCGATATTGTCATTTGTACAGTCGCTCAAATCAGCTCCAAGAGAGTTATTTAGGCAGCAAAGACCGTCTTTTGCAGAGCGGGTCCATGAGAACACGGTTCAGTAAAAAATTGCAAAACAGAAGAAAATTGCTCGAGCTCCTATTCCTGTGTATATACAAGCAACGCACTACCTAGATATATTTACGATCATATCTAAAACAGGCGAAATACTGGTATCAAAATGACCATAACTGCCATCCTTGCTAAGCCAGCAGACGTAACTTTTTCCATACTCATTGAATAGTCAAATAGTTAACGTCAGCTAGCTATTGATTATGTCATCTGCAGTGAAGGCAATTTTGAAACTCAAGTTCGACCCATTTCAAACACGTTTTATGCACTGTGTGTTCGCGAGCTAACTAGCTAATAATAGCACAGAAATAAAAAGGGAGCCGTGAATAATATCACAACATGTGTTAACGATATCTTGCAGCCTGCTATTATTAGCTATTTAGCTAGCGAAGACACAGTGCACAGAATGAAAAGAGAGTCGCGAATAGTAGCATTTCACTACTTGGCGACGTCAGCGCCAGGCCAGTTCGGGACTGGGGAGAAACACTGACAGTGAAATATAAGTGAAACAGCTACGGCAGTCTGCCAACGTGGCCTGCCATGTTTGTTCGTACCATAAAGCTAATTTCTCAGCATGCACTGCGTTGACCTAGATATGCACAGAGCCATAGAGAGAGATGCATCAACCTCATTGACTCCAATTCACCATTTTTTTTTTTTACAGCTGGGTTGAAGCGGAGTAGACTCGGTCATGATGCAGCTGAAAAGTCAGAATTCCTTAAACTATTACTTTCAGCTTTAAAGTCTTGTGTTTACATTTCAGCAGTTTTTCAACATTTCTTCAGCACTTTGCCTCTCAGTTTCCAAGCACCTTCATTTTATAAGCCAACCTCTTCAACTTTTCTCGCTGAAGCTACACACAAATTTTTCTTCGCAAAATTTAGCCTTCTGGTTTATTTTAAGATTGCACTTACTGAAATGATTTCAGCGCTCAAAACAGCATTGCAACACTGGTTCTATTAAACAAGGCGAACTCCGATGCATGTGGTTATGTGAAAATATGTACCTGCTCTAACCAGGTGATGACCTTTGACCCTCCACCTGTATGGGGGCATGGTGCGCCTGGGTTGTTGCGTCATAACACTCGGGGAGTACAGACGTAAGGAGTGTGTTAAGCATTTTGCTTTTGGCCATTAAAGAGCAAAAGACATTTGACATCAATTCATGTGAATATGTCAGATTTTTATGTTTCAATCCAGATGTTTGAGTATTTATCAAGCAGTTCAGTTCTGTATCAGCTCCCTACTGCCCTAAGTCCCCTTGGCAGTAATGCCAGCATTATGTTGAGTACAGTGAACCTCTCACCCTTAAACACATAATTGCTTTCAAGCTGTTCCAGTTCAGGATTGCTTGATTAATAATCACACAATTTATTTACTGAATTATTATAATGAAAGTAGTAAGAAATGACAGATCACTGAAGGGCCATTCTTTGAAAAGGGAACCAAATTTGAAAAAAAAAAATCAAGTTCTATTTTTTCAGAATTTTCAGGTGTATATTCAAAAAGAGCATTGTTCTATGTTTTTTGAAATGTAATTTTTTTTCTTCCTAGAATTAAGATCACTGTAGTGGCCATTTGCATAGATATATGTATATGTAAGTATTAATAAAAATCAGAGGTTTTTTTTTCATTTTCATCAACTGGTAAATTGTGTGTCACATTGCATTTATTGTGTTTCAATGTTGCAGTATGCATGTTCACTCTATTTCTCAAATTAATAAATTAAAATTATCTCCACCTTTCATTCTCAATGAAATAATTATTCTTATTTAATTTAAAATGTCACGGGTGTAGCCCAGGCTAAAATGCATTATTTCAGACTGATAAATATGAATAAATAAGTCAAATAAATAGGTTCATGAAAAGAGCTAAAATGTTAAATTCACATTTAGTTATACTCAATGTTAAAAACAGTTCATAATGGGTTAAAAACATTACTGTCGGCAGACTAATGAATCTTTGTTAGTGTTTAAATAAAGTTCATTGAAATTCAAAGAAGTTTTACTGAGAACAAGGGTATGCCTTGAAGCGTGTTCGCAAGAAGATCGCCTGCGCCGGTGATTCTCGAAAAATATGCGCAGAATCATGCCTGGTTGCGCCGATAAGTTCTGGGAACCCCGCTGATAACCGCAGGATCTTGGTAGCTATCGCGGGTTTGGAGGGCTTATCGCCGCTTACTTCGGTAAGATTCTCGCGTATTTTTTCGGGAATCTCGCGCAGCCAGCTTACTTGCAGACGCGCTCGAACGCACCCCAAATCTCCAAGTGCATTAAGTTGTTCATCTTTTGTTTGTCTTAATTGCATTGGTAGTTACGATCTTGTCAGCCCTATCAGAAAAGTTTAGGGGCGGGATGTATTGGCGACCTTGCAGATGGAAGCCAGAGATTAAATGTGGTGATAGCGAGATGCAGACGGAAAATATGAAAAGCTGAAGCATTAAGTCCAGTATCGCAAATGAAGAGTCGGATAACCAACGGACATTAAGATGGCGTAAGGTAAATGCTTTCGTTTGTATATTTTATGCTGCTTCAACGCGATGTAGTATGTTATAACGGAGATACTAAGTGCAAACCGCACGTTAGCGAGCTAGCACCATTAGCCTTAATTTGCAATGAGTAGCAGCTAATGTTACTATGTGTTGTTAGATTGAGCTAATGCAATCCGCTAGTTTAAAGCTCAGACTCGGTATGAGGAATAAATGAGTTTATGGATTTGGTAAAGGAGACTACTAGAATTTAAATGCATGCAGTGGACCAGGAAAAACTTTTTGGACCCACTGGACAAGTAGGAGTCTCCCATTCAGCCACCGCATTGTCTAGACTGTTGCCGCCAGCCTGTAACTTCGTGGCCAGGCTGTTCACCGTGACAACCATCGCCTCGCTTCTTCTTTCGCCATACTGCAGATGTGAACGGACAGATTCGAGAGTAAAACTCTAACCAAGGCACATGCAGTTCTTATTTTCTTGGCTTGCCGTCGCAAGTGAAGCCGCCATTAGTTTCGGGTCACACCGCCCTAAGCAAATGTAACTCAGGCCTGCAACGGGCTTATTTTTGCTTGAGGACATTATTTTTATTTTTTGAGTCGCTAAACTGAATAATGAGACTGTAAGTGCTTCCATTTAATTTGTCATGTGAGAATCAAGGTCATAATTGAAACTGAATGTGAAAGATACCTATTAACAGAAAATTGAAGTTTACTGAGACTTTGAAAAAGGGTAATAATTTGAAAAAAGAAGCACTCTGAAGTGTTTTTAAATATATTCACGCTCTTATGATTTTAAGAAATTTTTTATAAACTAAATTCAGTCGTTGAATTTAAAGAAATGTCTTTGCGTCGTATTTACATTTCTTCAGGTAAATTACCTTTGTATTAAGATGTGTTTTGAGTAAAAAGGGAAATTAGCTAAAATATAATTCTTAGAGGGATTTATAAAATAGGCAATTCATATTTTCCTGCTAAGTGGAGGCACCGCCAATTCATTGACATTTATAATTAGGATTTTATAGAATTCATTACTCTCCTGTTACTCGGGTTAAACGGTGAGTCATTAGCCAAAGAACCCAGGGGCCCCGCCCGTAGTACAACAACACCTCTTAACTAAATCAGTTAACCTCCTAGCTACATGGGACGGGTGCTACACAAGTGACCAGATACATGAGAATTATATCCCATATGAAAAGTTGACCTTTTATGACAATTATTTTTATGTCCAAAGCAAACTCTATTTGACCTTGCTTTTGACCAAATATCAAGTCACCAGACTATTCTACTTAATTAACAGGTGACATTTTACTAATATAAATATATTATTTATAAATGAAGCCCTTTACTTAATATAAATTTCTATTTTGATTTTATAAAAACACGCTAGTAAAGTTTGTACCTGTGTAATTGAATTTCACATACTCAAATAAAGCTTTTCAGTCGGGCTGGCTAGTGCCTTCTTTCTGTCACAAGCCCAACTGGCTTGTGGCAAAAAGTGGGAAGATCGAGCCCTGCCGAGATATCAAATTTATAAAACGCGAATCGTAATTCTCACGTATACCTCGCCGAAATCTCGGAATAAATGTAAATTACAATTCTCGTTTAGCAGATGCCTTGCAACCATACCTCATATGCTTTTTCTGCCAACTAGCAGCTGCATTGGGAAAAACAAGGCCCCGAAGTCGCCTATGTAAATGAGGAGTTTGTTTCCAAAACGCAATATATCCATTTTACTCATTAGAGTAAATTCGTTTTTTTCTATGCTGGCGCCTATTGCATTTTACAGAAAAACACACTTTGACCATGAAAAAATACACTGTACAGTATGAATTTCTAAAACGGATTTCAGCACCATTTGTAAGAAGCACAGGGTTACCGATCTATGGTATTATCTCAATTTTTGTCATTTTGGCACTTACTGTGTTTTGGAAACAGCTCTTCATGTCTCTGTGAATGTGTTGGGTTGGATAGAATAATATATAGGCCTACCCTTTATTTTACAGTTGACTGCAGTGCATATCTAAGGGCCTCCTCGATGATGCTCCGCCCCCTCTGAGCTGAGAGCCTAGATCTGCCCCTGCCTGGGACCCATTTATAATCTATTCACTGAACTCTAACATAACTTAAGCCACAAAACATAACCATAATATCCAAATTATACAGCATGACCATGTCCATCCACTCCAAACCCTTTTCCCTACCCCCCCTTCCTCTCTTCCCCTTCAACTTAACTACCCACACAAACACACACTTATCAATAGAATTATTCACGATTATGCTTGATCGCCACGATCAATGACTCCATGATGGACGGCGGACGTATCGTAAAGAAGTGACAAGTGGACAGCAAATGGACAGATCTGCAAAAATGGTAATTTCTTGCTGTACTGTGGGCTGCAGCAATAGGCAAGGATACAAGCCTAATATATCATTTTATCAGATACCTTTGGATCCAGAACGAAAAAAGATGGGTAGCAACCATCAACAGGAAAGACTGGCAGCCCTCCTACTTCCGCAAGTGGAGCGAACGTTTCTTGCAAGGCACGTTTCACACATTTTACACTTGTGCTTCTACTAAAATACCATAGTCTGATTCATGATGCTGTTGCTAACACGCTTGTTATAATACGCCATAAAACATGTCATTTGAACACATTGAGCGCGGCATAAAGTACTCCTTGCAATACAGTATACCAGATCATAAGCCTAACGGTAATTTCCAGGATTAGCCAATACAGATCTATGACATATCATTGTCCAAAATGGCGCATTAACTAGAAAATTGTCATTTCATCATGGTTAGAGCATCTGCAGGCCTATCTACTTGTTTTCTGATTTCATTCTACGACGTAATAACGAGGAAACTGTCACAAGTCCCGTGTTTTACTTACTAGGCTACTGTCAATTTTTAAGCTAGCACTAAATCATCGAACTGGGTAATCAACAAGGAAGGAATACAAAAAACGCAGCGTTCAGACTATGTCAGGTATTTTAGCAAACACAGAAGCATTACCACCAGATAAACCATGAGACAGATTGGTATGCACAGCCAACACCAGTATCTTAGTATTTATTTTCTGACGGGGAAACGCGGCATTTGTAGGGAAAGTTGATTGGTCATTGATTGTTTTAATGATTACCATCTTTCTGGCGGCAGTTTAAGAGCTTGTGCAGGTTCTACAACGCGGAAATCAGGATAGTAAAGTCATGTTATCTCCACGCATTTCTGGGCCAGGCTGAGCAGCTTAATTCGGGTTCCCCTATAAACGCAAATTTCACTGAGTGAGTATCTGACCGTCTGACTGACTGAATGACTGCTTAATCCATTGGCTGGTCAAGGGAATAGTTCAACTATTGGTTGGCCGATGATTGCCTGGCTGGCTGGCTGGACGTTGACCTCAGTAGTATTTACTGGTCTGTGTACAAGGGCGCGGGAAGAGGGGGGCGCTACTGGGGCTGCAGGCCCCTCTCCCTTTGCAGCCCTTCCCTGTGGGGGCTGCAGGCTTATAGCGTTTTCAATGTAACAATAACTTTAAACAATAAAAATTAAGACAGAAAAATAAACACATGAATTGGGTTAAAACTGTTTTGTGCAATCTATGTCTAAAACCTCTGTTTTAAAAATCTGGGTTGAAATATTTTTACATTTTTATACCCCCGACGATGAAATGTTGGGGGTATATAGTTATATACCAAGAATTACGTCCGTCCGTCATTCCGTCCGAAGACATTATTTGTCCGATCGATATCTCTAGTATTATCCATTGGACTCTTTTCAAATTTGACACACATATTCTCCACCACAGGGAAAAGTGCAGTGCAAAGTGTCGGCCATCTGGGATGATTTTTCACAAAAATATTGCCGTTTTCCTGTTTTTGGACTTAGAAATTTTCAAGTGGGTTCAATGTCAATTTGTCTGATCGATATCTCAAATATTATTTATCAGGATTCTTTTTCACCCCACACACATAGTTTCTAACATATGGAGAGGTGCAGTTCTAAGTGTCATAGATGTGTTGTTATTTTTGTCAAATTGATTTTCGGAATGTGATAATTTCTATAATCACCAACGGAAAAAGCATGATTGGGGACATTGGGTGTAGCAGTAAGCTCTGCTTTCTTTTTCCCTTTAATTATGTATTGAGAGAACGCTTTCTCAAGGAAGCGGAAGGCGCTGACACAAATGCAGTGGGAGGCAAAACGGCGAACGACAGCAAGCAGAGGGATTCTGTTTTCTCCTCCAAACAATATTTAAAGGAAACTAAAGTAACTGATACAAACACTTACTTTACTTGTGGGCGCAAGGACAGTGATGAAAATAAGATTACAGATGACAGAAGCAACAATAATATCACCGCAATAGCTTGCACTCGAGCACCAGTTAGCTTGTCGCTCCGGTGAAGAGCATTCATCAGGTCGGCAATACGTCATCCACAGTGGGCCCTGATCGCCACGCCCCTTTTAGGGGGAAAACAATTCTGCTTCCTGCATAGACATTCAAAGCGCAAACGCTAAAACAAGCCGATTTAACTAGAGTCCGACATGCCGAGGAGTTGTGTTGTTGGCTGCACCAACAATTAAACAAAAAACAAGGATCTCCGGTTCATTCCTCTCCAAGGTTCAAAAATATCCGAGCGAAGAGCTTTATGGCTCCGCCTTTCACGAAAGGGGAGGAAAACGGAAAGCTGTGGGATCCCGCGTCTCCGCACACTTACCTGATACAAAATGTTCCCCACACAGATAAGGGCTAACTTAACTAAGGCTAACACGCTTGGTTAACAATTATATGTTATAAGTAGATTGCCAGTGATAATTGCGTTCGTGGTGTTTAATTTTAAACAACCAAAGCCCATTGCTACGTTAGGCTAATACTAACTTTTAGCTAACTTTTGAATATTTTTGATTTTAGGTTTCATACACGACAGCTAGCATCCCGAGCCATCATTCATCTTCCTTCAATCAAGACAGAATAATGATGTGGCAAGAAGAATTAGTAGGATTAATAGTGCCAAGAGACGAGCATCAAATGGTGTTGTACCATCAAAACACAGAGAGAGCACGAAAGTCGGCAAGAGAGCGTGAGGAGCCTCCGTCTCCTAATCAAGTGTCCCAGCTATATCAGAAGATGCTGCTTGTGAGCCAGATGCACCTGAATTTGTCAATCCTGAGATGAATGAGGACAACTCGTTGGTTTTCAGACCCTGGGAGAGAGTGAGGGCACTGATGACTTCCAGAGATGGAACAGCTTAGGAGGAGAAAGACAGCTTCAGAAGAGCGAGAGAAGAAGCCATACGTTAGAGATGCTGCAGAAAAGAAAACTGGCTTCATGAGCTGTGAGAGGTGTTTGTGGAGGCACAAAAACACTGCCCGGCTGAGACCTGTCATTGACTGACATGCAGCATCATCATTCTTGACAGCACTTGCACTCAAGCGCTCCATTGACCAGTTTCTTTCTGCAGCATCTCTAACGTATGGCTTCTTCTCTCGCTCTTCTGGCTTCGTCTCTTTCTCCTCTAAGCTGTTCCATCTCTGAAGTCATCAGTGCCCTCTCACTCTCTCCCAAGGGTCTGAGAAAACCAACGGGGTTGTCCTCATTCATCTCAGGATTGACAGACTCAGGTGCATCTGGCTCACAAGCAGCATCTTCTGATATAGCTGGGACACTTGATTTGGAGACGGAGGCTCCTCACGCTCTCTTGCCAACTTTTGTGCTCTCTCTGTGTTTTGATGGTACAACACCATTTGATGCTCGTCTCCTGGCACTATTAAACCTAATAATTCTTCTTGCCACATCATTATTCTGTCTTCGGTGGGGGAAGATGGACGGTAAGAAATCGGGATGTAAGCTGTCATTAACATGAAACCCTAAAATCAAAATATTTCAAAGTTAGCTAAAGTTAGTATTAGCCTAACGTAGCAATGGGCTTTTGGTTGTTTAAATTAAACACACGGGCAACAATTATCACTGGCAATCTACTTATAACATATAATTGTTAACTGCTGCAGTTAGCCTTAGTTAAGTTAGCCTTATCTGGTGTGGGGAACATTTTGTATCAGGTGTGCGGAGACGCTGGATCCTACAGCTCGCTTTTCCTCCTTCTCAGATGGCTTTGGAGCCATAAAGCCTTTTCGGCCCGATATTTTTTGGGCATGGCAGAGGAATGAACCGGAGATCCTTGTTTTTTGTTTAATTGTTGGTAGCCAACACAACTCCTCGGCATGTCGGACTCTAGTTAAATCGGCTTGTTTTAAGCGTTTTGCGTTTGAATGTCTATGCAGGAAGCAGAATTGTTTTCCCCCTAAAAGGGGCGTGGCGATCAGGGCCCACTGTGGATGACGTATTGCCGACCTGGTAAATGCTCTTCACCGGAGCGACAAGCTGACTGGTGCTCGGTGCAAACTATTGCGGTGATATTTTTGTTGCTTCTGTCATCTGTAATCTTATTTTCATCACTGTCCTTGCGCCCACAAGTAAAGTAAGTGTTTGTATCAGTTACTTTAGTTTCCTTTTAAATATTGTTTGGAGGAGAGATACAGATATCCCTCTCTGCTTGCTGTCGTTCGCCGTATTTGCTTCCCACTGCATTTGTGTCAACGCCTTCCGCTTCCTTGAGAAAGCGTTCTCTCAATACATAATTAAAAAGGGAAAAAGAAAGCAGAGCTTACTGCTACACCCAATGTCCCCAATCATGCTTTTTCCGTTGGTGATTATAGAAATTATCACATTCCGAAAATCAATTTGACAAAAATAACAACACATCTATGACACTTAGAACTGCACCTCTCCATATGTTAGAAACTATGTGTGGCAAATTTGAAAAGAATCTATTAAATAATATTTGAGACATCAGACAAATTGACATTGAACCCACTTGAAAATTTCTAAGTCCAAAAACAGGAAAATGGCAATATTTTTGTGAAAAATCATCCCAGATGGCCGACACTTTGCACTGCACTTTTCCCTGTGGTGGAGAATATGTGTGTCAAATTTGAAAAAGATAATGGCATTTAGATACTGATCGGACAAATAATGTCTTCGGACGGAATGACGGACGATTGACGGAATTCTTGGTATAGAAATTATATACCCCCGACATTTCATCGTCAGTATAAAATGTAAAAATATTTCAACCCAGATTTTTTGTTTTAGACATAGATTGCACAAAACAGTTTTAACCCAATTCATGTGTTTTTTTTTTCTGTCTTAATTTTTATTGTTTAAAGTTATTGTTACATTGAAAATGCTATAAGCCTGCAGCCCCCACAGGGGCGCCCCCCTCTTCCTGCACCCTTGTACACAGACCAGTAAATACGAGTGAGGTCAATGTCCTGCCAGCCAGCCAGCTAGGCAATCATCGGCCAACCAATCGTTGAACTTCTTCCCCGCCGGCCAGCCAATCGTTAAACTTGATCATTCAGTCAGTCAGACAGTCAGATACTCACTCAGTGAAATTTGCGTTTATAGGGGCCAGGTCGCTGCTCAGCCTGGCCCAAAAATGCGTGGAGATAACATGACACTATCCCTGATTTCACGTTGTAGAACCTGCCTGGCGTCTGCATTCACTGCATGAAAGATGGTAATCATTCCAAAACAATCAATCGATAATCAACTTTCTCTCGTCATAAACGTTTCTCCCCCGTCAGAAAATAAATACTAAGATACTGGTGTTGGCTGTGCATACCAATCTGTCTCATGGTTTATCTGCGGTACGTTTCTAGTTTGCTAAAATACCTGACATAGTCTGAACGCTATGGTATTCCTTCCTTGTTGATTACCCAGTTCGATGATTTAGTGCTAGCGTAAAAATTGACAGTAGCCTAGTAAGTAAAACACGGGACTTGTGACAGTTTCCTCGTTGTGCATCGGCCAGAATAATCAGAAAACAAGTAGACTGGCCTGCAGATGCTCTAACCATGATACAAATGACAATTTTTCTAGTTAGTAACGCCATTTGGACAATGATATGTCATAGATCTGTCGTGGCTAATCCTGAAATTACCGTTAGGCTTATGATCTGGTATACTGTATTGCAAGGAGTACTTTATGCCGCGCTCAATGTGTTTCAAATGACATGTTTTATGGCGTATTATAACAGCGTATTGCTTAACAGCATCATGAATCAGACTATGGTATTTTAGTAGATGCACAAGTGTAAAATGTGTGAAACATGCCTTGCAAGAAATGTTCGCTGCAAATGCGGAAGTAGGAGGGCTGCCAGTCTTTCCTGTTGATGGCTGCTACCCATCTTTTTTTCGTTCTGGATCCAAAGGTATCCGATAAAATGATATATTAGGCTTATATCCTTGCCTATTGCTGCAGCCCACAGCACAGCAAGAAATTACCATTTTTGCAGATCTGTCCATTTGCTGGGTCCACTTGTCACTTTTTTTTACGACACGTCCGGCTTCGGCCCATCAGTGCGGAGGTCGTGATTCTGCGGACGCCAAAACGCACGCGTGAATAATTTGCAGTATGTGTGTTTGTGTGGGGTAGTTAAGTTGAAGGGGGGAAGGGGAAGGGAAGGGGGAAAGGGAGGAGTGGACATGGTCGCTGTTATGGTTGATATTGTATATGTTTGTGGCTTGCTATGTTAGAGTTCAGTGAATAGATTATAAATGGTCCCAGGCAGGGGCAGATCTAGGCTCTCAGCTCAGAGGGGGCGGAGCATCGAGAGGCCCTGAGATATGCACTGCACTGAACTGTAAAATAAAGGGTAGGCCTATATATTATTCTATCCAACCCAACACATTCATGAACACATGAAGAGCTGTTTCCAAAACACAGTAAGTGCCAAAATGACAAAAATGTAGATAATACCATAGATGGGTAACCCTGTGCTTCTTACAAATGGTGCTAAAACTGCTTTTAGAAATTCATACTGTACAGTGTATTTTTTCATGGTCAAAGTGTGTTTTTCTGTAAAATGCAATAGGCGCCAGCATAGAAAAAAACAAATTTACTCTAAATGAGTAAAATGGATATATTGCGTTTTGGAAACAAACTCCTCTCATTTACATGGGCGACTCGGGGACGCATTTTCCAATGCAGCTGCTAGTTGGCAACAAAAGCATATGGGGTATGGTTGCTTGGCATGTGCTAAACGAGAATTGTAATTTCCATTTATTCCGAGCTTTCGGCGACAGAGGCATACATGAGAATTAAAGCTCGAGTTTTATAAATTTGATATCTCGGCAGGGCTCGATCTTCCCCTTTTTTGCCACAAGCCAGTTGGGCTAGACAGAAAGAAGGCACTAGCCAGCCCGACTGAAAAACATTTGAGTATCATGTGAAATTCACTACAGGTACAAACTTTACTGACGTGTTTTATAAAAATCAAAATGAAATTTATATTAGTAAAAACATTTATAAAATAATATATTTATATTAGTAAAAATGTCCTGTATTAATTAAGTAGAATAGTCTGGTGACTTGATATTTGGTCAAAGAAAGGTTAAACAGAGTTTGCTTTGGACAAAAAAAAAATAATTGTCATAAAAGGTCAAGTTTTCATATGGGATATAATTCTTGCGTATCTGGTCACTTGTGTAGAATCTGGCCCCATGTAGCTAGGGAGGTTAACTGATTTAGTTAAGAGGTGTTGTAGTACTATGGGCGGGGCCCTGGGTTCTTTTGCTAATGACTCACCATTTAGCCCGAGTAACAGGAGAGTAATGAATTCTATAAAATCCTAATTATAAATGTCAATGAATTGGCGGTGCCTCCACTTAGCAGGAAAATATGAATTGCCTATTTTATAAATCCCACTAAGAATTATATTTTAGCTAATTTCCCTTTTTACTCAAAACACATCTTAATACAAAGGTAATTTACCTGAAGAAATGTAAATACGACAAAGACATTTCTTTAAATTCAACGACTGAATTTAGTTTATAAAAAATTTCTTAAAATCATAAGACGTGAATAAAATATATTCCAAACACTTCAGAGTGCTTCTTTTTTCAAATTATTACCCTTTTCGCAAAGTCTCAGTAAACTTCAATTTTCTGTTAATAGGTATCTTTCACATTCAGTTTCAATGGCGACCTTGATTCTCACATGACAAATGAAATGAGCACACTTACAGTCTCAATTATTCAGTTTCACGACCCAAAAATAAAATAATGTCCATAAACAAAATAAACCCCGTTGCAGGCCTGAGTTGTTGCTTGGGAGCGGTGTGACCGAAAACTAATGGCCGCTTCACTTGCGACGGCAAGCCAAGAAAATAAGAACTGCATGTGCCTTGGTTAGAGTTTTACTCTCGAATCTGTCCGTTCACATCTGCAGTATGGCGAAAGAAGAAGCGAGGCGATGGTTGTCACGGTGAACAGCTCACAATAAGTTACAGGCTGGCGGTGAACAGTCTAGACAATGCGTGGCTGAATGGGGAGAGACTCCTACTTGTCCAGGTGGGTCCAAAGAGTTTTTCCCATCCACTGCATACATTTACAGATCAGTCTCCTTCACTAAATCCATAAACTCCTTTTTTTCTCGAGTCTGTTTGAGCTTTAAACTATCAGGTTGCATTAGCTCAATCTAACAACACATAGTAACATAAGATGCTACTCATTTCAAATTAGAGGCTAATGAAGCAGTACAAAATATACAAACAAAAGTATTTACCTTACATATGCATCTTTTAATGTTCATAGTTGTCGGTAAATCCTTCATTTGCATCAAGTACTGGACTTAATGCTCAGCTTTTCACATTTTCCCTCTGTGTCTCGTTATCACCACGTTTAACCTCTAGCTTCCTTCTGCAAGGTCGCCAGTACATCCCGCCCCTAAACTTTTCTGATAGGGCTGACAAGATCGTAACTACCAATGCAATTAAGAGAAACAAAAGATGAACAAAATGCACTTGGAGATTTGGGGTGGCGTCGAGCTCAAGTAAGTTGGCCAGCGAGATTCTCAAAATTACGCACATCTGGCCGGTGGCGCCATGCTCCAAACCTCATAGCTGCAAGATCCTGCAGTTATTTCGCGGGTTTGGAGGGCTTATCGCGCAACTTCGCATGATTCTCGTGATATTTTTTTCGAATCTCGCCAAGAGATCGCCTTACTGGCAGACACGCTTCTAACGCACTTTTGTTCCTTTCAGTAAACTTTTTACCCCAATGAACTTTATTTAAAACACTAACAAAGATTCATTAGGTCTGTCGGCTATAAATAGTTTAACCCATTATGAACTGTTTTAACATTGAGTATAACTAAATGTCAATTTAACATTTTAGCTCTTTTTATGAACCTATTTACTTTAAATTATTTATTAATATTTATCAGTCTGAAATAATGCATTTTAGCCTGGGCTACACCCGTATGACATTTTAAAGTTAAATAAATTAATTTGTGAATTATTTCATTGAGAATGAAAGGTGGAGATAATTTTAATTTATTAATTTGAGAAATAGAGTGAACATGCATACTGCAACATTTAAACACAATAAATGTAATGTGACATACAATTTACCAGTTGATGAAAATGAGAAAAAACCTCTGATTTTTATTAATACTTACATATACATATATCTATGCAAATGGCCACTACAGTGATCTTAATTTAGAAGAAAAAAATTACATTTAATAAAAACATAGAACAATGCTCTTTTGAATATATTACCTGAAAATTCTGGAAAAAATAGAACTTGATTTTTTTTTTTTTCAAATTTGGTTCCCTTTTCAAAGAATGGGTCTTCAGTGATTTGCTCATTTCTCTTTTACTTACTTTCATTATAATAACTAGTAAATAAATTGTGGTGATTATTAACTGCTAACTTGAACTGAACAGCTTGGAAAGCCAATTATGTGTTTATGGGTGAGAGGTTCACTGGCATCAACATAATGCTGGCATTACTGCCAAGGGGACTTAGGCAGTAGGGAGCTGATACAGAACTGAACTGCTTGATAAATACTCAAACATCTGGATTGAAACACTCAAAAAATCTGACATATTCACATGAATTGATGTCAAATGTCTTTTTGCTCTTTAATGGCCAAAGCAAAATAGCAACAGGCTCTGTGTTGGGGAACTTGTCCCTCACATGATCTGGAAAACAATAAAAGTAGGCATATATAGCTAGAAATGGCTTGTGAAGAAAAAGTGACTCTGAAACAGTCATGGAACATTGGTATTCAGCATGCATATTCTTCAGTGTCATATTCCTGTTCATGGAAATCAATTCGAAAGTGTTCGCACATGTATTCATATTCAAAAGTAGTATTCACATTCAGTGTATAATTTTATGAGTACAAGATCTAATTTTACATGATTCAGATACACACAGCTTATATAGGTATCACGACTGGTGTATTAGGTTTAGTACAAATGAAGACTTGAATTAAAAGTTGCATTCTTTTCTGGTAAATAATATTTATGGCTTTCATGGAATTTTCTATTTTTTGTTCCATTAATAAAATGTGGTACATGATGTCACATACATCATGAATGTATGCGACTATTCTGCGAAGTATTTCTATTCATCAGAATGCACCAATTTTAGTTGTATTCATAAATGCATTCATGTTCATACAAATGAAAAAGTTCTCATATTTGTATGTAAATAATGGCACACTTCTTTGATGTATGTACCTTATGCCTAGTTTGAAAACAGAATGTTTGCAAAATGTATCGAATTTAAACTGCAGACCCGCACTGTTAGATTGAAATTAATAAGCCTACCTATAATGAGGTTGACTCTCACTGAGTCCAGTGCTGGCAAGGCTTCCTCTTGCCCATTTCCTTTCTTCCCAGTCACTGAACATTCAGTCATCTCCTTTGATGAAAATATCACTTTCATCAGGTTGCGTGTCATTTTTCTTCAGCAGGAAGCCCTACCTAAAATGCTTGGTACCATCTATAGCTAAGTTACGTTAGCGAGTTGGCCAAAGCTAGCTAGCTTGCGTGCTCGAGAACTTCCTATTCTAGCTGATCAGTTCTACGGCAGACTATAAACAACGGTGCTTCTTAAGCTCCCGGTACTCGGCAGTTTATCCGCAAACACAGCTAAGTCCAAAAGCGCAGTGCCTTCTCCCAAAATGCGCACGGCTGATTTGCTTCATCTCGGCAAAGAAATTACATTGCAATACAGTCGGCTTATGTTATCCAAACACGCACAAACCCCGCTTCTTTCCTGTTTAAAAAAGGACAGCAATTAACTGAAATTTCTCGAAATTCATCTTGAAGTGCAACCCCAATTCCGAAATAGATGGGACAAAGTGTAAATTGTGAATAAAATCAAAACGCAATGACTTTCAAATCACACCAGTCAGTATTTTATTCACAATAGAACAGAGATAACATAGCAAATGTTGAAACTGAGGAATTTTTACAATTTTATTCACAAAATGAGTTTTTTGTGTCAAATTTGATGGCTGCTACAGGTCTCAAAAAAGTTGGGACAGGGCCTGTTTACAATAAGGTGTAGCATCCCCTCTTCTTTTTTCAACACAGAGTGGAGGCGCCTGGGCATTGAGGAGACAAGTTTCTTGAGTTTAGCCATTGGAATATGATCCCACTCTTGTTTAATACAGGCTTCCAGCTGCTGGAGAGTTTTGGGTCTCCTTTGATGGACTTCTCGTTTAATTATGCGCCAAATGTTCTCAATCGGTGAAAGATCAGGACTGCAGGCAGGCCAGTTCAGCACACGGGCTCTTCTACTACGTAAGTCATGCTGTAGTAATAGCCGCAGTATGTGGTTTTGCATTGTCCTGCTGAAATACACAAGGCCTTCCCTGGAATAGATGTCATCTGGAGGGGAGCATATGTCGCTCTAAAACCTTTATATACCTTTCAGCATTCATGGTGCTTTTTAAAACATGCAAGTGTCCCCCACCATATGCACTAATGCATCCCCATACCATCAGAGATGCTGGCTTTTGAACTGAACACTGATAACAGGAGGGGTGGTCTTTCTCCTCTTTAGCCTGGAGGTTAACGCCCATGATTTCCAACAAGAATGTCAAATTTGGACTCGTCTGACCACAGGACACTTTGCCACTTTGCTACAGTCCATTTTAAATGAGCTTTGGCCCACAGAACACGGCGGCGCTTCTGGATCATGCTCAACAATTGCTTCCTTTTTTGCATGATAGAGTTTTTAGGTGGCATCTGTGGATGGCACGGCAGACTGTGTTTACAGACAGTGGTTTCTTTAAGTATTCCTGAGCCCATTTAATACTTTCAATGACAGAATCATGCCGGTGAGTGATGCAGTGGCGTCTGAGGGCCCGAAGATCACGGGCATCCAGTAAAGGTCTTCGGCCTTGTGCCTTATGCACAGAGATTTTTCCAGTTTCTCTGAATCTTTTTATGATGTTATGCACTGTCGATGATGAGACCTTCAAAGCCTTTGCAATTTGACGTTGAGGAACATTGTTTTTAAAGTATTCCACAATATTTTTTTTTATGCAAGCCTTCACAGGTTGGAGAGCCTCTGGCCATCTTTACTTCTGAGAGACTCAGCCTCTCTTAGACATCCCTTTTATAGCCAATCTTGTTACACACCTGATGCCTGTTAATGTAATTACTTGCTAAATGTTCTTTCAGCTGATTCTCTTATATATTAATTGCTTTTTTTCAGCCCTTTTTTTTTGCCAGTGTCCCAACTTTTTTGAGACCTGTTGCAGCCAGAAAATTTGAAATGAGCTCATTTTGTGGATAAAAATGTAAAATGTCTCAGTTTCAACATTTGAAATGTTATCTATGTTCTATTGTAAATAACATATTGGCTCATGTGATCTGAAAGTTATTACATTTTGATTTTATTCACAATTTACATTTCGTCCCAACTATTTCAGAATTGGGGTTGTACAATCAACCCATGATTTGCAAACTGCTTGACGGCATAAAAACTGCCAATCATATAGTGTCATTTTACAATGGGCGGGTCACACATCCCAGCAACAGGAACGAAAATGAATTTATTAGAAGCTAAATATTTATTAATATTTGACCTCAGATTGTGACTGATGGAAAATAATAATAAAAAAAAAACAAAAACAAATTTGAATGTTGGAGCTACAATCGTATGACTCCATGAAAATCTAATTTAAATGAATGATGCCAATGTATATGTTTATAAATAATATGGATTTTAATCTAACCTTGTAGTAAGGTAGATACGTGAGCCAAGCAATGAAAATTGAAATGAAGATGTCAAAAACAATGGAACAGAGAAAAAATGTTCGAAATATTTGGAAAAGTGTAAGCATGAAATAGAGAGAGGAAAAATTGAGTCAAGTATACTAAGAATGTTGCTTGGAAAAAAAAAAAAAATTGAAAAGAATTTTTGAGACTTGGGGTGAGCCTCTTATGCAATATTCATTCCACGATGCGACATGACCACATGTAACGTGAATCTTGATAGAAATGTGCAACAAATGTGTCGACGGTCACATGTGAATTTTGCTTTCACCAGGTAACCACGTGACCTCTTCTAACCAACATGTATTCATATGTGAAATTTAAGGAAAATCTCCCATTCCACATAGCAGATATGTGCTCACATGTTATTCACATGTGATCAACGTGCATTTCACATGTAAAAATCATGTTTCACATGTGACTTTTTCATAAGGGTTGTTAGCGCGGCACGATGAAATCTCAATGTGGACCAATGCCGCGACTGGCCAGAATATAGCACTGGTTTATTTTGAAGATACCCCAAACAGTTTTAACTTATCAGGTCACATTTTTAGTGCATCAGTGTTATGAGCAAATACTGCAATAACCTGTGAGTCTCTGGCTGGCTATTTTTAGCTAACCTCTACAAAGGTAAGTCTCAGTAAGATTAAAATATCTTTCTTTTGCCAAGCAATTCCTGGGACAGCAAAGGCAGTAGTTTGCACTTCCAAAACTTTTATACAATAATGTTGTTGGTGGAGGAAGTTGTACTCGGATTTCTATTACTTCGAGCATAAAGTATTTGTACAAGAATTAATCTGACAGCTGATGTGGGTGTTACTGTGACGTGACTCTGGTGAATGACAGTGCTGTTTTCACTCACACAGAAATTCTTCGGATCAAGAATATAAGTTGGATCTTTACCAAAATTTAATCACTTCCTCCTTTGCACAGTATTTATCAAGACACAAAATTTCATTGACATTCAATCAGAACCTTTTGAAATATCCAGTTAATTGACAAAGAGATGAGCAAAGAAACCAGCAAACAAACACCAGTGAAAATACATTACCCACTGGTGTAAGTGTTAAGAAATGGTTGGTATCATGCAGTCATCACAAGAATTTACCCATATTACACCGTACAGGTTCCAAATGGTATCATTTGTGGGTGGGGAGAGATCATAGAATAGATTTTTGAAATTAGATATTGTGGGAAATTGTTCTCATCTTTGTTCGAGATTAATTCTGTTTCATGAGCACATTCACGAGTATTTCAGTTCTGGCCCTGGGCATGGAGAAATGCGGTATTTGATCCCTCCCTACTCTGTTTTGACCAAGCTATTTGTTTGTGGTGACTTTGCCCCCAAGCTTTTGCCTGTAAGATCTTGGCTCTCACTCGAGCACAAGAGCACCTACTTCTGCTTTAAAGAGATGTAACCAGCAGCAGTATTCTTGACTGGTTCTCTAAGCAAAGTGCTCCAAATGGGCCAAATAATCGTTGTCCAAGTTGCTTGGTTTCTGGCCATAAAAGAGTGATGATAAGGTGACACTGGGAGCTATGGAGAAAATATGACTACATAAGCTGAATTCCACAAAACAGCAACACAAAAATGAAACTGACACAAACTGAAATCAAATGAATCCATATCTTAACCTCTTCCGCCGGCTCTTGCCATTGTAGGGATTTTGTCACAGCTCTAACCTTTAAGCTGCCGTTACATCTCTAAACCCGTTCCCATTTTTTGGGCTTCTAATTAGCAACTAAGTGTTAATTTGTTCAGTTGTGAGGATCAATTCATATCCATTTCCCTCTGCTGGTATTATTGCTCATTGCAAAAAATTATCAAACATTTTCCTATCCACATTAATGGTCACAAATGTCAATGTCTTACGAGGCTTCTGAATTCCAGCAGCTGACAAATGGATTTTTTTTTCATGCGTCCGTATCAGGTCAGTTTGATACGCCCAAGAAAAACGCTTTCTAGAAATGCAGTTTTGCCGACTCAGGTCCGTGTGTTAAGTTTGCTTATGAAAAATAAACTCTGTTTGCAACCAGTGACATTTCTGTAATGCAGGTAAACACTCATCCTGTTTCTGAGTAAGAATTGAATAATCAATTTAATTAATTTACAGAGCAAATAGACTTCCAATAAGCTGCGTTGCAAACAGGCTACAATATGAGATTGCAAGGATGGCAATTAACTGAAATTTCTTTTGAAATTCTCCTGAAGTAGAATATGATGAAGTGAATGCTGCTGAAGATTGTTTTCAGACAAGATTTTGATTTTGTTACTAATTAATTCATAAGATAATTGCTGTTCCTACAATCTCATATTATAGCCTTCCTACAACTTTACCAGAACCTAGACTATGGAGACCTCATGAATGACTTTGCTACCTTGAAAATTCGATGCATGGCATGATTTTAAATGAGTTTAAATGCATGCCATCTGTCAAACTTTCACGATGTACTAATAACCAGTTTAATAAATTATTCAAGTACTAACACTTCAACATAAGAAGTGCAGGTAATTTAATAAATTATTTATTATCACTTGGCGCTGCAAACCAGTGTGCAACTACACTTCCCCCACAAATGCAGCCTATTCTTTTGAATGCCAAAAAAAAACACTTTGATTTACTACTTTTAATTAATCTTGAAATAAATTGGGTTGCACTGGTGAAAAAAAAAAAATAAAAATCAGGGATGGAATTTAGGGAAAGCTCTGGGTTAATTTTTTTTTTATTATTATGTGTTTTTTTTCCTCCATCCATACAATATCACCATTAAGTACATAGTCAGTGTAGCCCTTCAGTGACTGATCTGTCATTTCTTAATACTGTCTTAATAATTACAGGCTTATATATTGATTATTCAGTAAATAAATAGCGTGATTATTAATCGTTTATCTTAAAGGGACAGGAAACACAAGAAAATGCCCGAACAAGTATTGTAGTAGTGTTATTTAAAAATATTTTCGCACTGACAAAAAGCCCAAATCCCCCGTGTTTATGGCATTTTTTATTTCAAATTTACCGCGAAACGAAGCCCCAGCACCCACCGCACGCGATGACGTCATCGGTTGGACTCGTTTCAACACAATTGCCTGCCATGGCCAAGACTTACATGACAAAAGGCATGAAATAATCAATTTTAATGACAATAACAGGGATAATAACGTTATAAAGACCTCACCTCGCCAAAGTATATTTCAGCGGAAAGTAGAATTGTTGAAGTGTCTAAAACACATAGTTGTATAAATTTTAATTTGGTAATTATCCAGTGCAATGCATTTAAAACCAGCGAGTCTTCAAATTGGTGTCCATATCTCGGGGCAGACATTTTCCAATGACTGAAAGAACAAAAAATAAATAAATAAACAAACAAACATTTGGGTGGGCTTAGCCCTACCGTAGTTCTGCCTATATCTGCCTCTGGCACGCAGTGCTCGGCAGTTTTTCTCAATATTATCCCAACTATACAGAGAGAGAGCATAACACAAGACTCAGCATGGCATTTTTTTGCACATCAGTTAATTTAAAAAATTAACTCAGTAAACAATAAAATAAATGCACTTAAATTCTTTTTTTTCATTCAGATTTGCACTTTTTAAAATAAAAATTTAACATAACAAGGTCCCTTCTTTCCTGCTCCTGCCTTATCTTTAGAAATTTTGTTCATCGTGGATGATGCCATGAAAATCAAGAATGCATCAGAAACAGTATATGATTGGCATAGTGGATCAGGGCAGGTAATTATTATACATAGTTATTTTATGTCAGTTGAAATGATGTATAATGTTATGGCCCCCAATTTGTGATGGCCCCAATTTGTTATGGCGTCACGGACAGCAAGGGATGACAGACAAAATCCTTTAAGTTCAACAGATTTAATTAAACAAACACATAGAACTAATCTACACCCTACACTACTGACCAAGATTGAAAAGAAAAATAAAAAATGAGATATTTACAATTCCCTGTAATGGAGATGGGCTGCTATGCTGTGATGTCCTGGGACAGGAAAATGCTCCAACACAGGCAAAAATCCACAAAAAGCTTAAAAGGTCTTGAAAAGAGTGACAGGTCTGGTCAAATGTATCCTTCTTGCAATTTCTCCTACTACTCTACTCTCTCAATTTTTCTCCTTATATACTCTTGTCCAGCCTCCTCCCATTCTGGGACTTTCCCCTCTGGGCATGCCCTGGACACGCCCAACCTAGCTTCAGACTGGGCTTCACAAAAAAAGTCAATACTGCCATCTAGTGGCTATTTACCACATTACACCTCCATTCCAAAAGGGAAAAATTTTGACTCATAAAAAGGCAAAAATTTTTCTTGTCAATACTAAAAAAATGGTTAAGTAGACACTTGTGTATATATATATATATATATATATATATATATATATATATATATATATATATATATATATATATACATATATTACAATATGCTAATAAACACAGGTGATATATATACACATATTCAAACACGGGATGAGCAATCGGCAATTACATTGTCAGCACCCTTTACATGCTTAATTTCCAAGTCAAACTCCTGTAAAATCAAACTCCAATTCAACAATCTCCGATTTTGTTTTTCATCTTACTCAAAAACATTAACGGATTGTGGTCAGTATATACAATCATTGGCTTTTGCCCCTTACAAACATAGACCTCAAAGTGTTGTAAGGATAGAACCAGAGCCAACAGCTCCTTCTCAATTGTGGAATAGTTCTTTTGGTGGCGATTGAACCTCCTGGAGAAGTATGCCACGGGATGCTCAATGTCATCAGAGTCACTCCTCTGTAGGAGCACAGATCCACAAGCTTGGTCGCTAGCATCGACCACCATGGAGAACGGTTTGTTGAAGTCAGGAGATTTGAGCAAGGGAAGTGACACAGCAGAGACTTCAGGCGATCGGAAGGCTCTTTGGCATGCTTCATCCCAAGTGAACTTCACGCCTTTCTTTCAGTTGGTTGGTGAGACTGAGAGCAATCTCAGCAAAGTTCTTGCAGAACTTGCGGTAGTACCGATCATTCCAAGGAAGCGGCGCAAAGCTTTTTTTGTTGTCAGGAACGGAAAGTCCATGATGGCTTGGACTTTAGCACTTATAGGTGCCACCTTACCCTGGCCTATGATGTAGCCAAGATACGTGACAGTAGCACAACCAAAGTCACTCTTGTTCAGGTTAACAGTCAGGTTAGCCTGGGTCAAGCGCTGGAACAACGTCTCTACATCTTTCAGATGTTCTTCCCAGGAGTCACTCCATGTGATCAGGTCGTTGATGTACGCACCCGTGTGTGGCAATCCGGCGATTGTAGACTGTATCATCCTTTGAACGTGGCTGGAGGCATTTTTCATGCCAAAGGGTAGGACTTCATACTGGTATAACCCAGATGGTGTGGCAAAAGCAGAGATGCTCTTGGCCCTCTCAGTTAAAGGCACACACCAATAACCCTTCAATAAATCAATCTTGGTCAGAAACTTTGCTTGCCCTACTCTATCGATACAATCATCAATCCTAGGTATTGGAAACACATCAGTTCTAGTTACAGCATTGACTTTGCGATAATCTGTACAGAATCTAGTGCTTCCATCAGGTTTTGGAACTAGAACACAGGGTGAACTCCAATCGGAGTTAGAGGGTCTGATAATATCATGTTCTAACATGTACTCAACCTCTTTCTCAGCAATCTTTCTCTTTTCAGGATTCATCCGCACGGATGCTGTTTTATTGGTTTGGCATCACCAACATCTACATCATGAGAGGCTATAGAAACTCTCTTTGGAACATCAGGAAATAGATCTTTATATTTCTTGATCAACCTCTCAAACTGATCTTTCTGTGAGGGTTCTAAGTGCTGGAGTTTTTACATCAAGATTTTGCAACACTTCAGAATTTGACAATTTACATGAAAGAACTTCAGCTTTAATTCTAGGTTCATCATCTTGACACTCCCCTCATCTTCACAAGTCTCAGCCCTAGGAGGATCTGAAGTGACAGCTGCAACCCTAGCATTTCTATCATGATAAGGCTTCAGCATGTTAATGTGACACAACTGTTTTGGCTTTTCTCCTATCTGGAGTCTTCACAATGTAATTGAGATCATTGAGTTTTGTCAGAATTTCATAAGGACCATGAAATCTAGCCTGCAATGGATTGGACTGCAAGGGAAACAACACAAGGACCTTGTCTCCTGGTTTAAACTCACGGCTTCTAGCCTTTTGATCATACCAAGTTTTCATTTTTCCCTGACTTGATTTCAAGTTCTCTTTGGCTAGGTCACAAGCTGCACGCAGTCTTTCCTTGAACTTGCTAACATAGTCTAACAGACTGATATGCGGCTCTTTCTCTTGCCATTGTTCACTCAACAACAGCAAAGGTCCTCTCACTTCATGGCCAAACACTAGTTCAAACGGACTGAATCCAGTAGACTCCTGCACTGCTTCTCTAGCTGCAAACAACAGCAAATGAACACCTTCATCCCAGTCTTTCTCATGGTCATAACAATAAGTCCTCATCATTGTCTTGAGAGTGGAATGAAAAACCGCTCTAAGGCACCCTGACTCTCTGGATGATAGGCACTGGAAAGAATCTGCTTCGCACCTAGTTCATACACAACCTGCTGAAACAATCCGGAAGTGAAATTGCTACCTTGATCTGACTGAATTTCCTGGGAAGGCCAAACAACGTGAAGAACTTTATCAAAGCCTTGAAATTGCAGTTGCCTTGATGTTGCGAGAGGGATGGCTTCAGGAATCTGGTAGATGCACACATGATTGTCAACAAGTACTGATTTCCAGATCTAGTCTTGGGTAATGGACTAACACAATCAACAATGACCTTGGAGAAGGGCTCCCAAATGCTGGGATAGGCTGCAATGGAGCTACAGGTGGGTCTAACTGGTGTTTTCCAACTACCTGACAAGTGTGACAGGTTTTGCAAAAGTTGGAAACATCTTTCCGAAGTCCAGGCCAGAAGAAGTGTTTCATGATCTTGTCAACAGTCTTGTTAACACCAAGATGACCTCCTAAAGGCAAACTATGAGCCATTGTTCAGATCTCATTCCTGTAGACCTTCGGAACAACAATTTGCTTGACCACTGCCCAATCTGCATTGGCAGGGATATCAGGAGGGCGCCACTTCCGCGTCAACACTCCATCCTTGAGATAATACCCAACTGGAACTGCGTCTATTTCTTCATCAGGAAGGGCTCTCTTTTTTAGTACACAAATTTTAGGATCATTGGTTTGCTCCTGAATCAACCGCTTTCTGGACAGAGACAAGTCTCCAGACACATTAGAATCACCAGATCCATCTGGCTGGCTGAATAGAGAACTGATAAAAGTGTCTGATAAGTCCTCAAACGGAGAAACCATAGTAGGCTGAACAGAGTCATGAGGCGAACCACCTGAGTCATGACTATTCATGGTGCTGGACGGCACCACATCATCTTCTTCTTGAGCCTTCTTGGCCATAGCACGAGTCACTGCACAGGAAGGATACAGAGATGGGTCTTCATCACCATCTTCAGTGCTCGGCCTTGGTAAGATGAACAGGGGAACTACATTGCCCCCAGCCAGGTCATTGCCTAGCAACAGAGAAACACCCTTGATAGGTAGACTTGACATAAATCCCACCTTTTACCTGTCCTGTAACTAAATCTGACTTCAAGAATACAGAGCACAGGGGTACAGATACAGTCCTCCCTTCAATACCTTGTACAAGTATGAAATCCCCAGAAGCGGTCTCATCACGTAACTCCAAGGAGTCCATCAACAAAAGTGACTGAGAAGCTCCGGTATCCCTTAGGATATATATGGGGACAGGAGGAGAATGCTCATTCAGAGCCACAAATCCCTCTGACACAAATGGAAGGAATTCCTCCCTCACAAAGTCAGCAGTATCAGGCTTCTTAGCCTCACAAGGAGCAGGCAATTTAGCAGATCGGTCATCTACTACAGGGGTTTCTAACCTTGTCTTCACAAAGGCATTGGGTTTGGTATCCTTTTCTTTTGCTTTCTTAGCTTTAAGGAACCAACAGTTAGTTGTAACATGACCAGATTTCTTGCAATAATTGCAAACTAGACCACTTTTGTCACTATCAGCTTTCAGACTTTGTTCAGACCTTTTACTGGATTTCTGAGCACCATCACCAGATTTGTCTTTGTCTTTGGGTGAGAAATCTTGGGTATCACTGTTACCTTTCTTCCGAAATTGGGACCATCTATTGTTACTGCTAGACTGAAATTTGGACTTATGTGTGAGAACATATTCGTCTGCAAACTTGGCAGCTGATTGCAAATTCAGTGCTTGCTTCTCATTAAGGTAGGTCTTAATATCATCCTTGACACAGTTCTTGAATTCTTCAACTAACACCATCTCTTTTAGTGAGTTGAAATCATCCTTGACCTCCATAGAAGTACACCAGCGCTCAAAGCAAACCTTCTTCTCGTTAGCAAATTCAACATAAGTCTGATTGTCAGATTTCTTCAGACCTCTGAATTTCTGTCGGTAAGCCTCTGGAACCAATTCATAAGCTGTCAAAATAACCTTTTTGACAACCTCATAATCAGAGGAATCATCTGCAGACAAAGCCGAATAGGCTTGTTGAGCTTTTTACCCTTGAGGACAGTTTGCAACATCAGAGGCCAGTGTTCCTTTTGGCCACTGACAACTCTTAGCTACCTTCTCGAAGCACTGGAAATACTTATCAACCTCCTTCTCTGAAAATGGAGGCACCAGCTTTACCTCCTGGCTAGCCGAAATTTGTTTTCGGCTTCTATTTTAATTTTTAGTTGCTCCATTTGGAGCCTTTCTTCTCTGTCTAATTTTTCCAAATCGAAATCTCTCTGTCTCTGTCTCTCTCTTTCTGCTCTTTCCTCTTCTCTTGCTAATTTTTCGAACTCAAACTGCCTTTCTTTCTCTCTTTCTGCTCTCTCGAACTCTCTTTGTTTTTCTTTTTTCCTCAATTTCTTTTCTCTCTTTCTCTCTTTTTTCTCTTCTCTTGCTAATTTTTCTAACTCAAACTGCCTTTGTTTTTCTTTTTTTTTCTTCAATTTCTAGCATTTTTTAATTTAAGTTCCAATTCTACATTTGGATATTCCATCGAAACTGTTCCAGATCTCCTGGTGCAAACACATTTTCATCAGTGTAATATTCAACAATCTCTCTCGCCAGTCTTGCTTTTCGCATGGCTGGTTTTACATCTGTCAGCTCTAACTGTCTGCATATTTCTAGCAGTTCTGTCTTTTAAAAGACTTCAAAACCTCTACGGTTGGTGATGCCAAGAAATCATCCATTGCTGTTGATCTGCCAATATTTATCTAGGAAAATTCAAAAAACAATTTCACTATTTGAAATTTTAGATTTTCAATAAATGACTCGCACAATGGTCTATCCCGGACGAGCCCCCAATTTGTTATGGCCCCCAATTTGTAATGACCCCAATTTGTTATGGCCCCAATTTGTTATGGCGCCACGGACAGCAAGGGATGACAGACAAAATCCTTTAAGTTCAACAGATTTAATTAAACAAACACATAGAACTAATCTACACCCTACACTACTGACCAAGATTGAAAAGAAAATTAAAAAATGAGATATTTACAGTTCCCTGTAATGGAGATGGGCTGCTATGCTGTGATGTCCTGGGACAGGAAAATGCTCCAACACAGGCAAAAATCCACAAAAAGCTTAAAAGGTCTTGAAAAGAGTGACAGGTCTGGTCAAATGTATCCTTCTTGCAATTTCTCCTACTACTCTACTCTCTCAATTTTTTCTCCTTATATACTCTTGTCCAGCCTCCTCCCATTCTGGGACTTTCCCCTCTGGGCATGCCCTGGACATGCCCAACCTAGCTTCAGACTGGGCTTCACAAAAAAAAGTCAATACTGCCATCTAGTGGCTATTTACCACATTACAATAAAACATTCTGTAGCCTAAAATGGTTGGTTGCAGCTTGCTCAACCATCTTCAAGGTAACGTGAGGACAAACCATTTGTATAACTTAAATAGCCGCACAACCTATCACAACAGGATTTGGATTTAATAACGTTAAACCAGAAGGTTGGTATGCTTTCTATACTCACAAGATCATCTTCAAAGTCTAAACTGGTGCAGTGAAGTATAAATAATTTAGATGAATGAAACGGTCTTACAACCATCTAATTCCAATCCCACTTCCATATTTTTTTTCGGTCTACAACAATCACAAAATGAATGATTTGTAACATACTGTCATACAGAAAGCATTCAATTTATGGGATCGGTAAGAAAGCATTTTGGAAAATACTGCAATCTACTGCGCACGGAGCACAAACACCTCTATTCGCCTTTTGTTGCTTGTGCTCTATCCGCTATTGTGCCGGCCAGTGTATGGCGCGAGTTAAACCAATGGTCCCCGCAACATTTCCTCTATACGCGGTTATTAACTTGCACCTTTTTTGCCAGTTAATTTAACTGGCACCTTTTTTGTCTGTTATTATAACTGTAATTTTACCATAAGTTTATAACAGAGGTTCCGTGCATGTTAAGTGAAAACCACAGTTAAATGCGTGCAGGACTCCACCTACAGTTAAAATAACACGGAGATAATGCGTTACTTTACTGTTCAATTCGGTCAGTTTATAACAATGTAGATTGCATTATCAACATTACTCATATACTGGTGTTGTGCTCAGTCATGCCCGATAAATTAATGCCCCGTACTGTCCAGATAACCCGGGAGTTAAGATGTATTGTAACGTTTTTCAAGGGTCAATGTAACCAAGAGTGACTGCACAAAATAACTTTAATATTACTTTAGTCAAAGTGTAACCAAACTACTGCCAACTGTCACACGCAAAAAGTTCTTACGTTACTCATAAACTAACGTTATGTTTCAGTCGTGCCCAATAAATTACTGCAGCGAACTGTCACTTGCAACAAGTTCGGCTACAATATGCCAAGCAGCAGAGGTTCATTCAATCTACTCGTCTAGCTTGTCTTTTAATTCCTTGTAATGTTTTCAGTTCCCTATCACAGTTCAGCTAACTTAAAATAGGTGGCGATTTCTTGAAGTGCGGTTTCCTCAGTTGTTTGTTTGGGTGATTGATGAACTGATTCACAGCGACCAGAATAATTCTCTGATCCAAAACTCATTGTGCCTGGCCGGTTTACAAGCGTAAAGCGCAGCGGCACTGGAGTCATGCGGGTAAAATACACAGAATATGGGCTTCCGGTTTGGCTAATGGAGTAGTCAGACGTGCGGTAGAGCTGCTCTGCCAGACTTATTTTAATTCTCCCGCAAACGACTCGATAATTCAGCGTTAACTCATGGAAAATATAAATGGATGGGAGAAGAAGCTTATTTAAAGACAACGGAGGCCAGAAAAACAACAAAAGTAAGCCTAAAAAACGAAGTAACACGACGACACCAGCACAAGCTAGCAGTGGCGGGTACCCCGCAACAAACATGGAGTCTGCGGAAATAATAAAGGCGATTAATGAGCTGAAAACCGAGCTCAAAGGGGATAACGTCAGCCTGAGACAAGAAATAAATCACCTTGGTCAAGAAATCAACGGAAAACTCGACAGCATTGCAACAGAAGTGCAAACCCTGTCTGACCGCGTTGAGGAGGCTGAGTCCCGGGTGGAGAAAGTTGAGAGATGGGCGACCGAAGTGACCGAGGTCCTGTGTACATGCTTGGATAAGCAAAGAGCCATGCAGTGCAAGTTAACCGATTTGGAATCCCGGTCCAGGCGAAATAATATTCGCATTTTTGGGGTGGCAGAGGGGGAGGAGGGAGAGGACTCTGTACCGGAGTTTGTGGAGACTCTGCTTCGAAGCAAGCTACCGATACCAGAACAATTGGACTTGAAGATACAACGCGCTCACCGCTGCGGACCGCGGAGACCCCCATCTGACAAATACCCGAGGCCCATCATCATCAACTTCCAAGAATTTACAACCAAGGAGCTAGTACTAAGAGAGGCATGGAAGAAAACTGCAAAAGAAAAGATTCAGCTGAGCAATAAGACTCTTTATTTTGATCATGATTACTCCCTTGAAGTGGTCAAGAAGAGAAAGGAATATAATGGGATAAAGAAGGTCCTAAAAGTAAAAGGCATTCGTTTCCAAACTCCCTATACAAGCATGCGAATCCACTGGGAATCAGGAGTGCGATCCTACGACAGCGCAGAGGAGGTGAGGCAAGACCTGAAGAGACGTGATATTACAGTGGAGGAGGCCTCCGCGCCCCAGACCGAGGGTGAGGACGCCGTACGATCCCGACTCACTGAGCTGCTGGGATCTTGGCAGAAAGCAGCACACCAACACCGCCGTGTGGCGGAAACGGAGGTCGCCCAGAGGGCGAGGAGTAAACTCCAGGGTTTTCAGAGTGGACACGCTCCTGAGTAAAGTGACTCTCAGCAGAAGGGAGATCAAACGAAGGAAAAGTAGTAAGATTTACAATACTTTACTTGCAGCTTGGTTATGGAACAATAATAAGACAGTTATAATACATTATTTGAAGTGTGGCCACTTGGAATAATTATGACTTGCATCGGAATTCATTCACAATACGAGTATGAAACATAAGTACACTGAATTTCTAAAGTTTGGCCATGATATGTTGTGTGTGTGGATGCTGGTTGCTGACCGCCATAGAATGCTGCCTAGTTTAAGTTCATGATTGCTCAACTTTATTCTATATGTTTGTATATGTATGCATTTGTATGTGTATAAATATGCATATTTTGGGCGATAATTTTAATGACTGTTACAACTTTGCACTTTGGCCTAGTGTAGTCTAACCTATCAATACTTGTCTGGTTGAGACAGCTCTATTTTCATATGTTTTTGTTGGGTTTTTCGGATGGTAAGGTTAGTTCGTGTAGACGGCCTGGACATCCCTTTTTTAGGGCCCTTTCTCTATGATAGGTTTTTCCTCAACCCACCAACAGGGTTTTGGCTGAGGAGGCTAGAGATCCTCCTCCCGTTTTGGAGGCCTGTTCATTTCTTCGTGTTGTCTATGTTTTTATTTTAGTTTGGGGTTTACCACAACTGGATCATACATTGTTTGGAACTGAAATGACAGGGTCATATAACTTGAAAATAGCTTCTTTGAATGTTAATGGCTTAAGCAACCCAGCCAAGAGGAAAAGGGTGCTAGCAAAAAATGAGGAAAGACAAAGTACAAGTTGTGTTTTTACAGGAAACACATATGTCAAATCAAGAGCATGAAAAGTTTAAAAAGCTTGGGTATTCTAATTCCTTTTTCAGTTCATGTAAAAATAGTAGAAGGAGAGGGGGTGGTGACGATGATATCTAATTCACTGACTTTTGATTTGATTAAAGAAAAAACAAGATGATGAAGGAAGATATATTATTGTTACAGGCAAGATAGACAATGTTTTGATCACATTTGTTAATGTCTATGTTCCACCAGAGAGTGATAGAAATTTCCTCAAATCATTGTTTGATATAATCATTTCTGAAGGTGAGGGAATTCTTGTCGCTGCTGGAGACTGGAACACAATAACAGGTTACCGAGATACTACAAGCAAGAGTAGACAAAAATCTAAAAAATCAAAAGTTCTTCAAACTCTGATCAGTGAGTTGGGTCTGTTTGACGTATGGAGGAATATCCATCTGCGGGATAGTGAGTTTACACACTACTCAGCCGCACACCAAGTACATTCCAGACTAGACTACTTCTTAATGAATACAATTGATAGACACAGGGTCATTGAGTGTTCAATAGGAACGGCAGATATTTCGGACCATAGTGTTATTTATTTAACTATTCATTTACATAACAGGCAGAGAAATACACTATGGAGGCTGAATGTTGGAATTCTAAACAATAAGGCGGTGGAAGAAGAGATTAAGAAAGAAATTGGTGAATCTATAATTGACAATAAAAGTGATCAGGTTGATCCAACCATATTATGGGATACGGTTAAAGCAATAATGAGAGGGAAGCTAATTTCTAGAACAGCCTTTCTGAAGAAAACGAGGAGGTTAAGATATGATCAACTGGAGGAAGAACTGAAGAAACTAGAGATTCAACAATCAAAAGATGACAACCAAGGCTTTTTATTGAACCAGATAAAAGAAATAAGGGAAAAAATAAAGAATATCATGAACGAGGAAATTGAAAAGAAATTGAGGTTCACAAAGCAAACTTATTATGAATCAGGTCCCAGGGCAACAAGAATGTTAGCAAGACGTCTTAAGACACAACAAATTATGAACTCAATATATAAGATTAAGGATCCTCTAACGAACACATTAAAATACGACCCAGAAGACATTCATAGAATATTCACAGACTATTATAAAACTTTATACACACAGCCTGATAATGTCAATGAAGAGAGAATAAAGCAGTTCTTGTTGTCATTGGACCTTCCCTTAATTGGCAAGGTGCAAAATGATTATTTGACCTCCACTATAACGAGAGAAGAATTGGATGAAGCCATAAGTAATTTGAAAACTAACAAATGTCCCGGGAGCGATGGCTTCCCAAATGAATGGTACAAGATATTTAGAGTAGAACTTGCTCAAGTGCTATTAGATTCATTTAATTGGACTCTTAAAAGAGGTATAGCCCCTCCATCTTGGAAGGAGGCTGTAATATCAGTTATCCCTAAAGAAGGAAGAAACAAGGAACACTGCAGAGTCATATCGCCCAATTTCAATCTTGAATGTAGACTATAAATTATTTACATCTATCATCACAAAAAGACTGGAACACTTTTTACCTGATCTGATACATGAAGACCAGACAGGATTCATTAAGGGACGACATAAACCAGGATAACATCAGACGTACCCTTCATATTGTAGAGCATGCCAATAAATATAATTTGAATGCTGCTTTGATTAGTCTTGATGCCCAGACGGCATTTGATAGGGTTAGTTGGATCTTCTTGTTCAGAGTATTGAGAGAATGGGCTTTAATGGCCAATTTATTGAGTGTATCAAAGCCCTGTATTCTGACCCGACAGCTAGAATAAAGATTAATGGGCACCTGACAGATAGTTTCAAGCTATCTAGGGGCACACGCCAGGGCTGTTGCGCCAGCCCGGCCCTTTTTGCAATTTTCATAGAGCCGCTTGCCCAAGCTATTAGAGAGGATGAGGGTCTGAAAGGTATCGTTATTGCAGGAGAGGAACATAAGATAGGACTCTTCATGATGACATAATTACCTACCTACAAGATATAAATACATCATTCCCCAAATTAGTGAAAATTATGGAAGAATATGGAACAATGTCAGGCTATAAACTCAATTTAGCTAAAACTCAGGTACTGAGTCTTAACTTTCAGCCGAACAAAGCAATTAGGAAGATGTTTACCTTAAATTGGAAAGCTGAATCTATAAAATATTTGGGAGTATTAATCACTAAGGATTTAGGCAAAATTTATGAAACAAATTATAAAATAATAAATGACAAAATACAGAGGGATGTGGCAAAATGGTCTACATTAATATTGGATTTCAGTGCAAGAATTGAGGTGGTTAAAATGAATTTGTTGCCGAGGGTGCTGTATTTATTTTTGTCACTTCCAGTAAGAATACCAGAATCACAATTTTCAGCTTGGAAAAACTCATCTCCAGGTTTATATATGGAGCCAGACCAAGGATACGATTCAAGACTCTCAAATTAGATAAAGAAAAAGGGGGACTAGCATTGCCAAATCTTGTAGAATATTATTATTCTGCACAATTAAGGTATATTGTTTATTGGTGCTCTCCAAATTATCAAGCAAGATGGAAGGACATTGAGATGGGTCTGGGTCAGGCTCCCCCCTCAAGCTTGGCTGAGTGAAAAGGACTGTACAGAATCTAAAGAGGAAAATTCTATTATTAAAGAAACATTAGAAATATGGTATGATGTGGTTAAAAAATACAAGCTAACAGGTGACTGCAAACTTTTGACTTGGCCCTCACATTCTTCTAAATTCAGACCTGGTAAACATGATAAGGCGTTTAAAAGGTGGAAAGATAAGGGAATGACAGCTATTTGCACACTTATAAAGGATCAACATTTCAAATCTTTTGAAGAGTTTAAGAGGGAGTTTTATTTGGAGAATTGTGATTTGTTTAGATATCTGCAGTTAAGACATTTCTACGAAACGGAAATTAAAAAAGAAATTTCAGAGGAAGGAAGTGACGTGATTGAGGTGTTAACAGGAGCATATAAACAAACACCCTTAAAGATTGTTTCTAAACTGTATAAAGGTCTGCTAAAGCAGCATGGAAGAAATACATTATCTGTAAAAAGCAAAATGGGAAATAGAATTTAATATGGAACTGTCTGAGAGTGATTGGCATTCTATTTGCAAATTCCAACACACTTCTACAAATTCTAAAAGATGGAGGGAATTCGGATGGAAAAATGTAATACGTTTTTTTATCACACCACAAATTAAGCAAAAACAATCAGGGAAACGGCAATATTGTTGGAGACAATGTGGCCATCCGAATGCCAATCACTCGCACATATTTTGGTCATGTGTGAAAATACAACCATTCTGGGACAGGGTCATCCAGACCTCTGAGGAAGTCTTGGGATATGGGTTACCCAGGGACCCTCGGACTCTATATCTTGGACTGATATCAGAAGAGGTAATAGGAAGAGATGATTTTATCTCTTCAAAATCTTGACTGTGGCAGCCAAAAAGCTATTACAAGAAGCTGGCTGAAAGCTGTCCCCCTAGCAAGGAACATTGGCTGGACATTATAGAAGAAAATACGTTTCATGGAAAAATTGACCTATTTCATACGGACTAAAGCAGAGTTGTTCGACAAACAGTGGGAAAAATGGCATCTGTACATGACCAAGTAGTGTGTACCCCCCTCCTTTTTTGTTTTTTTGTATTTTGTATTTTGTATTTTGTCTAGTGCTTTGTCTGTATGTTTTGTTAAGAGTGTTGTTTGAAAAATAAAAACAAAGTTATAAAAAAAAAAAAAATACACAGAATATTGTCATGAAAATGAATCAAAATGAACATTTTATTCATTAACACGGTGCCATTATCCGCTGTTGTCGAGAACCACTAAAAGAAGCCCTTCGTTAAGATTTTTTTTTTCGTGAGCCATTCGGATTTTCCATTTGTCGCCATTTTGTTTCAATGTTTGGTCCAACCAGTGACCCCACTCACTAAGCGGCGTTGTCATGGCGCCTCCCATGAATTTTTTTGCGTGGATTTTATTTAATCACCACGGCAAAACGGTGGGTATTAGGAGATCAAAAATTAATCGAACTTTAGTTTATGAGCGTATCCTTCAGATGCACTGAGAATTTTTTTCGCTGTTGCATGTCCCCTTTGAACTGGAACAACTTGAAAGCAATTACGTGTCTAAGGGTCAGAGGCTCACGGCACATACCGTAACACCGGCGTTACCGCTAGAGAATACATTTGGGCTTTTAGGAATTTAACCAGTCTCAACAAATTCAGCATATTGTGAGTTTCAGAAAGCTGGTAGTATGTCTCCCCCATAAAGGGTGGGGGTGGGGCACATACTGCTTATGGTTTAGTTCCCGTCAGTATCGGCATCTGTGGAACCATAACTCAGAAACTGCTCAACATTTCTTTACCAAATTTTGTAGGTGCATTGATTGGCTGCATAACTGGTGCCTTTTGCTAATTGGGGGTTTCTGGGAGTTTTTATTTCTTCTTGTTTGTTGGGGAAGGGGGAGGGGGTTGGCGTGGGATGGAGGGGGGGGGGGGGAGCATTTGTTTTTAACGATTGAAAACACTGTCGTTTTTGGCTGAATTTCTGACTATTTAACCTTCCCGCCGTATTTACTTATTTTTTAACAGACATCTTTCTCTTAGTGAGCCTGTCATTGTTCAGGATGTAGTAAAGTTAGCTTTCCATATGCCTGCATGCATAAACTATTCTGTCACTCCACATCTGTCATTGAGGGATTTTTGTTTACTAGAGCTATGCATGGTTTGTTCAGGTATTGAATTGCAGTGTTGAATTCCTATTTTATGGACCACTTCTCTGCGCAGTGTGTTTCTCTCTGATTTATAGTTTGGTCTGCTCCTTTTTTGGGATTAATGAATTGTAAAAACACCTCCAGCTGATTTCTCCCTCATTTCTGGGCGGAAAAGATTCTAAGAGTCGCTATCCCTGTTCCGGGATCAGGTCGAGACATGCCAGGACCCTGCATTCTCTCCCCTACGAGACAGAGGGAGAATTTGGGGAATGTATACGTGACAGACAGGGGCGCAGCTACCCATTTTGGGGGGGTATGCAACGACAACAACAGCGTCCCCCAACACCTACACCCAGTGTTCTCCACTTAATTTTTTCAATGACCGGGTGGTAGGTGGCAGTCTTTGCAAGCCGGGTGCTGCACGCGTTTCATTTGTTGAGCGAGGGGGAGACGCAGGGGGGTGAGAGATCGTTTTATTTTGTTGATATTGCACACTCAATCGCGTCTTCCAGTACTCTTTAAATTTTATAATCTTGTCATAACCTTGTATCCTCATCTGCTTATGCCAATTGTTTTGGTGCCCCCTTCAGCGTAGTTTTCCACTTTTTTACCCACTTTTGCGCCACTGGTGACAGACCATAGGGAAGTGCAGAAGACTTTGAGTCAGAATCTTTTGACATATCAAAGGGTTCTGAGGTCAGTGACTCACAGATTCCTGATCTCTGATCTGCAGCAGGGTCTGTTTAATCGTCATTGTTTCACCTTCACTGATGCGGTGTGTGTCATTAGGAAGAGAGGAATGTGATTAAAGTTAAACACTTATGACTGTTTGAGGGACCATCTGGGGATTTACCCACCATTTGTTTGGGCGCAGCCAGTGTTATAGGGAAACTGGAGGATCCGCGAAAGAGACCAGAGGGTCTGTGGGGAGAAGGTCATGTGCTGGTCGTCATTAACACAACACAACACAAGGCTCCCAATTTTCCTATCACTAAACTGAACCTATCAGTACAGATACTCAAAAGACTATAAGGTATCAAGCCTGGACTTGAAAACTCCCAGAGTTTCTGTCCTCACGATATGGCCAGGCAAGCCATTCTAGACTGTGATCACTCTCTCCGTGAAAAAAATATTTCCAAATGTCAGTGCTAAATTTTGCCATCTTTTTTATACCAGGAATTAACTTTGTGGCTCTGCTTTGATCCTTTTCCAAAGCCTGTCTTGTCTTTTTTTGAAGTATGATCCCCAGAACTGCACTCCATGCTCTAAATGTGGCTTGATAAATGTGTTGTACAAAGAAGTATAACCTCCTTAGATTTATACTCAATACTTTTTGGCAATGTATCTCAGCATCCTGTTGGCCTTTTTTTTAACTGCTACAGCACAGTGGCTAGAACTTGTAAGTTGTTTTTGGTCAGCAATCACTCCCAGATCTATTTCATGTTGAGGACATTCGGTTTTAAACCTCCCATGGAGTAATCCTGTCTAATATTTTTTATCACCGACATGCTGAACTTTACATTTAGCTTCACTGAATTCCATTCACTACATTTCTGCCCACATCTGAATTCTAAATCATCCTGGAATCACATTGGGAGAGTCTAAATTGTTTGCGAACCTCCTATTTAGTATCACCCACAAATTTGGAGGTAATTTGCTTTCAATGTTCCTGTCACGGGCATTAATGTAGATGAGGAGGAGCGGGGAGTCCGAGCATTGGTCCGGAGGACTCCACTTCCACTATGCCTCGCTTTCGGATGAGATCCCTCTGATCACAACTCTTTGTGTTCTGTCCCGTAACCAGATGGAATCCATTCCAAAATTCTTCCTTTAATTCCTACGGTCCTTATTTTAAAAATTAATCTCTCATATGGTTTGTATCAAAATGCTTTCTGAAAATTCAAATACATGTATGATATCATAAGCCCTGCTCTGCCTAAAAGTCTTGGTGGCCTCTTCAAGAATTCCGAAAGGTTAAGCCAGGCGTGACCTTCCCTTGTGGGAAACCATGTTGGCTAACCTTAAGGATGTTGTATGTTCAAGAAATAATGTCAGCTTATCTTTAATGATAGATTTTAGTATTTTACATGTATTACAAGATAACCCTTTAAAATTCAGTACTTTTCTGGGCAGTTTCCACAAACTAAAATGCTTACTGTTCTTCAACCACTTTGTCTACAGGCATTTTTATGGCCTTGTTTGAAAGGCGACACTGTAAATTCCTCTCGGATAGTCAGAACTGCCGAGATTACTGCCCAAACCAAGTAAGAACACTGGAAATATAAGCGTTTGTTGGACTGAAAGAGATTTTGTGCTTCCTCTGCCCTGTGGCGCTGTAACCAAACCTCATCAGCCTAGAAAAATAATACAGCCACAGCCAGACTCCTGAAAAACTGCAGGTTTAAATATCATGATTCTGTGACCAAAAATGATTACTTTACCAATTTTTTCTGTTGGTTATGCTGGTGCTTGTTTCAACAAACAATTTGGAGAGTCCAAATTTCCCTGTGTTCTTAGCCATGGTTGCGTTCACTTTCACATCAGTTTACAAGTTTTTCCTTCAGTCAGGTCCCCTTCCCCTTATGAAGCTAAATTTTTGCTCTAATAATGTTAATTGTGTAAATAATTATAGAGGTATATCACTTACGGATGTTTTTGAGAAGCTGTTTCTATCTGTTTTGAATGAACGCCTCAAACATTTTTGCTGATTATTTTCAGAGTATTCCAGAAGCACAGGCTGTTTTAGGAAAGGTTTCTGTACAGCAGACAATATCTTTGCATTACAGTGTTAGGTTCAGAAATATTTATCAAAGAGTGGTGGTGTTTTATTGCATTTTTGTGGATTTTAAAAATGCGTTTGATTCCATTAACAACAAGTTACTCTGGTATTCCATCATGAGGAAAGGTGTGCATGGTAAGATATTTAATATACAGTACAGGCCAAAAAGTTTGGGACACCTTCTCATTTAATGCGTTTCCGTTATTTTCATGACTATTTACATTGTAGATTCTCACTGAAGGCATCAAAACTATGAATGAACACATTGAATTATGTACTTAACAAAAAAGTGTGAAATACCTGTAACTGAAAACATGTCTTATATTCTAGTTTTTCTTCAAAGTAGCCACCCTTTGCTCTGATTACTGCTTTGCACACTCTTGGCATTTCTCTTGATGAGCTTCAAGAGGTAGTCACCTGAAATGGTTTTCACTTCACAGGTGTGCCTTGTCAGGGTTAATTAGTGGAATTTCTTGCCTTATCAATGGGGGGGTTGGGATCATCAGTTGTGTTGTGCAGAAGTCAGGTTGATGCACACCGACAACCCTATTGGACAACTGTTAGATACATACATAATTCCCACATGTGTTCATTCATAGTTTTGATGCCTTCAGTGAGAATCTACAATGTAAATAGTCATGAAAATAAAGGAAACGCATTGAATGAGAAGGTGTGTCCAGACTTTTTGGCCTGTACTGTATTACACAACATGTATTTAAAGATTAAGGCTGCTGTTAGAATATCTGACAATACTATTTGTGATTATTATTGGATTGTTTGTCCCGGTGTGAGGTAAGGTTGTATTGTCAGCCCGTTTCTTTGCACTGTTTATGACAGAATTTCAGTCTATGGTTGAAAATGCCGACCTAAGGGGTATATTTTGTAGTTGCTGATTTTTTAACTTACGGCCCTGTGTACGAAATAAGCTATTGTCGCGGGTGTGGCGTCTGTTGTCTGTTGTCCGTCGTTGAACATTTTTATCTTTTTTTTGGCCAGATGAATTTTAGTGTAAATTTGCGTATAGCATAGTACTAGTCCATATCTCCAGGCGTTTTTTTTTTTTTTCTCGCATTTTTGATTGAATCAGTTTTGTCCATTTTATGGGCCCTTGAAATTTTGGCCCCAATGTTAAAGATAGGACTGAAAATTTTAAAAATATTTCTCAAAAACTGCATTGATAAATTTTTTTCTAAATCAGGCAATTAACTTACCTTGGTACCATCAATGTACAGTCGAGCACCATTTTGATTGAATCGACGGAAGTGGGTCTATTAGAGGCGCTGTACTTTATGAATATGCAAGATGGCCTGTGGAGGCCAAATGGTTGCAGATAGAGATTAAGTTTGTATCGACATGGGAAGTCACATATGGCCTATATTTTCAGCAATATTAAATTTGACCACAGATGACTTTGAAAAGTCAAACTTGAGGTCAGGAAAATATTAATAACGTTAAAGATATGACTTGAAATTTCAAAAAAATTTTCTCAAAAAACTTTCCGATAACTTTTTTTTAAATCTGGCAATCAACTCATCTTGATACACTTTATGTACAGTGCAAGTGCCATTTGACTGAATTGATGGAAGTGGGTCTAGTGGGGCGCTGTAATACTTTAACATTGGGTCTTTGGAGGAATGGGCAAAATAGCCTGTGGAAGCTAAATGGTTGCAGATCGAGATTAAGTTGTATTACTGACATACAGTACAGGCCAAAAAGTTTGGACACACCTTCTCATTTAATGCGTTTCCTTTATTTTCATGACTATTTACATTGTAGATTCTCACTGAAGGCATCAAAACTATGAATGAACACATGTGGAATTATGTACTTAACAAAAAGTGTGAAATACCTGTAACTGAAAAACATGTCTTATATTCTAGTTTCTTCAAAGTAGCCACCCTTTGCTCTGATTACTGCTTTGCACACTCTTGGCATTCTCTTTGATGAGCTTCAAGAGGTAGTCACCTGAAATAGTTTCACTTCACAGGTGTGCCTTGTCAGGGTTAATTAGTGGAATTTCTTGCCTTATCAATGGGGTTGGGACCATCAGTTGTGTTGTGCAGAAGTCAGGTTGGTACACACCCGACAGCCCTATTGGACAACTGTTAGATACATAAATAATTCACATGTGTTCATTCATAGTTTTGATGCCTTCAGTGAGAATCTACAATGTAAAATAGTCATGAAAATAAAGGAAACTCATTGAATGAGAAGGTGTGTCCAGCTTTTGGCCTGTACTGTATAGAAAGTTATATATGACCTATATTTTTGGCTCTGTTAAAGTTGACCTTAGATGACCCTGAAAGGTCAAACTTGAGGTCAAGCAAAAAATGTTACAATTTTCAAAGGCTTTAGGCTTGAAAATATTGAAGATTGGGGAATATAATATATTGAGCAGCTTCTAGGAAGTCACATATGAACTTTCATTTGGTGGCCTTGAGCCTGACCTTGATGACCGAAGGTCAAACACATAGTAAAAATTTCAATGACTTCTATCACCAAAACTATTACAGAGAGAGAGGTTAGGTTTGTATTTGGCATATATAAGTCATGTATGAATTTCATTCGGTGACATTGAACTTGACCTTCAGTGACCTTGAATGACCAAACTTCACAGTGAAATTTTAATGACTTATATCAGAAAAATTGTTACAGATAAAGTGTTGGTTTGTATTGGAGATGTATAGGAAGTCATACATGAACTTTCATTTGGCGTTTTGAACTTGACCTTCGTAGCCTTAAGGTCAAACTTCACATAGTAAAATTTCAATGACTGCTATCACCAAAACTATTACAGATAGAGGTTAGGGTTTGGTTGTGGGCATATAGAAGTCATGTATGAAGTTTCATTGGGTGACCTTGAACTTGACCCTCAGTGACCTTCAATGGCCAAACTATACAGTGAAATTTCAATGCTTATATCAGCAAAATCCACCCAGATTGAAGGGTGTAGGTTTGTATTGGAGACATATAGTAAGTCATATATGAACTTTCATTTGGTGACATTCATATTGATTGAAGGTCAAACTTGACCAGAAGAAAATTCAATGACTTCTGTCACTGAAAAAGGTCACAGATGGAGCCTAGGTTTTGTTTACTGACATAGGAAGTGCATGAATGAACTTTCATTTGGTGACATTCAAAAGCTTGACTATTGGTGATCTTTAAAGGTCAAACTTGACATAATACAATTACAATGATTTGTATTGCCAAAACAGTCACAAAGATGGAGTCTAGATTTGTATTAGAGACATAGGAACTCATACGCGAACTTTCATTTAGTGACCGCTGTATTGACTTTCAAAAGGTCCAGATGCTTTGACCTAGTGAGATTCAATGGCTTGTATCACTAAAATGGTACAGATGGAGCCCTAGGTTTGTGTTACTGACATCTAAAGTCCGCATTATGAACTTTTCATTTTGGTGACATTCAACTTGGCTGCCAGTGACCTTTGAGGTCAAACTTGACAGTGAAATTACAATGACTTTTATCACCAAAAATGGTCACAGATTAAGCCTCGGTTTGTATAGAGACATTTAGAAAGTCATATATGAAGTTCATTGCTGAACACAACTTGACATTCTGTGACCTTTAATTTCAATTGTATATTGAATTTTTCAATTACTTGTATCCCAAAAACTGCTTCAGGGCTTAAGATTGTGTTTGTATACTATTCAAAAAAAAGTGAGGGATATTTTATTTTTTGAGATCAAAATTTTCACATATATACAAAAGGGATCTGAAACCATGTTGTATAGTTCCTTACTGAGAAAGCATTTCAAAAGAAATTCATCACCCAAAACACATCAATGACACTCTCACGATCTGCGAAGGATGCTATTGATGATCAAGGGGTTGTGCCACAAATTTGCATGACTCTGAATTGGAAGGTTAGAGCCACTGTAAGGAAGATTTTGAAGAAAGCATCAGATTATCAGTGGTTGATTCGTTAATTAAACAGAGACCATCGCGTCTAACACAGGAGGAGAGGTTCGTGCCCTTGGCATGCTACAGGTTGGCACAAGACAGGTCGTTGTGCAGGGGCAATGAATGTTTCCCCAGTCTGTCATCAGCAGATTATGGTCCAGACAGCCGTGCTACAGGGTCTGTTCAGGATGACCACGATCCGGTCGACCAAGGGCAACAACTCAAGGCTCAGGACAGATTCATCCGCACTATTGTCTTGAAATCGTATGGTAACAGCAAATCAGATAAGGTCTCAACTTCAAGGGATACTGGCTTGGTAGTGGTGGCCAGACCATCAGGAATCGTCTGCACAGATTTCATTTACCGCCCGGCGTCTCGTGTCATTCCCTGTTTGAGGGATCGTCACGTGGGCCAGACTCAATGTTATGCGTCATCATCAGCGCTGGGATAATCGCCGATGGAACAACGTAATGTTCTCAGATGAGTCAGGGTTTCTGTGGACTTCCTTGACAGGCCTTGGGGAGGGTTTGGCGCCCGGCGTAACAAAAGCGTTTCCATGGCGTTAGCGTCATTAGACATGATCCGTATGGGGGTGGATCTGTAATGGTGTGGGGGCATCACTGCTGCCCGGCAGAACAGACTTGCATGTTGTTGCTGGACATGTCACAGGGCAGTACTACCGGGACAACATCTTGGCACCCCATGTTGTGCCGTTTACCGCGTCGTTATAACCCGCCGTTTCATTTTTCCAAGATGATAATGCCAGATGTCATAGGGCCAGGATAGTTACAGATTACCTCCAGCAGCAGAATATCACCACATTACCATGGCCAGCACTCAGTCCGGACCTTTCCCCCGCCGAGCATGTCTGGGACATGCTTGGACAGCAACTTCATGCGTCAACAACCTCCTGCCAATGTCCAGAACTTGCTGCAGCATTGCAACAGGAATGGAATAACGTTCCCCAAAATGACCTGGGACGTCTCGTTAGGGTATGCCACGCTTGGTCGAGCTTGTCTAGCCAACCGAGGGGTTTTACCGCTACTGACTCTGTTTCACAATGGTGGTAAATTTGCTGTGTGACCCTGTGTTTGTATAAGCCCTTATTCTGGAGAATCTGTCCTTTACTGACTGTACACAGGGTTTTGAATAAATTGACAAATGTTTCCTTAATGTTTTATGTCATTTGTTTCCTTCCTGACCTCATGATCTGCATTTCATGGTACTTATAAATCAAATATCCTACTTTTTGAATAGTATTTTCTGAACATTTATTAGCAATGGTCTGCCAACATCAATTATACAGTACCTAAAAAAAAATAGGGAAAATGGTGCATATCAAAAGAAAAAATCTAATCATGATAAATACATCCCAAAATCCAAGATTTCATACTGGTTTTAAAAAAAAGGATTGAACAGAAACTTTTTAATTGCTTAAATTTTACCGTATGCCCCTTCCTCCCCAAATTCTGGCCTTAATGTATCTGAAAAATACAAGCCCCAATTCCCTAAGTTGGGATTTTTAAAAACGTGAATAAACAGAATACAATGATTTTCAAATCCTTTTCAACCTATTTTCAATTATACCGACAAAGACAAGATATTTAATGTTCAAAAAGATAAACTTTATTTTTTTTGGGAAAAATTCCTCATTTTTAATTGGATCCTTTTTTTTTATTGGATTGTATTGCCCCCTTCCAATCATTTGTATTTCTCCCCTTTTTTAAGACTGCTAAAATAACTGACAGTTGTTTAGAAGCCTCAACTCTTCCCGAGAACTCTTGGGTATAATCCATCAGGGGCCCCCAAACCCGTTCTATTTGTCTATAATTAATAGTTTTCTAATTTATCTTCTTTTTCCCCAATCTCAATTTCCTAAATAATTTTAAACTTTTTAAATGCCCCCTGACCCAAATTAGAAATCTTGGTAAAACTCTCAATAAAATAACTTAACTACTTAAATAGCCATCCTTTTCCTACACTAAATTTATCTTTATTTTTGATATACTTGTAGTCCTCCTAAGTTTTCTTTTTCTACCGTACTGAAAAAAAAAATCTGTTTTCACTTTTTTCAATTGCCTCTCATAAAGTCTTTTACTTTCCTCAGTTCTTTTTTACCTTAGTGCACATTTTTTAAAAAATTCATTATATTCTCATTACTGTCCTTTTGTATGTCTTAAAAAACTCTTTTTTCTTCAAACTCTACCCCATTAACTGTAGTCATCCCCGGGGGTACTGTATTTCATTCACAGTCTTACAATCGTGTGGTAAAGTTATTTTTGGGAATTTGTTAAGTTACAAAAACTGCGTTAAAACTAATTAGTTACATTACTGGATTACCTGCGAGTAGTAATGTTTGAAATTTCTTTTCGATTACTGCTGCATCGCGTTAAAAACCCTTTTTTGGGTTTTTCAAATTGTCCAATGAACCTTTAAATGTATTATGCCTTTTTGTCTCGGCCCATAATTGTTGTTTTTGCAGGCTAATAAAGGGAAAGACATGCACAGTTTCCCCACAGCTCTTTATTATTTATGACTTAAAAACACAATAAAAAAAACCCGCAATGAAAATTAAACAAATTAAAAAAAATCTCAAAAAATCCACTTTTAATCTTATAATAACACTCTAATGCCACTATGTAACTCTGATGCCAAAAAAAACCCCTCTCTCTGACCAAAATCCGCATTTATATAGACTAGCAACATTCTGGAAAGATCTAAGGTTCCTGGGTGATCCGGCCCCCTCCCGGCAGGAAGATGCCAAAAACTTCTAAAAACATGTCTATTTCATCCAAAAAGGGTCTTGCATCAGATCATGTTTTTCTAGACATAAACCAAAGGGGGCTAAATGATAACCCAAAAAAAACAAATGCTGACCAGTGTAATGGGCATTTCAATTTTCAACAAATCTCCCCTTTACAAATATAACAGTGTTACACAAATAATCTGGTAATGACGACTTCACAAACGTAGCCCTCTTGTTTTAAGTAATACGACACAGACGGCTGAAATTCATCTTGCTTTAAATTGTAGGCCTTACCTTCTCGGAAGATTCTGGATTACTTTGGAATTATTGCAAAATGCACAGCCCCTTCTATCTGAAATTACCTTGCCTAAAATGAGGTAACGTATTTGGAATTATCAATTCAAAGGACAATATTTTCTAATGTCCTTCAGATTGCAGCCATATCATTGAGCTCAAAAGAAACTCAATTCATGGCTGCAGAATCGGTGCAGATGGATCGAACCTAAATAAAGATGCAGAGCTTACTCTCTAAAGTTGAGGCATTCTCAGGGTTGACGTATGCAATTCTCCCGATGGCTCTGTCTGTTTGCTCATGCAGGTACTACGATAAAATAAAATAAAAAAAGTTTCTATTGCAACAAAATCCAAATATCAAAAAATCCGCCATCATCAAACTGTTTTCTTGCTAAGAAAAAAACGATGCATAGGCTTCAGCTTTGTACAATTTATTTAATTTTGTTGTTTTCGTCTTAAAAGTTTAAGAAGGCAGGCTTGCTGGGAAATTTGTTTGACCAATGGCCTTGCTTGTCCCCTGTTGCGTTCTGTAAAATTTCTATAAACAGTTTTTCGGTCATCCCTATAGCATAAAACAAATATATAAATTGAGAAAGGAAAATGGCCATGATACAAGACAACCGGAATAGTGAAGCAGAACCAAAAAAGTGGTGTATAAACCATGTGTCACTTAATGTACATTAAGTGAAGTCAATAGCCTCAGGGAACACCAATCCAGCGCTTTAACATCAAAAACATTTACTCGTTTTTAACATAGACTGTATAAAAAGATGGACGAAGCTACTGTGACGTCACCCATTGGTTTCAGCATACCATAAAGGAAGCCTCGATTTTGGCAATTTGAATTGCGCCATGTTGTCATTTTGAAACCGGATGTGATTTCTATTTGGGCGAGCGTGTATTGAAGATCGGGGAGGACCGTGGCTCTGGATCTGACCGTGCTCGAACGAGACCAGAGATAGCCACGCCCTAAAGCATATTCTGGCTTTATCCTTTATTCTAGTCTATATGGGACCATAATTTAAAAATGAACATCTTATGATATATATCAAGAGACTTGGAAACTTGCTACTAACTTCTGCCAAATAATATGAAAATGTATTTAAATGAAAAATCAGGTGGGAAAGTAGGAATTGTTTTCTCATGAACTATAGCATTGAACTTCTTTCTGCAACCACGGCGTCGCCATCTGCTGGCCATTGAATACAATGCCATTTCTTGGTCACTTCACATGGACTTTATTTTTAGAGCCAGGGTGCTGCGTCCATCTATTTATACAGTCTATGGTTTTTAAGGGTTTTCTTTTAGATTATTGAACCAGGTACTTTCCTAGCACCTACTCGGATGGGGCTCCAAGCGAGCTGAGTCGAACCGAAAATGTGATGTCACCAGACTGCAAGCCAATGATTGGCCAGGGAGTGATACTTGCTAAGATGACCCCACCCACATTGAGGTGGTATTCAAATGTAATGGAAAACGACCGAAACCGAGTAGAGTAGAGTCGAGTCGAGTAGAGGCAAATAGTGTTAAAACTGTGTAATGGAAAATCAGCAATAGTGTACTTGCAAATAATAAGATAATTGCTACTATCTCGGCAGAAGTGCTGTAAATAAACAAGACGTCTTTCGTCCGCTTTTGCCTACCTCAATATAGGCCACTGGCCACCACGCTGAGGGCCGTCTATGGAACAGCGCTATTTTTCTTTTTTTTTAATTTATTTTTATCATTTTATTTTGCCGGCCGGACCGGCCCACTGACTCAGCGGCCCACTGGGAGAAGCTATGTATATATACACAGTGTGGACGTGAAAAAGTATTTGCCCCCATCCTGATTTCTTTTTTTTTTTTTTTTGCATATATGTCACGCTTAAATGTTTGAGATCATCAAACAAATTTTAACATTCGACAAAGATAACTCAAAAAAGATAATACAAAATGCAGTTTTTAAATGATGATTTCATTTGTTGAAACTATCCAAACCTACCTGACCCTATATGTTTTAAGTAATTGCCCCTAAACCTAATCTCTGGTTGTGCCACCCTTAGCAACAACAACTGCAATCAAGTCATTTGCGATAACTGGCAATGAGTCTTTTACATCGCTGTGGAAGAATTTTGGCCCTCTTCTTTTGAATTGTTTTATTTATACATTGGGGTTTTCAAGCATGAGCGGCCTGCATAGGTCATGCCACAACATCCTCAATCAGATGTAAGTCTGGACTTTTATTCAAACCCTCAAGCCACTTCATTTTGTTTTGGCCATTCAGAGGTGGACTTGCTGGTGTGTATTGGATCATTGTCCTGCTGCAATGATCAATGATCACAAGGATGGAGGTGTTACCTTCAGAATCTGGCAGGTCAGTAGCAAAATTCACTGCTAAATGTGACCAGGGTTGATGTGGAACCAGAAGTGGGTTTAGTTTACCTGACCAGCTAATGTGATGATTTGGAGATCGGCGCAAATTGTCCTGGCGCTAGCTGCCTCCCGTCAGGAGAACCAAATTAGGGCCACCAGTATTTTCAGCTGATGACTACGATTGTGTGTTTGGCTCCGGGATGTCCTGCTGACAGAGAGGTATGCGCCCATAGAATAGTTCTCTCACGAAGATATGAAGGGACGAAAGTCTTACCAGATGGAACAGGGGAAATGGGCGGATTCTTTGTTGTCTCCCTCGCAATCTCCCGATCTAACTGCCACTTGATCGGAGCGAGAACGCAAGAGGGCGGCAGGATGGTTCCTTCAGAATCTGGTTTCTTTTCTGCTTCGTATCTTCAGGAGAGGGCATCAGCTTTCACGTTCTTGAGCCTGGGCGATAGGTTAATGAAGAATTCAAATGGGAAAAGAAAAGTGCCCACCTGGCCTGTTGCTGATTCAGCCTTTGTGTATTCCTCAAATACTCCAAATTGCAATGGTCAGTTAACAGCAAGAAAAATTAACTTGTTCGCAATAATGGGTCGCGTCTCCCAACAGATGATGATAATTGCACAAGTTGAAATAGTGCTTATGTGCCAGCTATTAGCAACATGCAAACCATTATCAGAAGGCAACGACGGCATCGAAACACCGTCACGATGCAGTCGCAGATTTATTCGGCAAATAACGTTTCCATTTGCAGTTGTCGCATAAACCTTTTACCGATCAAGAAGAAAATCCGATGAGATCAACCGTATAAACTTAATGTCGATATCTTGAAAATCAAGTCAAATTTCACCGTTTCCATTGGGCATTTTTTATTCGATATGACTTAATTCGCATAAGAACGTGTGGATGGGAACATGGCTATTGTCACTTAGGTTTTATCGTTTTAGTGGGGAAAGGAATACAGCCTGATTGCTATGATCTCGTACTGAGTTAAGATCACATATTGAAAATAAATGTGTAACGTATCTTGCATTGTTGTCCATGCATGTTAATCCCAAAATTTTATGCAGCAACAGGGTGTAATAATAGGAACACGCAATCCATCGTTTCTCTTCCAAGTGATGCACGCAGAAGAAATCAATGAGCAACCGTCGTATTTCATTCCAACTTCAGAAGTTTGAACGATCTGACGTAGTTTCGTTTTGGAAATTCCATTCAAGTTCGCTAATGGTAATAATTCGCAAATGTCCCAGCTAGCCAGCTAACTCATATTCGTAATGCTTAATATAGACGTAAGCGGAACAGAAAACATGCCTGAAGCAGCAATGTAAAAAGCAACATTCACGAATCATGCTGATATTGGACAGAGGCTTCTTTATTCCAATTTTAAAGGTGAGGAGAGGAGCTCATTTGATTGGTGAAGATTTGACTCAGCTGTGTTAAACCCATTCAGGCTTTCTCTCCACCCTCTTTGCCACTTGCGCCGGCAGGAGGGACCGAGGCGGGACAGAGGAGTACTTGCGCTAGGCTGCACCGCGCACGAAATTGCAACATACGCCTGGACACACCCCGTTGGCGCGGCACACCCCCCGTTCGCCGCGCCTGCGCCACGCCTGCGCCTGGTCTACGAATTTAGAGCCCATAGTGTTTAATAAAATGTTTTGTGTGCCTGACCTTGTGCGGTTTCCATTTGCAGAGCTGAAGCCATTATCCAACCAACATGAGACTTTATCATTCCTCATGGCATCACATGCGACCACATGTTCTGTGGAATCTCGTGGACATGTTTTTGGAACCCCTTGACCTCACATGTCACCACATGTTATTTGGAGCACATGTGACCACGTTATTTGAAGCACATGGGACCACTTGTTATTTGGAGCACATGGGACCACATGTGGTAGTCCCAATTTCACATGTGTACTGTCACATGTGATCACGTTATTTTTTTATGTGGTCACATGTGACTTCTCCGTATAAGGGAATAATCAAAAAGTATTCAATTTCTAACTTCGAAAGGTATTGAGGCAATTTTAACAAACTATTTTCGGTACATCATCAGGCTGATACGATTCCTTGAATAAATAGAGTAATTTGTCAACGAAAATGCATTGAGGCAAATTATATGCTTCGAGGCTTCGTTTAAATCCAGAACATAACACTCTTTCAGACGGACGCATATTTCTGTGGCACAGTACCTTTGTTTCAGCTGTACCGTATTGATGCGCATAAAAGCGTATTGCCTAATAAGTTAAAAAATGCGTATTTTCGTATCATTGTTAAAAAAACTAAGTTGTCTCACACAGAGGCGGATGCGCCTCTGCTCGAATGTAGGCGCACCTTCATTATTCACTAAAAGGCGCACGCAAATATGAAAAAAATACATTTTTCACAGTTGTACATTGTTTTCAAAGTCTGAGAGTCTGACTGAGACCCGTAGCCGTTTGACAAATGAAAAATGTAAATCTTGAGTGGATATATCCCAGGTAAGTTCATACAGCTATATACACTAAATAGTTTAGAGTCCACTGAAGTGATTCAGGATGATTTGGATAGAATCCAGAATTGGGCAGAAATGTGGCAAATGAAATTTAATGTAGCGAAATGTAAAGTTGTACATGTAGGTAATAAAAACATTAGACGGGATTACTTCATGGGAGGTTTAAAACTGGAATGTGCTCCACACAAGAAAGATCTGGAAGTGATTGTTGACCAAACCCTCACAGGCTCTAGCCATTGTGCCGTAGCAGTTAAAAAAGCCAGTTGGATGCTGGGATACATTGCCAAAAGTATTGAGTACAAATCTAAGGAGGTGATGCTTCTTGGGGGGAGACCTTGGGGGTTTTCAAGAGCAGGCTTGACTTAAAGCTAGATACCACTGAGTCATTGAGTATCTGAAGGGATATATTCACAATAGTATAAAGGAAACTGGCGAGCGTAGTTGGGCTGAACGGCCTGTTCTCGCCATTCATGTTATGTTATGTTATGTTATGTTATGTATCGCGTGATCCCCATGTGCACAACATTTTGTATTTTGAAGTTTGGTCGGCTGCCAACATCATCTGTGCTTATGGGGACGGCATCCTCCAATAGAAATGCACTCCCTCGAGGCGCTGTAGAGCACAGCGACTGATACCTGATTTAAATTGAAGTTCATTTTGTTCAACCTCAATTCAAAATTGTCTGGGAAGTGCCTGTACGTGAAAATGGTTTTGAGCAGGAAAAATGTAGTTGGTCTCAATTATAAGCGCGTGCGCCTGTACTCGACTACAGGCGCATATTCACTTATAGGCATTTTGCTTCTATGCGCATCAATACGGTAGCTGTACCGTGAATAGGGCTTGGCAACCGACGTCACTGCGCAATGCGTTCTGGGACATAAACAGTAGCGTGCCGCCATACTGTGAGGCCATATCGTGCGAGACTAAATTAAAACAGAGCGAGAGATACAGTAACTAGGTGAAAACTTGTCAAAGCGCAGAGATGCCAAGTCTCACGCATTTGGCGCAGGTCTCGCGCATTCTTTAGTCTTATTCACCGTAGTCCGCAATTATTCAGTGAACGTCTAATGAGATTCTCACGCGGAATTAAAATACTTGTGCATTGAAGTTTCCGTTTCACTTGCGTAAAGGTGCACCTCATCACAAGTAACATGGAAAGCGATTAAGACTCCGGACTTCCCGTGCTTCTCTTTACTCAGGGATGGGGAAACAATGCATGTGTTTCATGATCATTTCAATTGGTTTAATGAAATAAGACCATTTGGAACGTCTTTATGTAATTCCATTGCTTTCAATCCCACAGTAAAGACAAGCCTGAGAATTCCCAAGTCATAATCGATTTCCGTGTCACTAGTGGGGAAATCCACCGTAATGCACACGAAACTGATTAACTTGATGCACAATGACTTAAATTCCGCGAGTAAATTTCTTCAGTGCGCTTTGATTGAATAATTGCTGACTAAGGCACAGGTACGTGAATGCCACTTAGAGGAGAGACTCACGCGTAATGCGTGAGACTTGGCATCTCTGATTAAGCCAGTGGTTCTCAAACTCGTTCCTGGCGCCCCACTGTGTATGCTGGTTTTTGTTACAACCACAACTGCAATCTTAGAATTTTAACAAGGTATCGATTTGTCTTAATTCGCTGCAATCCATGTTTAGAGCAGTTATTTACCACCTTTAGCTGCATTTTTATGGACATATCCACTGTGCCATGAAGAATAAAAACCCTCAAACATGGTATGCTTATTTTTCCATCTTGTGAAGATTTGCACATAAAAAACATTTCTAAACAGATCAAACTAGACTGAGAAAATCAGTAAGCTCCAAATTGGGTTGCTGAACACAGGTGTTTTGAATTCTTTCAAAATAATTTGTCTGAACTTAATAAAATGAACATGAAACGAAACAGGTGTAACTTGCCAAATAAATTGTTGGTTTTTGCAACCATGTGTTGACAGTTTCACCAATGAGGAACCTATTGATTGTTTAAGTTGATTAAGGGTTCGGTCAAATTGTTTCCCTCTACGGTTATTCATACTGGTTCCTGACATATCTCATTGTGGATATGAAATTTTAATTCTTCATGGCATGTGCAGATTTGGCAAATGTGGCTTAAGAGGACAAATAACTGCTCTAAACATGAATGCACCTAATTAAGGCAGATCAATAGCTTGTTTAAGTCCTAAGATTGCAACTGTGGTCAGAACAAAAACAAGCACACACAGTGGGGCACCAGGACCGAGTTTGAGAACCACTGGATTAAGCAATGCTAAGAAGTCGATTAAACGAAAGAAACGTACTATAAAGAGACAAACTTCTACCGAACGCAAGAAAATGGTACATAAAAAAGATTGCGTTGATCGGAAATTTGGATCCGCATGAGGTGCCTGCGAAAAACTGCAGTTGAAACCGCCTTACCCCCTTTGACGTTTCTTGATATTTTTGTGTACTTAGTCTGTGGCGTCATACCGAGGATGAATTTCGGAATTATAAATCTGTGGAAGCCCATGTACAATTCACAAATGGCTGGGTCCATGATTTGGAGGTCTGCAAACCACCAAGCTGTGAAAACAGCGTCGTTCGCACAAAGGTGTGTGTCATCTTGCTTGCTTTCCTACCTGTGATTAGAGAGACATACATTATTAGGCTACTCAGTGGCAGCTCGTGAACTGGCAATAGGGGAAGCTCAAACAATCCCTTAAAATGAATGATTGGTCACAACCTGTTTTGAGTCATTCATTTAAATTACCATTACAGAAACCCCGAAAACTCTCAACACTGATGAGGCCAGTTTTCATTTATAACGCAAACCTGTCAAATCCCACGCATTCGGTGTAAGTTTAAATGGCATATTTACGTATCTCTGCTGTAGTCAGCAATTATTCATTCAACGCATATGTGAGAGATTCTCGTGCGGAACTGAAGTCCTTGTGCGTGGAGGAGGTGGAAGCAATGGGATTGCTTAAAGACGTCTCAAATGATCTTATTTCATTTAAACGATCATGAAACGCATGCATTGCTTCCAACCCCTGAGTAAAGAAAAGCGTGAGAATTCCGGAGTCGTAATCGGTATGCAGTATAGGCTAAATGAAAACTGGCTACATCTGACCACACAGCAGGTTCTTCCCATGGCTGTGGCTTCTCGGCGTGCAACAACAAGAAGTGGCTTCATAGTATGGCGATCTCCCCCATCAACCCCTGTGGCGCTGCAGCCGTGACGTCACGCCCCCATCCCCTACAAAAATCAGAGGATGAGAAAAACGAAAATTGCGAGCAAAAAGATCAGACACCGCAGCAAAAAAGACAGAAAACGTCCAACGTTTTTTTCACGACACGCTGAAAAAATTTAGTGCAGTGTCTACAGTAAAACAGAATGAGCTTGCCTCAAAAGCACTTCGTCAATGCTGCAGCACTTAAGCCGAAAACGCCAGTCTGCGCATTCAGTTCACAGTGTGGAACGGACACAACAAGGTAACAAACGTTAGCAGTTCAATTTCACGTAAATTAATGTTTTGTTTGGTCGTGATTAAGGCTAATAAAGACCATAAATTAGTTAAGGCAATGTTTACCGACTGGCCAAAGACGTAAATCAGTTTGGTGGCTAAGTGTCCCTACATAAGTGAAGTTTTGTTCAAGAAATCAATAAGCCACAGATAATGAAACGCTGCAGTAAGTTTGTTCAAGTATGAGCTTCATTATTAGCTCCCGCCGCTCGCGGTGCTATGGTATCGGGCTCTGTCCGTGCGTGTGTGCGTGCGTCCGTCAACACATTTCGCTTTATCTCATCAACGATTTCAGTTACAGGCTCCTAATTTTTATTGGACATGCATCTCATAAAGGCCTACAAATGACGTGCCTAAAGGTGACCTTGGCCTATTTTCTCAAGGTCACTGACCTAAAAATATCACCAAAAATTTTGACATTTTGCTTTATCTCATCAACTATTTCAGTTACAGGCTCCTAATTTTTACTGGACATGCATCTCATAAAGGCCTACAAATGACGCGCTTAAAGGTGACCTTGGACTATTTTTTGAAGGTCCCTGGCCCAAACATATCACCAAAAATTTCAACATTTTGCTTTATCTCGTCAACTATTTCAGTTACATGCTCCTAATTTTTACTGGACATGCATCTCATTAAGTCCTACATATGACGCGCCTAAAGGTGACCTTGGCCTATTTTTTCAAGGTCACTGGCCTCAAAATATCACCAAAAACGTCAACATTTTGCTTTATCTCATTAACTATTTCAGTTACAGGCTCCTAATTTTTACTGGACATGCATCTCATTAAGTCCTACATATGATGCGCCTAAAGGTGACCTTGGCCTATTTTTTCAAGGTCACTGGCCTAAAAATATCACCAAAAACTTCGACAATTTGCTTTGTCTTATCAACATTTTCAGTTACAGGCTCCGAATTAGCTCCCGCCGCCCAAGTGGCACGGGAGCTATGGTATTGGGCTCCATCCGTGCATGCGTCCGTCCATGCGTGCGTCCGTCAAAAAAAACTTCGACATTTCGTTTATCTTAACGGTGGGAGCTTCTGGGGCCACCAGTGCCCTATATTTCGTGTAGTAATTAGGTTAGTCACACACACTCTTGTCTCTCTCTGCCCTTTGCTTCTGATAACTTGCAGTGTGTCAGGCGCTGCAGGTTGTCAGAGGGAAAAAAGTGTGATAGTACATTCTTTTTGATTGAAGCGGGATGTATCATATGAAATATGAACCGTTTCATATTGCTGTTTTTGGGGGTCGATTGACTTATTTTAGATGGTTAATAAAAGAAAAATGATAAATGAATAAATGTATGAATAAATAAAGAAAGAGAAAGGAAAGGGGTGAGAGAGTGGGGTGATTGTAATGGTGAAAAGTAGACAGTTTTTCCTGATAGCCCCAAGATAGGGCCTTTTTCAGAGTGGGGTAAAATCTTAAGTCCAGAGGGAGAAGCGGCAGAATGATCTAGCCTTCAGATGCGTGTTGGACTAATTCTGTGTCAAATCGCCTGGGCTTGAGACCCAACTTCTCAGATAGTGCACACCATCTGAGATGGTTTCTGTAACAAGTATGCTTTTAACATTTTTTTTGTAAAAGTGTTCATTTTTTTATACTCACTCCTCCTATGATCCAGGTCCTCGGACAGTGCCCCGAGAGCTCCCGCTACTCTAATTATTGGGGACTCTATCAAGAGGAACATAAGAGCGAAGTCCACCATTACGCACTGCTTCCCGGCTGCCAGAGTTTTAAACATTTTAGACCAGATTCCTAGCCTGCTGGACAAACATCCTCATGTTCGGAACGTTGTGGTTCATGTTGGAACTAACGACACTTCATATCAACAGTCCGAACTTCTGAAGCGTGATTTTATTACCTTGTTTGATGCGCTCAAGGACTGTGGGAAACGGGTTTTTATTTCGGGTCCTATTCCAACTCTGGGTCGAGGGATAGGGCATTTTAGCCGAATTCTTAGTCTTCATTCATGGCTACAATCTGAATGCTCCTCACAAAATGTTTTTGATTAATAATTTTAATATGTTTTGGGAGCGTGCAGCCTTCTTTAGAAAAGACGGAATTCACCCCCTCCGCTCGGTAATCGGAAGTTAGCTGGGAACATTTTTTAAACAATACACCTGTCATGTGTATCGCCCTCCTAAATCGATTGACAGTTTCATGTCTGAATTTTCAGAGTTATTTTCCTCAGTGGTTTTGAAATATGACGGAATCATAATAGCGGGTGATTTTAATTTTCATATCAACGTTCCCTCAGACACTTTGGCCACTGAATTTTTAAACCTTACTGAGTCCTTCAACCTGCTCCAGTGGGTGTCTGGCCCTACGCACAAACACGGCCATACCTTAGATTTAGTTTTTACTCTCGGCGTGAATTTGAATGGCCTCAAGATAGAGGATATTTTCATTTCCGACCATTTTGGTGTGTTCTTTGATATCGAGGCCCCTGTTGCTCAAACCAAAGTGAAGTAACCCTTTCGTTCTCTTGTGTTAACCTCGCACACAGCCTCAAAATTTTTGTCTGTTTTTTCAAATAATTGCGTTAATATAGCGCACGTAACGGACAGCAACGAAATGTTAAATTTATTTAATAATACATGCTTGTCTGCTCTAAATGCTGTCGCGCCTCTCAAAATTAGAACAACACCTGTGCATCAGAATTCGCCATGGATAAACGATAAAACTCGCAGCCTTATAAGGCCCGGGCCACACTGCCTGCAGTTGCGATGCGTATTCCGCAAGCGGAGCACTGCAACCGCTTATCGCTTGCAGCTCGGTCACATTGCCTGCGTATCTGCAGCGGCAGGTCTGCCGCGGGCTCCTCCTTCCAACTCCGTCTCTGCACGACTTTACCCAAGAAATCACTATAAAATAATATATTATTTCGTCTCGCGTCGTTATAGCCTACTACACGTGATTTATATTTTGTATTGACAGTAGGGGAAGCATGCTTGAGCGTATCATACAAACAATCTAATTACACGATCTTATTACAATACACAGCAAATCCTCCTGAATCAGTCTTGCTCTCTACTTTCGGGGTAGGGGGAGGGTATTCGGATGTAGAATGTGCGTTCAAAAGCTATCTAATTTACATTAGTCGAGGCTGAAACCATTCGTGTAGGCTAGGCGCCGAACGACCGTAAAATGAATAGTTCAGACAATTCAGAAACTGGCTGATGTGCTGTACGTTCGTCTGGCCATTATTTCCCAAGGACGTCCCGGGCGGGCCACACTGCCTGCAGTTGCGATGCATATTCCGCATACCGCATGCGTATTTTCGTTTCGGTTCCCATGTTATTCAATGAGAGCGGCCACACTGCATGCCGAAGCTGCGCGACTCACGCATGCAAAATCCGTACTGCTGCCTTGCGGAAAATATAGATTAGGACTCTTGCTGAATTTTTCCGCGCTACGCATGCGGAAAAAGGCAAAGCAGAGCTGAAAATGACTGTCAGGAAGCAGTCATATCGCCATAAATACATGCATTTCGCTATATTGCCGAGGATGCATCTGTTACAAGCATGAAGCTGACAAACAAAAAATGTAACCACACTTCCGGCATGTTTATCATATTAAAAGCCCGTTTATAGGACATAATCCCTTCGGTCAATTCAGCAATGCTTCGTGAAATATTGAAACATGTATTGGGAAATTCGCGACTTTCATCGTAGGCTGCTGTCATTAAAGGGGATATATGGAGAAGTATTTAGTCATTCTTAACTTATTTTTGAAAGCTTTAATACGATGTTGCTCGTTTTATTTTGGATTTACATGTCTAGATTTTGCGGGAATATGCCATTAATTGCGGAGCCAAGCCAATGAACATAGCTTTTTATGTTGATGATTAAAGAGTATCAGAGCAGTACTTTTCCGTATCTCTCACTCTGGCCATACACCCACGCGATTGCTGAACCTACATACGACCCCCCACTTGTATCAGCAAGTTCAGGTGACTGTTTCCACTTGTAAAAAAAAAAAAAAAACTAAGCTGGATATAGCCTAGCATGGACCTATAAAACGTCCTTGGGATATAATGGCCAGACGAACGTACAGCACATCAGCCAGTTTCTGAATTGTCTGAACTATTCCTTTTACGGTCGTTCGGCGCCTAGCCTATAGGAATGGTTTCAGCCTCTACTAATGTAAATTAAATAGCTTTTGAAAGCACATTCCACATCCCGACACCCTCCCCCTACCCCGAAATTACCTTCAGAAAGAGCAAGACCAATTCAGAAGGGTTTGCTGTGTATTGTAATATGATCGTGTAATTAGATTGTTTGTATGATACGCTCAAGCATGCTTCCCCTACTGTTAATACAAAATATAAATCACGTGTAGGCTATAACGACGCGAGACGAAATAATATATTCTTTTATAGCGATTCCTTGGGCAAAGTCGTGCAGAGACAGAGTTGGAAGGAGGAGCCCGCGGCAGACCTGCCGCTGCAGATACGCAGGCAGTGTGACCGAGCTGCAAGCGGTACGCGGCTGCAGTGCTCCGCTTGCGGAATACGCATCGCAACTGCAGGCAGTGTGGCCCGGGCCTTAAGAGGGAATGCAGAAAAGCGGAACGGAAGTGGAAGGCCACTAAACAAAATGTTCTTTACGTGCGCATGAAAAGCCTGCTGAACTCATATAATCAATAAGTAAAAAATGCTCGAGATAAATTCTTCTCTGAATTAATCAGAGAATCAGCTAATCAGCATAATGCGAGATTTTTATTCAAAACAATTGACCGTCTGGTGAGCCTCCAGCTGCTGTTGCATCAGCTTCATCCCCTGCTGATTGTGAGAAGTTCCTGAAATTTTTTATTGACAAGATAGGAGTCATACGGTCTAGTATCAGTCATGTTCCATCTGTTAATGTTTCGTGCCCTCGCTTAAACTTGCTGAGTTGTTTCGCACCGATTTCTCTGTCGGATCTTACTCATACTGTGTCGCGTATGAAACCCTCATCCAGTCCCTCGGATATTATACCCACTAGGCTCCTTAAAGAACTAATGATGGCTATTAGCCCTGCCCTGCTTTCTGTGGTGAACAGTTCTCTCTCTACTGGCTGTGTTCCAGACTATTTTAAGATTGCCTGCATTCAACCACTTCTAAAAAAAAACAAATCTTGATCCAGCCATTCTTAGTAATTTTAGACCAATATCAAAATTGCCTTTTATTTCTAAAGTTTTGGAAAAAGTGGTCGCAAAGCAACTTTTAGAAGTGGTGGAAACCAACAATATTTTTGAGAAATTTCAATCAGGCTTTAGACGTTAACATAGTACAGAAATGGCTCTTCTCAGGGTCACTAATGATCTTTTGACGAATGCTGACTCTGGTGACTGCTCATTATTGGTGCTTTTGGATATTAGTACTGCCTTCGATGCAGCTGATCATGTCATCATGATTGATAGGCTGAGAAATTGGGTCGGGGTCTCTATGTCTGTTCTGAAATGGTTCTCCTCATATCTGTCGAACAGAAAATTTTGGTTTCCCTCGGTGAACATGTATCCTCGTCTGTACTGCTTACTTCAGGTTTACCTCAAGGCTCCACACTTGGGCCTATATTGTTTGTTTTGTATTTATAGGTTACCTCTCGGTTCTATTATTCATCAGCATAAAATAGCTTTTCACTGCTATGCTGATGACACGCAGTTGTATATTTTAGTAAAATCCACTGATTTCAGCAATGTGTTGGTCTTGCATGACTGTTTAGCTGATGTTCAAAATTGGTTGGCTAATAATTTTTTGCAGTTAAACTCAAATAAAACTGAAGTCATTATACTTGGTCCAAAGTTGGTGTCTGATAAAATCCAATCAGCTCTTGGACCTCTTGCTTCTAATATTAGGCCCTCTTCCCGAAATCTCGGAGTGGTATTTGATACTGAACTCAAATTTGAGCTCCACGTTAAGAAGCTTGTGCAGTCATGCTACTCGCAGCTCTGTAACATAGCTAAAATTAGGTCTGTTCTGTCATTTGAAGATACCGAAAAAATTATTAATGCTTTTATCTCGTTAAGATTAGACTATTGCAACTCCTTATTTACTTGTCTGAATAAGAAATCTTTGAACAAACTGCAAGTAGTTCAAAATTCAGCGGCAAGATTGCTCACTAAAACAAATAAAAGAGCCCACATTACTCCAATTTTGGCATCTTTGCATTGGCTGCCAGTCCAATTCCGAATTGATTTAAAAATTTTGTTAATTACCTTCAAAGCACTTCATGGCACGGCACCAGAATATATAAGTGAGCTTTTAAATCCTTACAGACCTAAAAGTCTGCTGAGATCTTCCGAGCAAGCATTATTGGCTGTTCCAGAGTCCAAGTTAAAAACAAAGGGTGATCGAGCCTTTTCGGTTAAGGCTCCAAGACTCTGGAACAGCCTCCCAAACAATATTAGAAATTCTGAGTCTTTATCGTCTTTTAAATCTCTTTTAAAGGTCATTTTTTTAGGCTTGCTTTTGCTGATTTTACGGTTTAAATTCTTCTATTGTGTGGGTGTGTTTTCATGCAAGTCTCCTTTTATAATCTTAATTCTTCCTATTTTGATGTTTAATTCCCTACTTTCCCCATTTTGTTTTATTGCTTTTATGTACATGTATACTCAAAGGCAATGAAAACGCAACACTTTAAATTTTGGTTTATTTTTGCTCAGGACCTGAGCAGTCCGATTTGAGTTCTTAAGTGACCATTGGGGTCACAATGTGTACCTCGTTACACATGAATGATCATCATGTAACTCAACAGTGTGAGTTGGACTCTCATCAATTCATATTGAGTACAACATATGGGATTAGGAGTTGTGCAAGTACAGTGGTTGAAATGAAGGAGGGGTTGTCTTCCCTATATAAAGGCATGATAAAAGCCACACAAAAAACATTTTTAAGTGTCATCATGCCACGTCTGTCGACTGAACATCGGAACAGGGCCCTGGGTATGCTAGAGGCGGGAGTAAGTGCCCGGCCAGTGGCTCACCGTTTTGGGTGTAGTACGTCCAGCATCAGTAAGTTTTGGGTGTAGTACGTCCAACTGGGACGAGCTCTTTCATCAAGAGTACCCAGACCTCAAACCAGGCAGCAACTCCAGAATGCACTATAGGCAGAGTGGCGACAACTTCCCCAAGACAACCTAAGACGCTTAGTCAGGTCCATGAGGAGACGTTGTACTGCCTGTGTGGATGTTCGTGGGGGTCACACCCGATACTGACTGTTCTTTTGAGTTCATTTTTAAATGTGTGTTCCGTTCAGTCTTGTTGTGATTTTTCATTTTCAACTTGTGCTCGTTATGTCTAATGCATCTGTTTATTATTGTCCAAATCGGCCCATTAACACATTTAATTCATCAAAGTCAACCCACCCAACAAATCTGAATTGTTAAAATAAGAAAATAAATTAGAGTCACAAAATTATTTGAATCCAAACTGGTGTTGCGTTTTCATTGCCTCTGAGTATATTTTTACCTGTTTGTGAAGCACTTTGTGCTGTATTGCTTGAAAGGTGCTGTATAAAAAATGTACATTATTATTATTATTACTATTATTATTATTATTATTAAATGATACCAGTGGCTGGTGGTGGACGAAAAACTGGGGGGGCGGAAAACATCCCTTGAAACGGATGAGATTAGCGACCCAATTTCAATCATTGTTCTTGGTCAACATGTTAGTTTCCCTTATAATGAAATGTTTAGGCGGGTGAATAATAAATTCTATAAAATGTTTAATTCACATGCTTTAATAGGCAACTCTTCACGAAAAAACCACTGGATTTTTCGTGTTAAATTTTGTCACATCCTAAGCAAGTCGTCAAACCTGTGCGTAATGATTGTTTAATTGAAAAAGATTGAAATGCGCTCTTTTTTGCGTTCAACTGGTGCGTTTGATTTCTCGTCTTAACGAAGATAATTAGCTACACCTGAGAGGGGAGAGTTCAAGTGTCTTTTACCAGGGCAATTGACTGAAAACAGATCAAGACTAATAAGCAGTTTAAAGACATGTTTATCGCCCTCCTTGTTCTCTGTCCACCACCCGCCACTGAATGATACTTAACTTATATAGGCCCTGTTGGCCATTTTGACAGCTGATGTTTTTCCAATTTATCACGTTACGACCATTATCATTGCAGCACTTGCATAGTCCACTATAGGGACATCTAGCGGACTACGCAGCCAGGTACTGCAATTATAGTTTTCATATTACATAATGTGATACATCTTGAGACTTTAGTCTCCCGACATCATAATTTTCGAAGAGAGTCAAGTTCAGCTCCATATGTCTTGTCCCACATGGTGCAATTGTATTGTCTACAGTCCTGTTAAAGGGGACCTATTACGCTGATCCTTCTTTTAATACATGTTTGTAATGTAATACATGTTTGTAATGTTGATTGTCCATACTCAACCTCTGTAAAGTTTCTAAACATAAGATACAGAGGTTTTTCCATTACCCAAGCTATTGTTCATTCATAAAAAATTTTATTGCTTTGGTTTGCAACACTCAGATTCAAATGCTCAAAGCTGCAACCACCTAACCCATGACAGTGTTTAAGGTATATTACTGCTATAAAAATACCATTACCATTTCCACATTTTTCACGCGCTATTTCTCAAAAACCGCTGGTCCGATTTTAATGAAGTTTGGAACATAAATAGTTTACAGTATGATGGTTGTCCTGAACCTAAAAAATATGGCCCTTTTGGCACTTTTTAATTTCAGGGGGTGCTGAATATGTAATGAGGTAGAGAATTTTCAAGTCAAGAGCAAAATTTCAAAAAACCTTTGCATTTTGTTAAAGTATCCAACTTTAAGAGGTTTAGCCCATAGATGCTGGATCAGGCAACCGGTGTACAAAATAAGAAGTTGATATGTCTATTAGTTACTGAGGTATGGTGTTTTGAAATTGTCATGATATGCCCCTTTGTGGCGGCCATCTTGGACACCTAATTTGCATAATTTATGCAAATCACCTCCATCCCTGCTAATTGGAATGTTTGCTTCTCATATCAACAAAGCAATTTGATGTAAGTGATGAAAGAAAGATTTTCATGCTTAATAGCAGTATTCTACCTTAAAGACCAAGACTGCAGCTTCAGAGCAATAAAAAACACTAATTCTCAAATTTAAGCTGATCAATGTCCTTCAGAAACTGTTCACCCCCAGGATTAGTCCTAGAGAATTAGGGGTGACTGAGACTCCCCCATGTGGAGAAGGATTAGGATCCAATTCCTTGCCCCAGGAAAGCCACAGCATCATTAATTCCAAACAGAAAAAGAATGCTGAACAAAAATTGCTCCCTACTCTACTTTGGAATGCTGCCACTGAGCCATATAAAACATCACGAACACGATGCCGCACAGTGGGAGGGCTAGCCTTTTTTACCGCAATGCTACATTTCTTCCCCCTCAGAGCAGCACGTAACATTTATGCACACAAGACAACAGAGGAACAGGTACGTGTGTGAGGCACACAACGCCCGCACAAACTCTTCACACTGCTACACAGACTACAGCCATCTTTAATGCAGTACAGCTACAGTCAAGTGCATCACTACTGCACTGTAATCTTAGTAACATGGTCCCATTCCAGAGTCTACCGCACACTGCAGCACCACTGCAGGCAGGCAGCCACCATTATTGTAGTGCAGAATGCAGCAGAACCAACTCCACTTTTTCCCACACCTCGCAACATGCAGGGTTTCCCGCGCAAATATGGTTAATGAAGGAAGGCATCTGTTATGAGTGTGGGTGATGTCATTTTGTCCTGGGAGTGAATCTCTCGCTCTCGTCTGAAATTCTTCCTGCCCAAAACAATATTCACCACCAGTAAAAAGCTACTCTGTGTTCAGGAGAACTATGGCTAGCAGCTCATTTCAGCCTGTCTCCAGGGCGCGTGGCATTTAAAGACAAAGGCGTAAACAAACTCGCCCTGCCCCTTTCCCACACAGCACCCCCCCCTACCCTGCAGTGTTATGTCGGGACACCATACCACTCCCCAAAGGAGTTCCCACAATCCTTTGCATCAAGCAATAAGAGTATGGCAACATATAATAGACAAGCACATACAAACACACAAACCTGCCTTCTGCAAGTACAGGCAATACCAGTGATATTTATATGTGTGTAATTATTATAAATGCAGACTCCTTTAAAAAAAATTATATAAGGGTTGGACGAACCAAGATATTGAAAATTCCGGTTTTATATCTTTAAGCTTCAAATATGGCATGTCCACATGAAAATTCTGTACTGTCGTTAACAGGATGTAGAGCAGCATGTGTGTTTTACGCTATAAGCGTGGTTTTCATCCATCCACACAAAACCAGTGAAATAAAAAAATTCAGTGTTCTTGACAGCATCTTTGAAAGGCTACTTTTTTTAACCTAAAACGTTATTTGCGTGTCGATAGATGTCACAGTCCTTATGTGAATGCCTTCTCCATCTCCTCCCATCCAGCAGCTTGCAAGTCCATTAGAAGTACTGTCTCCTGATTGGTTAGCGTCTTGTGTGCTTCCCTTTAATTGATTGTGTCTTATGTCACAGTCATCCCACCTCACAAGCGTGTGACATATTTATATCCCCTCTACTGAGTTTGCAACTAGCTGGATTGTCACTTACTTCATGCACTTAAGCACCAGTCAGTATTTGCGTGTTTGACTCGTCATCTTTTGAAATTAATTCATAACCTTTATTGATAGTAATATACAGAAGTACTCGTCCTAGTTCAGTTAATGGAATCAAACTCCCAAGCCTTTCTCTCGGTCCCCAGGAATGGAACTGCATTCCAATTAATCTTCTCCCAGTTTGTTCCTCTGCCCAGTTTATTAGGAACAAGTTCCCGAACCAGGATTAGGACCATGTCGCTGCCAAACTTCTCCATCCTGCCATCGGACAGTTTGGCTCTGGCCAAGTGCACAGAGCGCTACATCTGGCAGCCGTCCCGGAAAGCCACTGGCCGGGTACGGACACACCCTCACACAGCCTCACCTAACACATCTGAACTCAACCGTGCCATTCTCCGCTGCACTCTGTCCCATTGTCTACCGTATTATCATCAATAAACCCTACTGTTCGATTGGAGTCTGCTTCTGCACTTGATTCCTGGTCTGGATCATAACAATAAGAGTATAAGGGAGGAAAAAGTCACATTTTCTAAAATATAAGTCTACAACTAAACTCACCAACCACCCCAAATTGACAGATCTCTTGTAGCCCCTGAAAAGTTGCATAAGCAGCTTCTGCTGATTATGGCCAATTAATTCCCAGTCCCGAGGGCCTAACCCCACCTCCTGCTCGTTCTGGTTAAACGAGGAATCGCACAACAGCTGCTGGTGCCATCTCATTACAGCAGGGTCATCATCAGAGGTCCTGCTGAGAATGATGGACAAACATTCTGCCCAAGTCCACTCCGTGAAATCCTCCAAACAACCCATTTCTGCCATTCATTAGACTGAAGATTCTGGTTCTTATCATTAAATTCAACCTCTAAAAATATGATCTTGTAGCAAAAATACGCGGAAAGAAAAATCAGAATTGCCTTACATCCCGCAATTGTCATACCAGCGTTTTTCTACTGTCAGTGCGTCTCAGTACTGGGTGGAGCATCCATCTTGTCTTGGGAGGCCATCCAGTGACGTCTGGAAGCCTCCTCTTATGACCAATACTCAGCTCCCAGACCAGTGGGAGATGGAACTGGGGAATGCATGGCATTCAAAAAGCATCTATTCTGCGTTCGGAAAAAAACGGTACTCGTACTTATTCTTTAATGAGAATGCCTGCTTGACTCATCTCTGCTGCTGTGTGACGTTGCCACAATTGACGCGTTGTAATATGAGCTGAGGCACATGGAAGTGGGAGACAGCGCTGAGATGAGGCAAAGACAGTTTAGCAAGACTCCTTATCCCCCATAGACCCCCATTATAAGAAATTGGTCACACTTCCTGTCTCCTAAGTTGCATTGATTCCAGTGCACAACTTGCATAGACTGGACTGCTTAGAGGATAAAAACTACAAAGTGGTTTTTCGAGTACTCTTTCACGCAACTGGACTAGTATTCGGTTTGAGAAAATGTTGAGAGTCTGCACCCCTACTTGCTACGTGCCATGGATAAGCTACACATTACGTTGGGAACGGCAGATTTGTTAGGACTGATGAATGAAAGGAAGAGCAAAGGGGAGGGATAAAAAGCAACTTCATCGTCTCTGGAAATGTTAGCAATAACAGTTTGCCTCATTTTCCAATTATTAGCTAACTCGTGTGTGTATTTCGTGGATTTTACTGCTGAAAGGGCTGGTGTGTCCGTAGCTCCTGTGTTGTTGTTTTATTTCCAGCCGTGTTTTTGTTTGTGATGAAGATTGCTGTACGGAGGACATAATTACAGCTCGGCAGGCGAGGCCTGTGGCCTCAGCATAGTGTTTAGGTCTTGCAGCAGTCATTTAAAGACGAGAGCTGCGACGGCGGTGTGCGGTGAACAGGGCTTGCTCTCTGTCTGCCTCCCCCTCTTACCTCACCTCCACGCCATCCCCTCCTCCAACTCCTCCTGTACTGGAGCTCTCCGGGGCTCGGACTGTGAGCTCTGAGCATTACTGCATTCACATGTATGTGGGCTTTTGTGAACCCCATGAAAGGAGGGGTAGATGGAGCAGCAGTGTATTTTGGGGAGAGCGGAGGAGGGGTCGTACACCAGACTCCTGCTGTTTCATCTGTAGCAGAGAAAGTGTCTGTTGAGATGCAGGGGGAGCGGGGGGGCTTTTCGGCCTGGTGGAGTGTAGCGTTGACTGCATTAGGGAAGAGGTGTGCACCAGAGTTTTGGGCCGGCTGTAGTCTGCATCTCCACTCTTTCCACCGTCACTTTTCCCCGATTCCATGCTGACCAGCAGGCATGGAGAAAATTGGATAGAAATGTTGTCTTTTTGATATTTATGTTAAACTGATTGAATTTGTTGAATTGTATCGCATGCATTGCTTATGAGCGGATGCACGCAGAACATCTCCAGTGCAATTTTGCGTTGTGTATTATTGGTCCCCTGAGCACTCCGCTGTTGGTGATGAGCATGACTGTAGACTGTGAGAGTGTGTGTGTGGTGATGAGCATGACTATAGTCTGTGAGAGTGTGTGTGTGGTGATGAGCATGACTGTAGACTGTGAGAGTGTGTGTGTGGTGATGAGCATGACTGTAGACTTTGAGAGTGTGTGTGTGGTGATGAGCATGACTGTAGACTGTGAGAGTGTGTGTGTGGTGATGAGCATGACTGTAGACTGTGACAGTGTGTGTGTGGTGATGAGCATGACTGTAGACTGTGACAGTGTGTGTGTGGTGATGAGCATGACTGTAGTCTGTGAGAGTGTGTGTGTGGTGATGAGCATGACTGTAGACTGTGAGTGTGTGTGTGGTGATGAGCATGACTATAGTCTGTGAGAGTGTGTGTGTGGTGATGAGCATGACTGTAGACTGTGAGAGTGCGTGTGTGGTGATGAGCATGACTGTAGACTGTGAGTGTGTGTGTGAGGTGATGAGCATGACTGTAGACTTTGAGAGTGTGTGTGTGGTGATGAGCATGACTGTAGACTGTGAGAGTGTGTGTGTGGTGATGAGCATGACTGTAGACTGTGACAGTGTGTGTGTGGTGATGAGCATGACTGTAGACTGTGAGAGTGTGTGTGGTGATGAGCATGACTGTAGTCTGTGAGAGTGTGTGTGTGGTGATGAGCATGACTGTAGACTGTGAGAGTGTGTGTGTGGTGATGAGCATGACTATAGTCTGTGAGAGTGTGTGTGTGGTGATGAGCATGACTGTAGACTGTGAGAGTGCGTGTGTGGTGATGAGCATGACTGTAGACTGTGAGAGTGTGTGTGAGGTGATGAGCATGACTGTAGACTGTGAGAGTGTGTGTGTGGTGATGAGCATGACTGTAGACTGTGAGAGTGCGTGTGTGGTGATGAGCATGACTGTAGACTGTGAGAGTGTGTGTGTGGTGATGAGCATGACTGTAGACTGTGAGAGTGTGTGTGTGGTGATGAGCATGACTGTAGACTGTGAGAGTGCGTGTGTGGTGATGAGCATGACTAGACTGTGAGAGTGTGTGTGTGGTGATGAGCACGACTGTAGACTGTGAGAGTGTGTGTGTGGTGATGAGCACGACTGTAGACTGTGAGAGTGTGTGTGTGGTGATGAGCATGACTGTAGACTGTGAGAGTGTGTGTGTGTGGTGATGAGCATGACTGTAGACTGTGAGAGTGTGTGTGTGGTGATGAGCATGACTGTAGACTGTGAGAGTGTGTGTGTGTGGTGTTGAGCATGACTGTAGACTGTGAGAGTGTGTGTGTGGTGATGAGCATGACTGCAGACTGTGAGAGTGTGTGTGTGGTGATGAGCATGACTGTAGACTGTGAGAGTGTGTGTGTGGTGATGAGCATGACTGTAGACCGTGAGAGTGTGTGTGTGGTGATGAGCATGACTGCAGACTGTGAGAGTGTGTGTGTGGTGATGAGCATGACTGTAGACTGTGAGAGTGTGTGTGTGGTGATGAGCATGACTGTAGACTGTGAGTGTGTGTGTGTGGTGATGAGCATGACTGTAGACTGTGAGAGTGTGTGTGTGTGGTGATGAGCATGACTGTAGACTGTGAGAGTGTGTGTGGTGATGAGCATGACTGTAGACTGTGAGAGTGTGTGTGTGGTGATGAGCATGACTGTAGACTGTGAGAGTGTGTGTGTGGTGATGAGCATGACTGTAGACTGTGAGAGTGTGTGTGTGCCTCAAACATAACACAAGCCTTTGTGTAAAGAGATTTTGTAACGGTAAATTAACCATTCCACGACTGGTGGTATGAACAACTGCCAAAAATGACAAATGCTAACGTATCAAACAATACTGGTAACGAAAGGCAATGTTGTCCAGGAACATCGACTAAGAATGTAGTGCAAGCCATCCCAAAATATTCTTAAAATAGCAAAGCTGACCATGAAAATAGTGCTAAATTTTTACATCCCGGCATAGGCCACACGCACCCAGTCACTCATCCTTTCACCAAGCACTCAGTTCCCAGATTCACATAACTACTTTCCTACAGACCTCCCTCAAACTCACCACAAAAACATCACAGAAAACTTGTCAACATCTTCTGGGAACAAATGAGGAACACTGCGCTGATCTGTTCGGGCATGTGGATACGACGTGATGTAACTGCCGACTTTCCCTCCTCGAGCGAAGAACAGATTACCCGGGGCAAAACTGCGCGACGTAGAGCAGGAAACAATTCACAACAACTTGAGGAGTCAAAAGTTGAGACACCAGTCTCTTCGCCTCCCTGTGCACACAGACTGAGACTATCCACAGGTCTACAGTGCGCTGTACACCGATCACATGGGCTGGAGGACTGGAGTTGACAGAGCTGAGAGGCGGGGGTGGAGGAGGGTTAGAGGGAGATGAACAGATGATCTGCCAAGAAAGCCATGAGATAATGAAAGTCAGAGAGGACAGAGGACAAGAGGAGAGAAGGACAGATGGGAGCAGGGACAGATGGACAGAATAAGGGAAGCAAGATGGGAGGTGGTAATCCGTCAAAGAGAGAGGAGAACGTATTCTTTCTCTTCGCAGGTGGGAAAGGCATTGTCTTCTTGTGATGTGGAGGGAGGATAACCAATACAGTATCCTTCCTGCTCATATCCACTAAGACACGGCCCAGCTGTGCGGAAAGGCCTCCATCCGTTGAAGGGATTACCTCATTTCTACCAAAGACCCACGACACCTGGCCCCGTGAAATAAATGAGAGATGTTGCAGCTATTCAGTAATAACAGGGACTCAAGCTGACTGAACTTCTGCAGTAAGTGCAGACTCAGAATTAAATCCGGAGCACGTGTCATTGCGAGAACGGCCTGTTGTTCTTGATAACTGCAAGCACAACATTCATGCTACTTTCATCCTGCATGACATGACAACCACTGAGCTGTACAAGTTCCCCACCTTCCCATTTTGTGAAACAATCCAGGATTCTTCAGGTGTAGGAGCCAGCCGAGCACCCTGAGCTCTTCCCCATAAACAGACGAGCATTATTCCTGAAATAGCTGAGAGGACGATGGGGTGGGGTGGTTAATTTTCAGTAAAGGCCCTGGAGGCTACAAACACATAACAAAGGAAAGAAAACAAAGAGGAGTGCCATTCCCAATACAGGCCTGACTAAACAATAAAACACATCTGCGTAATAGCTTCCCTATTTTGGCGCGATCGCCTTTCAGTCATCACTGCCTCTCTGCTGAGCCCTCACTACAAGAGCTGGAAAATCCGGGGGTAAGAGGTAGAATACTATGCATTTCCTCTGCCCCTGAACTCACCAACCAATTTCATTTATAAAATCTATCTCCTAACTGAAGAATTACACAATTACAGGCTACTGGAAGAAAATACTGGGGATGGCTTTCACAAACAGCTTTAGTTTTAGCACATACACTGATGAGCCAAAACATTAAAACCATTCACAGATGAAGCAAATAACATTGATAATCTCTTAACAGCAGCTCATGTCAAAGTCAGCAGACTGACCTTACGGCAAGCAAACAGCAGGTTCTCATAGCGGACATGTTGGATGTGGGTATAAAGGGACCCAAACAACTTTGTCAAGGGACAAATCATTGTGGCCAGACCTGTGGGTCAGAGCATCTCCAAAGCAGCGACACTATTAGGGTGCACCCAGTCAGTCCTGGGGAGTACCAACTGACAGTGGTCCAATGAGGAAAAAACCATGAACTGCCGTCAGGTTGCTGGGTGCCCAAGGATCGATCATCAGTGCATAAGAGCAATGAAGCTATCTCATCTGGTCCACCACGACAGGAGGTCTACTGCAGCGTATGTCCTGAAGAATTTTCTAGATACTAACATGAGGAATGTATCAGAACACCCAGTGCATTGCAACCTGCTGCGTATTGCGCTTTCTGGCAGCTGACTAGTTATAGTGCCAATTCAAACCCCGATTCACCGCCGAAAGCACCTAAAATAGGCACGGGTGCATCGGAACTGGACATTGGAGCAATTAAAGAAGGTTGCCTTGTCCAGGGAGTCCCTTTTTGTCTAACATCATGTACATCATCGGGTGCGAGAGCACCATTTAAATGAAGAAGAGATGGCACCAGGATGCACTGCGGGAGAAAGATAAGCAGGTGGAGGGAGTGAAGTTCTGTTGGAAATATTGTCCTGGGACGCCCGGAGTCAGGGATTTTCAGTGGACTTCAGTCGGATGCTGCTGTATTGGCGGAACAAGGGGATCTACACAATAGGCTATAATGCGGGCGTCATTTTGTCGCGGCTGATCGGTGCGAACTAATCAAATCATGTAAACATTCGCAACCATTTCCGTCACATTTTTACAGCTTGCCAATCCTGTTTTTTTTTTTCATTCATCCAGTGGTCCTTAAAATGTTTAGCGACAAGTCAGGTGAATGGCAAGCGGCCATAAAACTGAGGTTGATTAAATTTTGAGCACATCATCTACGTGTAAACATTCGTGGACATGATTCACGAATGCGATTAGAAAGCCAATAACTGGCTCTGAACGCAAACCTAACGGTTAACACAAATACATCCAACCAGCCACACTACACTATTTACCTAACAACACAATTTTAAGCATCACTCCACGCAAGTTCGCTCTTTAGAAGCTGTGCTTCACACCTGACGGTAGGAATGGGGGCGATTCCCACTTTGATTCCCACGAAGTTAGCGAGCTACGTGTTTACTTGTACGTGCTTGACGTTACATTGATTCTTTATCATAACTACCCAGCTATCATTTGTCAAACTCTAGACTTAACCAACAAGTTCCAGCTAAGTAAGGCGGGCTTCATAGCATGCGTTGCAGGTGCTAGCTTTACTTTAGCTGCCGTAGAAGTACTTCGCCAATAACAGTTTTTTAAAATAAAGCAGCGCTTACCATGTCGCGAAATTGGATTCACTTGCGAAAGAAAATTTCGGTCCTTGGCTTGCAGAAGAGTATTCCTGGTGTGACGTTAAAACAGTTTAGAGCTCCACTGAGGCAACCATCAATTCTCACGGCATTGCACCGCCGTTTCGCACCCTTTTCCGTCTCAGAGATTTGAGCTGCGTACAATGCGTTGAGCGCAATCTCCATTCCCCCAACCCATACATAGACATTACCTCGGAACGGATTTGGTATCGAGTCCAGTTCTACAGCATCGACTGCTCAACAGCGCCATCCAACGGAATAACAATAAGCTAATGAATACCGTGTACCAGAATCGATAACCTCAACGGTTTTCTGTTGGATTTATTTCCAGAGGTAAATCAGTCCTTTCGAGGAATGTGCGTGGTATGAGCTTGAATACGTGAGGCTGTGCATTCAGTTTAGCTAATTATCACAAAACATGCCTTGTGTCTAGGTTATAGACTGTGCTCTGAGCCAAATACCAATTGAAGACCACAATGGTAAAATGATCAGTCAATTTTCACGTTGTGGAGAAATGATGAATTAAAAATTCAAAACGATCTTACAAACAAAGCACTGAAAATATGCAAAATATTGAATTTATTAAATATTATGATATTTAGTTATAATAATATTATCATTATAATAATATAATATATAAAATATTATAAATATTATAAATCAGGGCCGGCCCTTGGCATAGGCGATATAGGCGGTCGCCGAGAGCGCCGCGTCCTGGAGGGGCGCCGCTGGTCGCCCTCAAAAAAAAAAAAAAAATCGCGGCGCCCTAACAAGCCTACCAAAGAAAACGGCCAGGCTGTCACAAAAGTTGGTCAGATGTCCACCTTTTTCAAATAACCAGCACCACAAAATCGAAAACATGTCACATTTCTGTAAAACTTGGCAAGACAAGGTCTCAAAGAAAGTGGCTATTCCCAAGGCAGCCTTGTGGATAATTTCCTATCCGCAATTCGCAAGGCAAGACCCTAGTGGCCGAGGTTATCACGAATATATTGATGTATACTATGCTGCCAATAGATCAGGAAAGAGTGAAGAACAATGCCAAAAAATATTGCATGTCAAAGTTTAAGATTGTAAACGAAGTGTTCAATTTTTATGCATTTTTAACCGTTCATTGCTTTCTTCATGTTGTGTAACAGTAATATTATGAATTTCGACTCATTATCTGTAAAGTAAGCCATAATGTGCAAAGTTTGTATATTTCACCAAGGGACTTTCTTATTACTGATAAGCAGACCTAATTATAACTTGTTAAAGGAATGCTGATCATAGGAATATTTTTTCAGGATCCTTAATTGTTCTCCATCTCCCCATATATTCCACAGATTATTAAGACTTGTTCATGTTTGAAGTCAATTTATATTACTTTAATTAACCTGTTTTATTGAAATTACATGTACTCTTTTTGAGCCATGATGACAGAATCAGCCTGTTTCTTAAAGGGCACCTATTACGCTAATCCTTCTTTTAATGCATATAGGTAATGTTATAATGTTGGATGTCCATACTCAACCTCTGAAAAGTTTCTAAACATAAGATACAGGGGTTTTGCCGTAATCCAAGAACGTGATTTCGTGAACGTGATTTCTTCTCTGAACAGCTCATCCCAAGATCTTCACGAGATCTAGGCAAAACCTGACGTCAGGTTGTGCCGTCCAATTAATACAGACCTAGCCAGAGCCAATCACGGCGCTGGACCTGCCCACACCGGAAACTATTCTAGCAGGCATTAACAACGGCAGATCATACTATGCCCTAGTAGCGTTTACACTTCTGGAAATACAAAAGAAGAACCGCAGATCATTTGAGGTGCAGTTTTGTCAGTATCATACATGCCAACTCTACCGCTTTTGGCGGTAGACTACCATTTTCGGGGCGTTTACAGCGGCGGCGTTAGACCTGGGCTAATATCCCTCCCTTTATTGACAATTAGTCCTGGATAGTTCTAGATTGTTTTCCTTTATTAAAGTGCCCCTTCCCCGAGAAAATTGACTTATCTGTTAGAATTTGAATATGGTAGGTCCATAATCAGTTTGTGACATGTCGTGGTTCTTGAACTCCAACACCACTTGAAGTATTGGTTTTTGTGAATAAAAGGAAATAGGCGGAGAATTTACGTCAGTAAAAAACGTTTTGCAGTATTACGAAACACCGCAAATTGAATATTCACATTCTCGCCGGTTCTCGCTCACTCTGGAGTGTAACCGCCCACACAAAGATTCGAGCAACGTGCCAACTGTCAGTGTCATCCACAGTCTACGGCAGGGGTCAGCTACCCGCGGCTGTGGAGCCGCGTGCGGCTCTTCAGCCCTTCTACAGTGGCTCCCTGCAGCTTTGAAAAAAATTATTAACGGCTATTTAAATTTATTTTTTTCTTCCAAACAAAATATCGCTTATTTTGGAGATCAGGGTGATACTGTGATGCTGAAAAAAAGCATTTAATATCAGTGACCCTGCCCGTGAAAACACGGCTAAACTCGCCTGATCTAATTTTGAGATAAAGACCGTCAAGTAGTCCCTGTGATAAAAGATATGAGCTGTGAGTTTATGGCTGTAAATGATAGGTTACATATTAGGGTTTCAAAATAAAGTTCAAAAATTAATTTCTAACATCATACATAGGCTATTAAAATTAATGAATTTATTTACACTTCGTTTACGCGGAAGTTGCTTTCCACAAGCCTGGTCTATTATGTTTTCAATCGGCTTTTAGTTTACCTTCTGCGGATGAACGCCTGATAGTTTGGGTGTCATTTGGTTTAGGAACTTCTTTTCTACCACTGAAAATGAATGTAGACGATAATGCGCACCATCGTAAAGCAGGTCAGTCTAAGGTACGGCAGATGAGTTGCGATTTAAGCCGGCTGAGGATTTCTCCACAGATTGCGTCGTTTCACCTTGGAAATTTCAGAAATGAAGCGTTGCATTTGTTGGTTAACGTCTTGTGAAGCTAACCAGCCCAGTTTGAGGACATGTCATGCCTGCCAAAACTTTGAAATGACCTCACTCAGTCAATATCAGAGATATCAGTTAGATTTTTTCACGGAATACTCCTTACATGATGTAGAATGACCTTGCGTAAAAAATAAAAAAACTGTTCATCACCAGTAAATGACTTTAGCTGGGTTATCACAGGCAGGGATATAGGTGACCTATTGGCAATTGCAAATGACGAGACATCTGTTTCATTGCGTTTTCATTTTGGCAAGGTGGGATGATACATTGGGGCTCGATGCATAGGCTACTGACACGAAAGCCCATCCGGGTAGGCTATTCCGAGAGCTAGGCCACTTTTAGAATGTCTTAAAAAAAAGTCAACAGCCTAATCGCAGGGCTGCCAAATTTCTTCGCATTCTCACGCATACGGCGTAGGTCTCAGGTATTTTCGAGACATATTCACCGAAGTCAGCAATTGTTCAATCAGCGCGTATATTAATGAGATTCTTAAGCGTAATTGAAGTCTTTGTGCATGGCAGTTTCAGTTTCACCAGCGTGGCGGTGGATTTCGCCACCAGTAACACGGAAAGCGATTATGACTCTCTTCAATGCGCATTGAATAATTGCTGACTACAGCATGCGAATGCCACTAAGAAGCGTGAGACTTGAGCTGAATGCGTTGGAGTCTTCAGCTCTGCAATCGAGAGAGCTGCGAGACATTTCATCTAATTTGTTGGATTGGCTAGTTAAACAACCACTATGAAACGTCCATTGTTATACGTGTTGATGGCATTTCCAGCATTGCATCGGGCTCCTCTTCAGTTTCGGGGTCATATATATACATAAGGCAATATTGTGAACGTTGTGTAGCCATTGCCTCGCTGAAGTCTTACTATGCTACCTGTAAAATCTGTTGTCTTTCACCGTCTATGGTAGTAGCTAGCTCGGCTCTGGGCCAGTATGGCGCTGGGGCTGTTTACACATTGAATATTCACGAATGTAGCTGAACTATCCAATCAGCGTGAAGCTCATTTAAACGCCGGATATTCATGAGGGAACTCGCCCGTCTTCTCAGACTGCCTTTCATTGATGTTAAAAAGGTCATCAAATAAGCGATCCAAGGCACTTTTCCCACAAATAATGGTATGAATACGATGGCAGGGCATTGGGGATTAACACAAAATGTCAGGATATGTCTGGCAGGGGCACTTTAATACATTTTCCATTTCAAGAATAATCAATTGGCAATTGATGACATGGCTTCTCTCCCCCATGCGATCTAAAAGCGACAAAATAATGGACTGCATTCAGTACAGAAAAATAATTTAATTGTAATTAGGTCTTTGCACCGGCACTCGGCAACGGCATTTCAGAACTCTTCAGCGAATGAAGGTAATTTTGGTGACCAGTATGTGGTTTCGTCCGATTATATTTTTCAATCAGACAGCTGTCTATTTTTTACAGCGAGTCGCGTGACCTTGCTGCAAAAACAGGTGTACGTACTTGTCGCCAAAATAACCTTAATTCGCTGAAGAGTTCTGAAATGCCGTCGTCAAGTGCCGGTGCATAGACCTAATTATAATTAAATTATTTTTGAATTTAGCCCATTATTTTGTCGCTTTTAGATCGCATGGGGGAGAGAAGCCGTGTCTTCAATTGACACTTGATTATTCTTGAATTGGAAAATGTGTTAATGAAGGAAAACCATCTAGAATTAGCCAGGACTATTTGTCAGTAAAGGGTGGGATAATAGTCAATAATTTTTGGGTCTAACATCGCCTCTGGGGCGTTTCATTCTGAAAAAAAACGCCCCAAAAGCGGTAGATAGTTGGCATGTGTGCAGTATCTCTCCCAAAGCTGCTTGTCCGTTAACTTTTGGACACGAAGAAAAGCACCTATTTCTCTTCCAAAAGACACTGCCACCAGAAATCAGTGGGTAGCTTTTTTTGTTTGCTGGCAGCAAACAGCCACGGCCAAAGGGAACGTTAGCTGTTTGTGCTCAGCATTTCACCAAAGACAGCTTTGTCAATAAAGGATAATTCGACACAGGATAAGCGTTTCAGGTGCTTCTCAAACCTGTAGCAGTTGCATCCATCAAGTGCTCAGAGCCACAAGCTGTAAGTAACGATATCACAGCAAATAATGTAAGTGAAGCTAAAGTGTTACGGTGGCTAGCAGGGCCGCTAACGATAGTTAGCACTAACAACTGGCCTCAAACGCAGGCTTTGTAAAATATCTGAAGATAAAGCCTGGATCGGTAGCGACTGTCCGTGATTCACAGACACAGAAGCTGTAAGTTGCTTTTACTGCATAAGCCAACCTGACGTGATAGCCAGTTGATTTTGGCTGTAGCACTGCGGCTAACGTAGCCAAGTTACTGTTGCTTATGTTTGTGTCCTAAAAATGCAAGAGTGATATCAGGGGAAATTCTACAGAAGGTGTGTGAACATAAACCTCATTTGAAGCTAACTTTTTATACTAGTTTGTAATTTGGATGCTTGGTACAACTGTCCTCAGTAATGGAACTTGCTGTCTGCAAAACCTGTATTGCAAGGGTTTGTCTCTGTGGTTGTTATGACCGCTCGGTTACCAGCTACTGCTTGTTAGTTTGCGTGCCGTGCTAATTAAAAATTCTCCTGGTTAACTTATATGCAGTAATTCTGATCGGTATGCTTGTGTTACTTTGGTAAGCATCAATGTGGCAGTTTCATCATAACGTTGCCTGATTGTAGCCACTGCAGTTGAAGAGGTGCTGTATGTGTCCGCAAAGTTGGGCTGAAAAGGCTGCAGTTAGACCAGATGTAGGGTTTGCAGAGCGTGGGATACGTGTTTGGGTTTGTTTACGGCTGCTTGTGATCGCTTCACTTATCCATGACCGGGATCAGCCGGATACTTCACAAATATCTGGTCTAACTCTCTGATTCTTCCGTGAAAGCAATCGCGAAACGCAGAAGCTATAACGTGTCTGGTATAACAAACGATTTCTCTGCACTACCGTGACATAATTTCATCCCCCTTTAGAAATTGTTGTGGCTAATAAAAAGCCGAAAAAGGCAGAGATTAGATAGGAAATTCATTCCTGTTGAAGTGATCGATTTGCTAGCTCCACATAAGCAACTTGTGAATTTACGGTCTGTAAAACCTGTATTATGTTCATAACATAACCAAGCTCTCCCTAGCTGTCACGTACTATCCATAAAGGTGCTTTCACATCGGACGTGAAACGAATTTTTTGCGGGACAGATTACATTCAAAGTCAATGCAAAGACGCGAATACAGGCGTTATGGGCGCGTTAAGCAGCTTTCACACCGAACGCGAAACTAATTTTTCGCGCGACAGATTACATTCAAAGTCAATGCAAAGACAATGCATTGACTTTGAATGTAATCTGTTGCGCGAAAAATTTGTTACGTGTCCGGTGTGAAAGCAGCTTATCGCGCCCATTTTCCACGAGCAAATGCTGGTCATTTTGACGCAATAAGTAAACCATTACCACAGGCTATTTCCGAAAAGGCCGTTTAGCCTGGAGCTTTCGCCCCTTCGTCATATACCAGCGCCGAAGCTATTCGATACTCCACACTAAGTACACACCACAGTTATGCACACGAACCAGCAGGTCCTAATACACACCGAAGCAGTCCATAAGTTGTTGGTCCACTTTTTGCTGCTCCTCACTGTCTATGTTTCCCTCTAAACTCAGACCAACCCGGATTTCTACGGTCTCCGGTCTACACTTGAGTATGTCGACCCGTTCTACAAATATGTCTGTGTGGGGTGGATTCTAGCTTTCCCTCAATCCTAGCTATAGAGTAGAAACACCGGTGTACTCACCATAGTAGCCGTAGGTAGACAGCAAATTCGAGTTGAGCTGCCAGACTTTCGCACTGCGTCCTCCACTTTCGCCGCTGCGTTTGTTAGAACAAGTTCATTTCATTAGATCTATACACATGTACTGCGTTTGATTGCGGAATTTGCCCATCGATTCCTTTTCAGATGGCAGACGGGTCTCAGTTTCACTCTGCGAAGGCGGACCCGGAAAACTGCGTTCTGCTGCCTCGTCCCGCCTAGATCCGCCCTCCACAGAGCTGGCCAGTCAGAAGAAAGTGGGCACACGGGGAGTGCGGGCCATAGCGGAAGAGCCACCCCAATGAGGCGTTTCAGGCAGAGACTACTGTGGACTACAAATGGGTTTTTTTGAGGATGGCAGTATGAGCTAAATTAGGACCCTTTTTTGGACTTTGAACGATCAGGGGTACTCTAGGGGAGTCCAAGATCAAAATATAAATTTGGAAATGTAGCATAATAGGTCCCCTTTAAATAAAGACAGATCACACTCATGTAGGTTTTTTTTTTTTTTAAACATTACTTCGATGCTATCTGATTAGCACATATTGACACACTCTCTTGCAACGCGTAAGATTGTAGTATTGATGAAAATAACAAAAAGAACTTGCATTGCAGTTTTGCTGAATTAAGATGGTTAAAGTGCCCGACAGTGCCCATTGGTGTTTAGTCAAACAGTGATTTAGTTCCCCAAAGGCTGTTATGTTCTGCCTGCTCTGTTGATTTTCATTTTCGTCTATAATAGTCATGTTCCTGGTGTTTTCTTGTTTAGCTCCTTGGTTCCTTGTTTCTTGTGTTTTCAAGCCGTGCCGTGTTTCCTAGCCATGTGTGATTTCCCTTGTATCATTGCCCTCTTTGCAGCCCCTTCGGTGATGTTTTTTGTTGGCGTTCTTGCCGGTTTGTCCCAGCCTGTTTTCTTTTCTTCCTTGTAAATTAACCCCTGCCTTGTTCCCTATCCCGCGTCTGGTGTCTCCCCTCGCCACACTTAACAAACACTAAGTGTGGGGAGATATGAAATCGATAACTAGCCTCTCAGAAAACCTGAGCTGAAGAGAACTTTTCAGACTAAATTCTGTCTGTCCATGTATATCTGTCCATCCATAAGTTACACTTATGTAAACCTGTCTTCTCTTCTCGAGAACTACAACCCCAATTTCGAAATAGTTGGGACGAAGTGTAAATTGTGAATGAAATCAAAATGCAATGACTTTCAGATCACATGAGCCAATATGTTATTTACAATAGAACACAGATAACATTTCAAATGTTGAAACTGAGACATTTTACATTTTTATTCACAAAATGAGCTCATTTCAAATTTTCTGGCTGCAACAGGTCTCAAAAAAGTTGAGACACAGGCAAAAAAAAGGGCTCAAAAAGCAAGTAATATATAAGATAATCAGCTGAAAGAACACTTAGCAAGTAATTAAGTTAACTGGCATCAGGTGTGTAACATGATTGGCTATAAAAGGGATGTCTTAGAGAGGCTGAGTCTCTCAGAAGTAAAGATGGCCAGAGGCTCTCCAATCCGTGAAGGCTTGAGTTAAAAAAAAAAATTGTGGAATACTTTAAAAACAATGTTCCTCAACGTCAAATTGCAAAGGCTTTGAAGGTCTCATCATCGACAGTGAATAACATCCATCAAAAGATTCAGAGAAACTGGAAAAATATCTGTGTGTAAGGGACAAGGCCGAAGACCTTTACTGGATGCCTGTGATCTTCTGGCCCTCAGACGCCACTGCATCACTCACCGGCATGATTCTGTCATTGACATGACTAAATGGGCACAGGAATATTTCAAGAAACCACTGTCTGTAAACACAGTCCGCCGTGCCATCCACAGATGCCACCTAAAACTCTATCATGCAAAAAGGAAGCCATTGTTGAGCATGACCCAGAAGCGCCGCCGTGTTCTGTGGGCCAAGGCTCATTTAAAATGGACTGTAGCAAAGTGGCAAAGTGTCCTGTGGTCAGACAAGTCCAAATTTGACATTCTTGTGGGAAATCATGGGCGTTGCGTTCTCTGAGCTAAAGAGGAGAAAGACCACCTCTCCTTTTTTGAGACCTGTAGCAGCCATCAAATTTGAACTGAGCTCATTTTGTGGATAAAATTGTAAAATTTCTCAGTTTCAACATTTGCTATGTTATCTCTGTTCTATTGTGAATAAAATACTGGCTGGTGTGATTTGAAAGTCATTGCATTTTGATTTTACTCACAATTTACACTTTGTCCCAACTATTTTGGAATTGGGGTTGTATAATATATGTAAATGTAAATGCCTTGGTGGAAAAGACAGGGGTGGGGGTGAGCAAGTGTATGAAGACAGCTACATCTGACTTGGGGTACAGAAAACAGACATACTGTGGGGTTGTCAGCAGCTGAGGGAACAGAGATAGGTTTGGCTGGGCAGGCAAAGGGGTACTTCTTTTTAGGGGGGTTGGGGGGGTGGTGGGGTGTCAGAGGAGATGGAAGATGACAGTAGAAGATGAGTGAACGGTTTAATGACCATGATGTACTTACTCTAAAATAATATCAGATAAAGAAAGAATCCCAGGCAAATTAAAAGAGTTTTGATTAAAAAAATAACCTCCTGAAGTTACAATCCAGAGTGAGAGAAGGATACTCATTAAATTATGAGAAAGGAATGACTGTGTACTTTTACCTACTCTGGATTGCAGCTTCAAGGGACTGCGACAGATCTCTTTAAAAAATTTAATTTCTCAAGGGGGATAAATGAACATCATCCCTCAAAAATAAGCCAGGGCAGTCAAACTTAATCTGATGATGGTCAACGAAGTCCCCACCTAATTGCCCCCGAACAAATACAGCCATTGCACCGTTCACCCATCACCTGGTCCGATTGATCCTCCCTGGATCAGCAGCCCTCCACTGGCGTCTCTCGGTGATGGAGAACAGGATGATCCTCATCCCAGGATAGCTCTGGTGAAGGTGCTGCAGGTCCCGCCTCATTGCTGCGACAAGCTCCGCTCCCTTGGTGCTGCCCAGGTCGTTCCCGCCGCAGTGGATAAGCAGGACATCTGGGGCTGCTCTTCCTCTCAGGGACTGGTCAAAAAAAGGGAGAAGGTTCCTCCACCTCAGACCTCCCCAGCCAAACCACGAGCACCGCGCCCGCAGTCCAAGACTCCTCCCCACGGTGTGCCTAGCTCACTGCTGCCCACGTGGGATGTCGCTGTCTCCAATAAGCCACACATTTTTACCTGATAATGCAATGCAAAGTGAATACAACATCTGAATGATTTTTAGTGCTTCTGTTATGACTTGAAAATCACAACAAAGAAAACCAGCTATGACAACTTAAACAAATTTATTTTTCACTGAATAAAAAAACCTCTACAAATAATCCACTGTTTAATCTTAAAATAACACTCTAATGCCACTATGTAACTCTGTTGCCAAAACAAAAACTCTCTCCCCACTGACTAAAATCACAGCATTTATATAGACTAGCAACATTCTGGAAAGATCTACAGGATTCCTGGGTAATCCCGCCCCCTCCAGACAGGAAGACGCCAGAAGCTTCTAGAAAGCACTAGTCTATTACAAATGATATTATATCAGATCATGTTTTGCTACAGACACACCACCAGAGGGTGTTGATGAACAAAATAAATAGCTGACCAGCAAGGCAGCAAAAACAGCATGCAACAAATCTCCATTTACAAATGATATACAATGCTGTACATAAAATACTCTTACATAACACCTCCCCTCTTTAAGAAAAGAAAGGTTTGCTAAAAGCTTTCTTTTGTTAAAATTAACACAGTTTTATAATCAGTATAATCTTGAACTTTACACAAAAGTATCATTGATCATTATAACAATCATATACATAACAACCAGTGCAATTTTCACAATCAAATAGAAAAGTAAAATTACATTTTTCACAAACAAATAAAGGAATAAAATTACATGCGTGGAAGTGTATCGGGGATAACATTATCTTTTCCCCTGATGTGAGAAATATCTAAATTATACTCTTGCAAAAGTAAACTCCATCTCAGTGATCTTTGATTCTTGTTTTTGATCTTATGAAAGAATGTGAGGGGATTGTGATCACTGAAGACCTTGATGGAAGTAGCTGAACAAGTCAAATAGTCTTCAAAATGTTGTAATAGGATATGAGTCCGTTTTTGATAGAGCGTTCGCTTTCCTGTAGTCCGTCACCATTCTATATGTTCCATTGGGTTTCGGAACTAGGATGCATGGAGAACTCCAGTCACTGTTACTTGGTTCAACAACGTCATTTTCAAGCAGGTATTTGACTTCTTGTTTAAGGTATTTCTGCTTCTCTGGATTCATTCTGTAAGGATGCTGTTTTACAGGCTTGGCATCATCTTGTAGGATGACATCATGGTAAACCATATCAGTCCTTGATGGAACGTCAGGGAAGATGTGACTATATTCAAATATGAGCTGCTTTAGCTGTTGTTGTTGAAAAGGGTCCAGGGGCCAATTGCACAAAAGTCGGATCCTGAGATCCTGGATCAACGTCAAAGCGAGGATTACCATATCCCAAACAGCGCGTCGCTGGCTTAATTGATTGCACAAAGCCAACAGTGGGTGGAGGAGGATAGGCTAAGTGAAGCCCGGTGCCGCTGATCCTGCTGAGTGCGCGCACACGGCTACCTCAAATAGACCCCGAGATCGATCACAGAATTGCTGATCAACACCATGGACACTAAGTAGCTGCAGCAGACGCATGCGCCAGCAACACTCAAAGACCACGTTCAGACAGACGGACGATGGGATCTCTGAAATGCCTCTGCTTGCTATTCCTTTAGTTTCTGTCTAAATGTGCGAGACGTTTGAGAGGAGTATTAAAGTGAGCTAAACTCAACTGAAAGTAAACTCGGGAGGTGTTTCAGCGCCGTCAAAAAAGAGTAGCTGATGCACTTCGGCGTTACCGTGAACGAGATAAGCTGTCGCTGTCAGATAGATTTAATATTGTGCGACATGGGATTAGTTGAGTTTGTGTGTGTCATGCACATTGTGTAGGCATAGACCAAACTAGTGAAAGTGTGGAAATAGATTTGTTTTCGCTATGTATTACCTAATTTTGCTACAAGCCCTGTTTTGTCCTATACAAACTGAATTGATAGTCCGATCTAGAAGACGTTTACAGATTAGTTGAGTTTACTTTCTGCTTTTAATCACCTCTGATGGAGGCATACTCAAATTAAAAAGTAGAATGTTAGCATCAGAAAATTACGTCAAGGAGCCTCCTGAAAATGTTTGATTCCAGTATTGCGAAGCGAGCGACATTGCACTCGTGTCCAGCACTAAGGCAACGACTCTACCTTACCCGTCGCAGTCTGAATAAAGTCAGAGAAAAGTAGCAGCAGTGCTGTAGGTACGGGGTTACCGCAGTGATTTAAGACCGCGCTGAAGCACGGTAACCTACTTCATACAGCACTGCTCATTTTCTACTCTGATGGAAGTCTCAACTTGGGGAATAAGGACAAATCTGATAATGACGGATTCTAAATATGGTTAAAATGTGACATGGAAGGGGGACTGATTGAACTGTGATGGTCACTGTCACATGGATACTTGAATATAATGATCGAATATTGGCTATTTTACTGACATCAATGGTCACAAGTTTCTAAGATAATTACTCTGGACGTACTATAAATGAGATAGCAATGGGTAGTGGACAATTCAGAATGACTGTTAAGGACATTGATTTTCAGTTTGGGTGACTGCTGAATGAGGTGAGGTGAAATTGGCTGGAGACAGGAGCTTAGCTAGTTCGTAAGCTTGCTCCGGAGCTGGCTAGCTCCTCAGACTTTGTTTCCATAGTACCTAGTGCTATGGCTTAGCTCACACGCTCTGTGCAACCGAAATGGAGCTTGAGATCAGGCTAATCCCGTGCCGATCCTGGACTAATCCCTTATCCCGCTTTCGTGCAATAGGCCCCAGGTGGGACAACTTGCTGTCAATATTTTGAAGAATGTCTGAATTTTCAAGTTTGGCTGGACCAGGTTCATTATCCAAGGGGCAGTCACAATCTTCTTCAGAATTTTCCAGTTCAATCGTTTTTACCACATTAACTGGCTTTTGCTGAGTGTCTCGGTCAATGTATTCTTTCAGCATGTTGATGTGACACATTTGTTTTTGTTTCCTCCTTCCAGGGGTTAAAATTGTGTAATTTAGATCACTGACCTTTTTGAGGACAGTGTAAGGGCAGAAATATCTGTCTCTTAGAGGGTTTCCAGAAACTGGCAAAAGTGCAAGGACTTTGTCACCAGTTTTAAAACTTCTATCTCGGGAATGAAGGTCATATCTGGCTTTCATTTTGCCCTGAGCTTCTTTGAGATTAGACTTAGCAAAGTCACAAGCCTTAGAGAGACGATTACGGAAGTCAGAGACATACTGAAGCAAGTTCATTGGAACATCATCTTCCGCCAGCAACTTTTCCTTCAGAAGCTTCAGAGGTCCAGGGACTGTATGCCCAAAAACAAGCTCAAAAGGACTGAACCCAAGAGACTCCTGAACAGCTTCACGGGCAGCAAACAGAAGAAGATGGACACCTTCATCCCAGTCTTTCCCTGTGTCAAGGCAGTTGGTCCTTATCATGTTCTTCAGGGTTTGATGGAACCTCTCCAAAGCACCTTGACTTTCAGGATGGTAAGCTGATGACCTGTATTGTTTAATACCAAGCTCATGCATAACTTGTTGAAATATGCCAGACATGAAATTTGACCCTTGATCAGACTGAATAGACTTAGGAAGACCAACAAAGCAGAAAAACTTGGTAAGAGCCTTGATGATAGTTTTCGCCTTGATATTACGAAGTGGAATTGCCTCAGGAAACCGAGTGGAAGCACACATGATAGTCAGTAAGTACTCACAACCAGACCTAGTCTTCGGCAATGGTCCAACACAGTCAATGATGATCCGACTGAAAGGTTCTTCAAAAGCGGGAATGGGCTTAAGTCGAGCCTTTGGAATATTCTGGTTTGGCTTCCCAACCATTTGACAAGTATGACAGGATTTGCAGTACTCCTGTACATCGGACCTCATGGAAGGCCAGAAGAAATGATTCCGGACACGTTGAAGGGTCTTCTTGATACCCAAATGACCTGACATAGGATTGTCATGGGCCAGACTAAGAGTTTCTTGACGATAAGACTTTGGAAGAACAATTTGATGGGTGATCATCCACTCTTCATCTGCAGAAACATCAGGTGGATGCCACTTTCTCATTAGCACATCATTTTTGTAGTAAAAACAGACAGGAACTTGAGTAGCCTCTTGTTCACTTATAGCCTTTGGTAGAATATGCGCTAGATTACGAGCTTGTTGTTGCTCCTGAATAAATTGTTTCTGAGACATAATGTCATTAGAATGACCTGACAAGGGCAGTCTTTTCATCAGGAACCTTCCAGTCCTGAGATTTCCCAGACATCTCAGGACTGGAAGGTTCCTGATGAAAAGACTGCCCAATGAAGGTGTCAGCCAGGTTAAAGTCCAGGTCAGCATCATCTTGAATAGCCTGTTTGGCCATAGAACGAGTAACTGCACATGAAGGATAGAGGTCTGAAATTTCCTCCTCTATAGAGTCAGATTCTTGATCAATCAAAGGAGTGTCAGTTACAACAGGGTAGGGCACAACCTTATCCCCAGCAAGATCATTACCAAGAAGCAAATGAACTCCTTTGAAAGGAAGAGAAGACCTAACACCAACAGTAACAGGTCCAGAGACCAAGTCTGATTTGAGATGAACTTTATGGAGAGGTACACTTGTAAAACCACATTCTACTCCTTGAATAAGGACATTAGCCTGAGTAGACGATTTGTCCAAAAAAGGCAGAATATCTGCAAGAATAAGAGATTGGGAAGACCCGGTATCCCTTAGAATTTGAACAGGAGCAGATGAGGAAAAATCATGTGAAAGTGAGACAAAACCATCAGTAATGAATGGCTCAAAACCCTCTATAACAGAATCAGACACAGAAGGTAGAAGATCAGGCAAACTGACCTTTGATACAAGAGATTCTCTCTTAGTGAAAGCAGTTGGCTTAGTTTCTTCTCGTTGTTGTTTTTTCTTGAGCGCATAACACTCAGAAATAAGGTGACCTTGCTTTTTGCAGTATTGGCAAGACACAGAAGGTAAAGAATCAGAGGATTGCTTCTCACTGAAAGGTTTCCTCTCAGAAGTGGCCTTAGAATCATTAGAAGTGTTATTAGAAGAAGTCTTGGACTGAGACTTGCCTTGAAATTTAGAAAAAGTGGATTTTTGGACAAAAGAAGACTTATGAGTTAATGCATAACTATCAGCCAGGGTGGAAACATCTTGCAAAGTATTGGCTTGTTTCTCCTCAAGGAAAGTCTTGATATCAGGCTGGATACACCTTTGCCTCATTCTGTCAAAATTTTTCTCAACTTTCGTGGAATTACACCACTGATCAAACAACTGTTCCTTCAACCTGCCAAATTCAACATGAGTTTGACTGGCTTCCTTGCGAGAATTCCTGAATTTTTGCCTGTAAGCCTCGGGGACCAATTCATAACCCTTCAGAATGGCAGATTTGACAAAATCATAATCAGAACACTGTTGGACAGATAACTGGTTATAGATTTTCCAAGCTTTACCAGTAAGAACACTTTGTAACATCATTGTCCAATGCTCTTTTGGCCATTTCAAATTTTCAGCAATTTTTTTCAAAATGGGTAAAGTCTTGGTCTACATCATTTTCTAGGAAGGGAGGAACAAGTCTGATGTGTTTAACCACATCAAAATGATCAGAAAGTCCAAAAGATTTTGTAACAGTACCTGCTTCTATTTTCTTCATTTCCAATTCGTACTGCAAGTGCATCCTCCTTTCTTCCAGTTCTCTCTCCTTCTCCAACCTTTTTTCTTCCCTCTCCTTCTCCAACCTTCTTTCTTCCAGTTCTCTCTCTCTCTCCAACCCTTTCTCTTCCAGTTCTTTCTCCAACCTTCTTTCTTCCAGCTCTAGTTGTTTTTGGCGTAGCTGAATCTCAAGTCTTTGCAGCTCTGTTGCAGACACTTCCACATCTTTAATTAATTCTGCTGCTTCTTCCCCAAAAATATCTTCATCGATGAAATGTTGAACCAAAATGTTCAATATTTCTTGTTTCTTCATTGATGATTTCACATCAGATAATCCAAGGGTTGAGGCTATTTGCAGCAAGTCCTTCTTCTTTGCCAGCACAATTGATTCCTGGGTTGGAGTTTTCAAAAAATTTTCAACATCAAAAGTCATTATTGCTGGTTTTTCCAATAGTTGCAAGATTTAAAAATGATAGATCAGCTTTAATCTTTGGTGAATCCAATCGTTGATCCAATGAATGGTTTATCTCGGTGGAACCTCCAATTTGTTATGACTCAAAAATCACAACAAAGAAAACCAGCAATGACAACTTAAACAAATTTATTCTTCACTGAATAAAAAAAACCTCTACAAATAATCCACTGTTTAATCTTTAAATAACACTCTAATGCCACTATGTAACTCTGTCGCCAAAACAAAACTCTCTCCCCACTGACCAAAATCACAGCATATATACAGTGAGAGTAAAAAGTATCCCTTGCTGATTTTGTTGGTTTGCCCACTAATAAAGACATGATCATTCTATACTTTTAATGGTAGATGTATTCTAACATGGAGAGACAGAATATCAAAACGAAAATCCAGAAAATAACTTTAAAGAATTTATTTTAATTCATTTGTTTTTCATTGAGGGAAATAAGTATTTGATCCCCTAGTATGCATTAGGAGTTCTGGCTTTCACAGACCAGTTAGACACTCCCAATCAACTTGTTACCTGAATTGAAGACACCTGTTCTAACTAATCACCTGTATGAAAGACACCTGTTCACAGAATCAGACAATCAGACAGATTCCAAACTCTCCAACATGGGTAAGACCAAAGAACTCTCTCAGGACCTCAGAGACAGGATTGTTGACCTGCACAAATCTGGAATGGGCTACAAAAACATTAGCAAGATGCTGGGTATTAGAGTAACAACCATTGGTGCAATTGTGAAAATTTAAGAAGTATAACATGACCATCAATAGACCTCGGTCTGGTGCTCCACAGAAGATTTCACCTCGTTGGGTGGCAATGATCATGAGAACAGTGAGAAATCGGCCTGCAACCACACAGCGGGAGTTAGTGAATGACCTCAAGGCAGCTGGGACCACAGTCACCAGGAAAACAATTGGCAACACTTTGCGCCAAGAATGGATTAAAATCCTGCAGTGCCCGAAAGGTACCCCCCTGCTTAAGAAGGCACATGTGGAGGCTCGCCTAAAAGTATGCCAATGATCACCTCAAAGATGCACAAAGTGATTGGGAGAAGGTTCTGTGGTCAGACGAGACCAAAATTGAACTATTTGGCCTAAACTCTACTCGTCATGTGTGGAGGAAGAAAAATGCTGCCTATGATCCCAGGAACACTGTGCCCACCGTCAAGCATGGAGGTGGAAACATTATGTTTTGGGGGTGTTTCTCTGCCAAGGGCACAGGGCTACTTCACCGCATCAGTGGGAAGATGGATGGAGCCATGTACCGTGCAGTCCTGAGGGACAACCTCCTCCCCTCTGCTAGGAAGCTGAAAATGGGCCGTGGCTGGGTCTTCCAACATGACAACGACCCGAAGCATACAGCAAAAGGCAACAAAGGAGTGGCTCAAGAAGAACCATATTAAGGTCATGGAGTGGCCCAGCCAGTCTCCGGACCTCAATCCAATCGAAAATCTATGGAGAGAGCTGAAGGTCCAAGTTGCCAAGCGACAGCCCACCAACCTTAATGATTTAGAGAGGATCTGCAAAGAAGAGTGGGCCAAAATTCCCCCTGATATGTGTGCTAACCTTGTGGTTAACTACAACAAACGTTTGACCGCTGTGCTTGCAAACAAAGGCTTTGCCACCAAGTATTAAGTGCTTTTGGATAGAGGGATCAAATACTTATTTCCCTCAATGAAAAACAAATGAATTAAAATAAATTCTTTAAAGTTATTTTCTGGATTTTCGTTTTGATATTCTGTCTCTCCATGTTAGAATACATCTACCATTAAAAGTATAGAATGATCATGTCTTTATTAGTGGGCAAACCAACAAAATCAGCAAGGGATCAAATACTTTTTACTCTCACTGTATAGACTAGCAACATTCTGGAAAGATCTACAGGATTCCTGGGTTATCCCGCCCCCTCCAGGCAGGAAGGCTCCAGAAGCTTCTGGAAAGCACTGGTCTATTACAAATGATATTATATCAGATCATGTTTTGCTACAGACACACCACCAGAGGGTGCTGATGAACAAAATAAATAGCTGACCAGCAAGGCAGCAAAAACAGCATGTAACAAATCTCCATTTACAAATGATATACAATGCTGTACATAAAATACTCATACATAACACTTTTTTATGTTTGATATTTTATTGTTATGTATGAGAATTTTATGTACAGCACTGCATATCATTTATAAATGGAGATTTATTTGTGCTGCCTTACTGGTCAGCTATTTGTTTATTTTGTTCATCATTTAGCACCCTCTGGTGGTATGTCAATAGCAAAACATGATCTGATGCAATACCACTTGTTTGTGATGAAATAGACTAGTGCTTTCTAGCGGTTTCTGGTATCTTCTTGCCTGGAGGGGGCCGGATCACCCAGGACTCCTATAGATCTTTTCAGAATGTTCCTAGTCTATATAAATGCTGTGATTTTGGTCAGTTGAAGAGGTTTTTTGTTTTGGCATCAGAGTTACATAATGGCATAAGAGTGTTATTATAAGATTGCACAATGAATTATTTGTAGAAATTTTCGGACCTAATCAGTGAAGAATAAATTTGTTTAAGTTGTCATTGCTGGTTCTCTTTGTTGTGATTTTCAAGTCATAACATTAATGTCGTTGCATGTACATGTTCACACATAAGTGTATCACCACATCAATGCCATTATCAGCCATTAAACTTTAGAGTAACAATCGAAACAAAAAAAGGGATATTTGGTCATTTTTTTAATTGCGGCCAATTTTGGTATAATTTGAAGAATAAATAATAAAACAGATTGCCTGGATTGAAGGGTTCATTGAAACAACATGATATGTAACACTTTAGCAAAAAAAAATCTTGTGTTTCAGGATTATATGAGGATCTTGAAGTCTATTTTGTTATGTGTGTAAAATCAGATCTTCGTCTCATGCTCAACTGTTGCATTCTCTTTTAGGACTCATATTATCATCGCTCAGATGAAAATCAGCCACACCGTCGAATCTACCTGCATCACTCCCGTTGATCTCAGATGCTGCTCACAAACATTAGAAGTTCGGATTTCATATACTCTGATGTTTCCACCTACCCAAAACTTCGATCTAATAAAGGCTGTACCACAAATAATGGGTGTGTGTGTGTTCAGTGCTTTCATGGAAGTTCGGATCATGCACAAAAAAAAATAGTTATCATTTTGGATCTCATCTGTCAAGTTGCTGAAAAGTTTTGTCATCAAGTATGAAGGTCTGTAACTAATTTAAGAATGAAGAATGGTTAATAAATGGTTTGCTAAGCAGTGTTCGAACTGAATTTATGTAGTGCTATAAATGCACTCATATGGACATTACGTTAGATGCTACTCAGCTGACACATTTTGCATAACACATCAAAATACAGTAATGTGAATTGGTGCTATTCAAAGTAATGGAAATAAACAACTCAGTTTATGGATATATCCATATCATTTTAATATAAAAAAGTAAGGTGAGTGTTGGCTGCGTACATGGTTCTAGGATATCACAACAGCAGCCTTAGCTTACGGTACATTTTCCTGCGCAACATAATGAAGTGTGGCAATCGAGTTGCTACATATTACGGCCATTCATCAATTAAAATAAAATGGCTAAAATATACTGAGCAACAAAAGAAACGCAAGTTAACTAGTTAGTTAATGTACTCTTATGGTTACTCGGTCAAAGTGACCGCAAAACAAAGAAAAGTTTGATGAAAGGAGTGTAAATGTGCACACGCTAGTAAAAAATGATTTTCTATAATAACTACGCGTTTTTTTTTTTTGAACTTTTGATTTTTTTAAACTCAGTGTGGAAGGGAGGAAGCTCTCAGGAGCCCTGCAGTGCTGTGCAGTGTGTTTCCCTGTAAAGGCGCCCGGAGCTCAGTGTGAAAGGGAAGAAGCTCTCGCGAGCCCTGCAGTGCTGTGCAGTGTGTTTCACTGTAAAGGTGCCAGGAGCTCAGTGTGAAAGGGAAGACGCTCTCGCGAGCCCTGCAGTGCTGTGCAGTGTGTTTCACTGTAAAGGTGCCAGGAGCTCAGTGTGAAAGGGCGGAAGCTCTTGGGAGCCCTGCAGTGCTGTGCAGTGTGTTTCCCTGTAAAGGTGCCAGGAGCTCAGTGTGAAAGGGAAGACGCTCTCGCGAGCCCTGCAGTGCTGTGCAGTGTGTTTCACTGTAAAGGTGCCAGGAGCTCAGTGTGAAAGGGAGGAAGCTCTTGGGAGCCCTGCAGTGCTGTGCAGTGTGTTTCCCTGTAAAGGTGCCAGGAGCTCAAAGTGAAACGGAGGAAGCTCTTGGGAGCCCTGCAGTGCTGTGCAGTGTGTTTCCCTGTAAAGGCGCCAGGAGCTCAGTGTGAAAGGGAGGAAGCTCTCGGGAGCCCTGCAGCGCCTGAGTTCTTCCCTCTCGTTCTGGGAGGTGGCCGGTCTCAGGTCTTGAGGGGGCGAGGGGTGGTACTTTGGGCAGGTAGCACTTTGACAGTCGTGGAGACAGAGCGAGACCCCTCCTGGTTCTGAGCGGTACAGGTGTAAGTTCCCCCATCCACCTCTCGGACCTCATCCACGAGCAGAATGCTTTCGGAGCGCTGCTGGGCCGGGCTGCTGCCCTGCACGGATCGCACGCTGTCCTCAGTGTATAATGGCCTGCCAATCTGGAACAGACCAAAGCAACGCACTACTTACAGCAGGGAAGAAGTAAAGCTATGGTGACCGTGAGGTAGGGCAGGAAAAGACCAGAATCCAATCTCCTGTGGACGAAGCCTCCATGCTACAGTATCGCATCTCCTCAGCTAAATATAGCATCTTCCACAGGGCCATTCCAGCCAAAGTGGTCCGGGGTCAGAAAAATTAAATTTTGAATTCTGTCAATGGGATACATTTTTTTGGAAACTTAGACATCTAAACCAGTAGGAAATTATAACTGTAGTTTGATTCATCACGTGTGCCATCCGTGCCACATCATCAAATATAAGCCACTTTCAAGACTAGAAAAAAGGGCAAAAACAATGATATATTTTTTCTTACTTTTTTATCATTTCCAACTCAAAAAATACATAGTCACACAGTCTTTTACTGAATAGAGGCATACTTTAATCAATGACAATTGCTCAATGTCCGACTTACTGACGATTTTTGAAAAATTTCCGATGAAGATTTAGGGAGTTGTCTGTGTAACGCACATAACAAAAATTACCCTTTTATGTATGTAGAACAAACAATTGACCATATTTGGCCTGCATTTCTCATATGCAAAGGTAGAATGGGTGAACAAAAAAATAAACCAAAGAAATCACTGAGATTTTCATATTTTCCCAATGGAAATTTGCCTGAAAGATGTGTAATGCACGTAACGTTACGTGCGTAACGAAAATTTAAAGGTCATTTTTCACAGAAAAGAGCGACAATCTTTGTGATTTCTTTCCTGCTTTTTGCTTGTGTGCATGTTGACATTTGATTTATACAACAGTATTGAATTCATAGAAAATGTCTTCCTTGCCACCTGCTCCAACCATACCTACTGGAACTGGTGGTTCCAGCTTTCTCAAAACATATAGACAAGATTACAATTTGGGTTAAGGTAGAGGACAGGGCTTGAGTTTGGGTTAGGGGTTGGGTGTTGGTATGGGGTTGGGGAAATAAGTGACGACCCATGTAAACTGAAGCTGTTTACAGGAACCTGATTGATGTAATGTCAGTTTGGCGGATGAACGAGCGATTCAAATCTGCCTCGTGCTGTCTTTGATGGTGCGGCGCGCTCTTGTTCGGGAAATGTAGTTTTTTTTTAGCGATAGCATTTAAATGGTCGGTAGATACTTCAAAATACATTTCCCTTAATGCATCGCTCCTTCATATCTTAAAGACAATCACACCCACTCGTCTTTAGCAGTAGACAAAGTTGGGGCAGATCAACAGCAATTATGCAACCTTTCGCATGTGTGCAAGTGTTTTCAAATTTATCTTCGTGCATAATTTTCTTTTTCTCGCAAATGCGAGCAAAACTGTCACACTGTACAGCCCTAGGTAAATATAAACTTCAAATATCTTAAAGTGAGAATCATGAACAGAAATTGGAAATTCGGTAAAGAGCAGAACTTACTTGTCTGAATAAAAGTGAGTGATCCTGAGAATCGGTACTCTGTGTTACATGGAGGACATAGGTCTGCTAGGGCTTTTTCCACTCTATTCCTTTATAGAAGACTTGGTGGCCCTGTCACTGTCAGTTGTGTCAGGAAATTGCTCAAAAACAACATGGTTTCAGATTCAGAACAGAAATTGGTCTCAGCAAGAATGGCTTCTTGCAAAAAAAAACAACAAGGTTTCACAACAGAAACTGGTCTCGGCAAGAATGGCTTCTTGTAGTTTCCTTGGTATAAATGGCTTCCTATCTGAACCCATCACAAAGAAAGGACTCCTAAACCACTTCATTTTGTGAAAAATATTTATTTCGAAGAAAACAAATCACTTGATGTTCATAAAATGCTCCAGAAATTGATTTCTTCATATCCAGTTCGGACGCGTAACGCACGTAACTTTTTTTTTTTTCGTAACGCATGCAACGCCCGAATTTCCCCATTAAAAGATTTCGGTATTTCTAAAGTCCCCAACAGTACCTGATATGACAACTTGATATATTGGGTATTCAAATCATAACTAAGAGAAATGCACTCAGTGTCACGCTTCACAGACTTTTGAGGATTTGAAAAAAGTGACGTTTCATTTTTCTCTGAATGTAACACGCGTAACGCTGAAAATGAGGCTGTAGCAAAAAAGTTGGCAAAGGGAGGGAAATTTTTCTTACTTTCCATGAAAGAGTACTGACCCAGGACCACAAACAATGTTTAAACAAGATGGAAACTCCAAGCAACAAAAAATTGTAGTCATATTTATCATCAAAATGTGTGTCTGAACTGTAACCCTTGTAACGTGGAATGGCCCCACAGACAATAGTGTTCCATATCAATAACATTACAGTTACAAACTAATGTCAGAAAATGGGGTCATAAATAATTATTTTCATTAAAATACCGCACTGTTTGTGCTTTTGTGAGGCTTACCTGTTGCCCTGGGTAATTCCAGGTGAAATCAATGGCCACTTCAGCTTCTCCCAGCACAGAGCAAATGACGTGCAGGTTCTCACCGACGCGAACAGATGTAGAGGAGGCCTGGATCATGGGGGACGGAGGGGACATGGGGTCTGAGGGGAAAAGAAAACTAAGTCACATCAGCGACACTAAACTCCACACCTGTGCCTTCCTTGTACACCACGCCTACTTTTGATTCTAATTGCCCGGTAATCATAGCCATTCTGTCACAATAGTTGTCTTATCTAGGGTCACAAAGGGAGGTAATTTTCAGCAGTTTTCCAGAATTATGGATGTTTGTTTGGAGGATTTTCAGTCTAGTGTGCAATTTATGGACTATATTGTTCTGCTACACAGCGTATTGATACATCGGTTCAATTAAGTAGTTCCTGGAGAGACGGCTGCTTTCCTTGTTGTTAGGCCCAACGCCCCAGATTTAGGAAGATGCTACATCATGTCTTAAGTTGTACGCTGAAAGGGGAAACTCAAAAAAAAAGACTGAATTTGAATTGCCTACATTTCACCAAGATATTTCTGAAAAGATGTCACGGTGTTCATCTGTGAATTTGATGGACTCACAGTTGACGTAAATAAGGATGTATTTCACAGAACTCTGTCGCAGACTGCCATAGCTAGCCACGCAGTATAGGGAGCCAGCATGGTGAGGCTGTGGCCGGTGGATGGTGAAGCCTCTCTTTAGGTGGAATGAAATGTCAGTCCCGTCCACTTTGAGCTCCTCCGGGGGAAACTCTCGATGCAGGGTCACTGTAGCCCGAGGGTTGGTGATCTGGCAGGGCAGGACGGTGGGACGGTTGGTACGCAGCTGAATCATTTGGTAGTAAATCAGATGAGGGCACAAACAGTTCCTGCGGGTCTGCAAGAACCACAGCCAGCCGAGTCTGGGTCAGATGCATCATCAATACTTTCTGTCAAATGCAGTGCAGTCTATAAGTATATAAAATTACTGGTATCCCTGACTGGCAAAGCAGAAACAATACTTTAAAAATGTATTTGTAGAGAAACTCTAAACACCTACATATGAGAAATCCTGCACAATATTAATGTTACAATGGAACCAACCAAAATCATTTACTGATTTAATTAAAAATCAATTTCCTCCATATCAATCACAATTGATGGCATCCTTAAAGATAATTGCAAATAAATCTACCGAAATTAAACCAGGCATTAAATTCCACGCATTTAAAGGACCAGTATGTAAGATTTAGACCAGGGATCCCCAATCTTTCCCAGAAAGGGCCAGAGTAGGTGCAGGCTTTCATTGCAACCAAGCAGCTACACACCTGATACTACTAATCAGCCCCTGGACTCTGTTAATAAGCTTGATTAGTAGCATCAGGTGTGTAGCTGCTTGGTTGCAATGAAAGCCTGCACCCACACCGGCCCTTTCTGGGAAAGACTGGGGACCCCTGATTTAGACAGACAATCTGACTGAATAACTGGCAGGAATGGAATATAATATTCAAAAGTACATTTTCATCAGTGAATTATTTCCTGAAAATAAGAATCATAGTGTTTTCTATTATCCAGAATGAGCCCTTTATATCAACAGAGAGAGTGGGTCCTCTTCCATGGAGCTCGCCATTTTGCACCACCATGTTTCTACAGTAGCCCAGAACGGGAAAAAAGTAATTAAATAAAGCACTGACACAAGAGCGCGCCTTTCGCGTTTTTGCAAGTTTTGCAGCTACCGTCTGAGAAAGGGAATGATCAGTTGGTTGCAATCTATAATCTCACCACTTGATGGCTCTAGATCTCACATACTGGTTCTTTAAGCTTTATCTAAGTGTTTAGGAACTATATTGAGCCATGACATCACTTCCTGTTTCAAAAAAGTTTAAAAATGTAAAAAAAAATGGTCACACACATGCAGTATCCCTTTGTCATCCAACATCATGAAGAAAACAGAACAACTGACAGTTCAAAAGAGGCAGAAGGTCATAGACCTTCGTAAATCTGGTAATGGCCACGAGTAACATTTAAAAATGAGTGAATATGCCATTGAGCACTGTCAGGGGAATTATTTAAAAATTCCAAAGATACGGAACTGTTGAAAACCTCAAGGGTGGGGGACACAACTACATTTTGCCCCCCCAAGAATCACTGTGAAGGAATTGCAGGCCTTGGTGGCATCTTGGGGTCGCCAGGTTTCAAAAAGCACCATCAGGCGCCACCTCCACAACCACAGGCTCTTTGGAAAGGTTGCCAGAAGAAAGCCTATTCTGAGCAGAAGACACAGAAGCAAGTGCTTTAAGTTTTCCAAACATCGTTTAAATTATGACTGGAACAGGAAAAAATATGTTTTCCTCTGCATTGTAGACGGATGCTTATTGAGACAACTTTCCAGTCAGCTTTGGATTATGGTGATATTCTACATAGGCATGCTTCAGCTGCGACTCTGAAACCCCAGAATGCTGTTTATCACGCTGCGGTAAGATTTATTACCGGGGATGATGATAATACTCATCATTGTGAGCTATATGCTTCGGTTGGGGGGCCCTCTTTCTCTGTAAGGTGTGACAGACACTGGGTTTTGTTTACACTGCTAAAATTTTTGGGTCAGTCAGATATCCTTTTTTGGGTCAAAGGGTAATTGACCCAAAAAATCCTAGTCAAAAATTTTATGTCAGTCTTTTCGACCCAAAATAATTGGGTCAAGCGTTGAACTTTTTTGGGAAGAGATTTTTTTGGGTCAACCTATGATTTTGACCCAAAAAAACCAAGTAAATTTTTTGAGCCAAATTTTTTGCGTATTGTTAACCCAAAAAAATTGGCTCAAAAACTGGAGTGAAGTAGATGAGTATTTCAGGAATGAAAACCACGTCATTTTTTGACTTAAAATATGGGGTTGTTAATGTAACTGGTAATGCAGGTATGACCCTGAAAATTCTAGTCGAAGTATTGATGGTCAAAATCTACTACCTCAAAAAATAATCTTACAATCTGAAATAATAAAGTTACATCATTTGGCATTGTGAGGTTGACAACAAACAGGCATTTTCTGTGAACAAATTTACTATCAGTAATACAATCAAAGATAGCAACATTTGATTATAAAAACTGTCAAACAGTTTGGGTCAACATTGTCACGCATACTCTCCAGCTTCTAAGGAAATGCCAATCAGAGAATTGTCACACTTGTCTACAGAATCCTTTGTGCTAGGGAACTGAAGCCTTTCGTGTCAATTGTGTCTGGCTACTCCTGGTTAGTCTCTGAATGATAATACGACATTGTATCTCACGTTGGCATACAATGAGTTGCAATCTCCAAATGAATAATGAATGCCAACAGGGTGATGATCAATTAAGGAGCTATGTGGTATTACAGCAACTTTTGGCTTCCTATTTCGATCCATAAAAACCACGTCAAAATTGACCCATTTTTTTCAGGTCAAATTTTGACTTTGTTTTTTTGGGTACGTCGTGTCTATACCCTAAAAAGTTGGGTCAATTCTGACGAGGTTTTTTTGTCTCAAATTGACCCAAGTCTTCTAACAGTGTATTAATAAGGCCCTCGCTGGTTTCTTCCCTCCTTAAATCATTTCATTGCTGTCTATTTATGCAGGCCCTCATCAAACAGGCTCAGATGATTGGCTCACACTGCAGGTGCCAGCTGTTTTTACTTCAGCATGGAAAAACTTGTTTTTCTTACTGTGCACCTCCAACCTGGAATAAAATGCAGAACAATCTGAAGCTCACCTCATTTTTACCTTTCAGGCAATTTAAATTTATAACTTAATCTTATTTCAATTTCAACTGTTCTTGTTCTGGTTGATCAAAACCCTCTTGTATTCATTATAGCATTATTTTGGATTTCATTATTTTTACTTTCTATTGCCATAACCAAATCTAATGTTTCTAATTATATCTTTGGCATCTAGGATCTTGTTTACTGGTTACTCAGCTATATTGCGAATGGGGTATCTACCTCAATGTATTTCTGACTTAAAATTAAGGTTGAATTTACATAAAATTCTGCCAGTGCATTTCATCACTGTATGCCACTGCTTTTACCTGCTTGTTCATCTGTCAAAGCTTCAAACTCCACTGATTTTTGCATGGTATACCACATGACAACAGGAAACATTTAAAGTAACCTTGAAAGCATCTACAAAGGACTCCACGAGTAGTTGCAGGCATAAAATTGATATTTGAAAGCGGAATAAATATCTCTGCACTAAAAATTTGCGGAACTCTGTAAAATGCACATACAGTGCTTAACAAATTTATTAGACCACCATCCAATGTAAGGTTTATGCCACAGCTGCCCTAAATTAACTGTGTCGGTAATTACCAAAATAATTTTTATGTTTCTGTTATGGTCAATTCACCAGTATGCGCAAGATCTTTAACTGAAATGATATATTTAATGCTAAAATATAATTATTGTTGTTATCCATTAATTTTAGAATTTACCATTTTTACAAAAAGTCAGAAAAAAATAGTTAAGCACATTATTATTTCTTGATTAAGATGGCAAATAACAGTTATTTTCTTGCATTCCTGAACATAAAAATTAGTTTTAGTGGTTAAAAGCAAGAATAAAAGCTGTTATCAAGGTCAAAGGAGGCCATACAAAATATAGTTTTGTTTGGTTTTTATGTCTGAATCAATGGTTTCAGCTCGTAATTTGTCAAAGAAATAACAAAATAATTTTTAGTTTTAAGCAAGTTTTTGACAAATTTCTTAAATATTCGTGTTTTCTCGTTTTTTTTTTTTTTAAAACAGATGGTCTAATAAGTTAGCTAAGCACTATATGTGTTTGTACTCATGGGATTTTGTGACCTAAACTTGGAAAAAAAAATCCACAAAGCAGTCTGGGACAAGTTGCGATTTCAAGGTCGATCTTGGGGATGGGGATAACTTGGTAAAAACAATTCAGAATTCTCAAAAATCCACATGTGCTCCTTCACCCATAAACAACAGTGCAAATTTAATTTGGAAACAATCCACAAAAACTCCAGGACTAGTTGCATTTAGGAGAACACTTCACGGACGGAGAGATAGACGGCCAGCGCCATACCACAACTCACCCATCATTAAGCTGTTCCACTAAAAGAACAGACTTCCACGAAAATCTGAACAGCCACACAACGTTCACACCAGCAACTTGGTACTCACTTCAACTATTGTCCTGTATCAAAAACCTTCCCTTGTCAATTCATAATGATCGTGAGAAACTGCATTTTACAGCACGTTTTGATTCAGAAATCCATGATTTATTTATAAAACAGCTACCGAACTCATTACAGCACTTGTGACGTCGTGTCAACTTTTCAGAAATGAAGTGGAGGCTTGCATTCATCCTCGTAATCCTTATTATTTTGTTAATGGAATTTGGTGCAAATGCAAATGCACCACGCGATTTCGCCTTCCGATCATAGGATTTAAACAAGCTCACTGGTACAATATTACTTCCACTAGAGGGCAGACTGGGAAAGACAAAGTTTTGCCGTGAAATTTCTATGAGCAGAAATGGAATTACGGGGATTCGCCACGACACAATGTAATTTTCCTGCGATGAAAATGAATGCTCTTCACACAAAATATGACAGAAATAACTGTTAGAATCTCACTGATAAAACATCAATCCGACCTTTCTGTTTGGGAAACCCCAGGGAGACCCCGTCACCAAAAGCAGCCACAAAGTCCACATTAACAACACCACAAACTGACTCAGCATCTCACATGCTGATTAAAAATTCAGTCTTTAAATCTGTGATGCCCTGACACTGCATAAGCTGTTACAGTTACAGATACTGTTGCTGCAAGAATAACTTACAGATCTCCAGAATAAGTATTAGCCACCCCAATAATACACAGATCACAGATGGAATTATCTTACATCCAGGTACAGAACAACAATTCATATAGAGTTGGTCAAAGTACTTAAAAATTAAGAATTAACAGTATATTGGAGCACCAGCATATCCCTTACTGAGCACCCAAAAAGCCTTCTGCCCCATTTTTAAATATGTTTCCCTCATGAAAGTGCTGCAGGACATTACCGGGAAAGAAGACAAAGACCTTAGCTGCACGGTCATACTCCTTGCGGCAGTCCCTATCCTCACAGTACATGGGGTAGCAGGTGTACTCTCCTGTATCGGCTCCTGTAGCACTGGTCAGGGTGAGAACCCCATACCGGTCATGCTGAACCATCCTTTGCAAGAGAAAAAAATGCAAAATACTTTATTACTTACAAAAACATCTGGCCTAAATTAATTTCTTGTGTAGATAAATGTTAACAGGAAATTGAGCACAGAGGTAGTTCAGGCAGGACACGGAGTCACGCCCAGCTCGCAAGCCTGCCTTCATTAGTGATGGTACAGATCGCAAGCCACGCCCACATCAGCTGACAGCTCAGCTGATTCCCTTCAGGCACTCAGTTGGCGAATCATTAACAAGGCGCCATATTTAAAGATGCTTTGCCTGCCGACTATTGCTGCTTTCTCTGCTCATTCGCAACCCCCCTCCATCCCCAGCTCCTCCGTTACACGTTTATCTGACTCATTCACCGACGACACAGCCACTGATGCTCTGTTCTGTACCCCGGGGGGGTTTATTGCTGCTCTCTCTGCCAATGGCATCGCACGTGTGCATGTAGGGCAGGTTTTGGCTCTCCCTGCCCACTGGCTCTTCATGCACACGCATGGTTGGGTGTAGAGGCCCCAGAACTGAGCCATGCTGCTCAACTCAAAATATTGCAATTAAATTTGCTGCAAATCGTATAATTTGGGGATTCGGACAAAGTGGACCGGACTGAACTTACATTTTCTTCGGTTCAAAACATGCAAAAATCAAAACAGTATTGTTACAATGATGAAAGTGACTAGATATATGGTTTCTTGGAACAGGCCTTTTCAATATTTATTTTATACAGGATTAACTTGTGCTGCAAGATATTTACTTAAGCAATGCACTTCAGTATCTGATACAGTGTTGGCAGGTTTCCTAACTGGGAAACCAGTAATTAACCAGTAATCTTGATATAACAAGCCCTGTTTACCTTATTTTCTTCACTTTATGTGTTACTGAGCTAACCACTGTGACTGGATGTCCGCATGTACCTGATGAATGGCAGATTAGGCTTGTTTAATCTGAAGAATTTAGTACTTTACCGAATCATCATAAAACAGAACCATTGCAATATAACTTATAATCTAGCTCCAATGCCGTCTATTTTTATGAGTCTTGTATTTTGCTGGGCATGGGACGAATCACCAAGACTGCATGTTTTGGGCTTTCGTGTTTTGTTAAAAATAGATGCAGTTTTAAAATTATCAGCACCAAAACAGCAACAATTTTGATCAAACAGTGTGTATCGTACAAAGCTCTGCATGAGCGCCCTTGGTTTCATTTTACTCAGGGCTACCTTTGCATCATTTAAAGTATTTCATTTAAGCCAAATTTCCATTTTCATGAGTCAAAATGCAATTTTGTAACATTTACTGTATTTTTGAAGGTGCTGTCATTCAGGAAGTCAAGCATACAGCACGATGTTTTCTCTTCCACGAACTGCGCATATGGAATGTGGACCACTGCAGGAGTGGCCGTTGAAGGCATTACAGCTTATACTCAATTTCCCTTCTTACTTTATATTATCAGAGATACCATTTGGATATTTTATTTATGTTATCCCAGCCCAGGATTGCTACGGTGATGCCTTCTTGGAATTTAAGCCTGCAGTCTTCGAGGCATTGTTTCTCAAAAGCTTAACTCCAGGCTCCAAGAACTATCAATCGGAGTCGGGACTTCACATTTAATTTTAAAAATCCACAAGACTAATTGGAGGTCATTAATTAGCTTCTCAATGTTAAATTGAAAAGCCCAGTGCTAAAAGTAGTTAAGTCATATTTTCACACAACATGAGGTAAGGACGACTCTGGTAAGGATAGTTACCTAAGTCAGTTTTCTCAAAATGGACATTTTGTGAATTAAGTACTTTTAGCACTGGGGTCTTCCATTTCTGATGGATAATCAGCTGCATATTAATGACAGTAAATGGTGCGCAGCAGGTGTAATGCTGCTGGTGGAGTGTCTGCCTATGTAGGGCCGCCCTGTTCTTGGGGAGGCGGAGTCACCTGAGCCGGCCCTCGCTGTCCTCCTGCAGGTAGTAGGGCACCGCCCACTGTACTGGTTTGCCTTTGCATCTGAGCTCCAGGGTACTGCCAGCCGGGACGCTCAGGGTATCCCCAACCTTCCGGAACTTTCCTCTGTCCAGCACCTGTGTGAGCATGACCTGAGAGGGAAGGGCCGGGGTAGAGGCAGGGGCGTGGGTGCCTCTAAATCTTGGTTTGGGTGTGACGGTTTTTGACTTCTTTGGCTTTGCTTTGGGCTTTTCATCAACAGCATCTCGACCTTTCTTCTGACAGAGTCCTGCAGAGAAATACACACGGTGCTCATACAGTACACACACACACACACAAACACACACACACGCATACAATATACATTTTTATGGTCCCTCAGTGTTGTCTGGGCAGGTGTTCAAATTTTGAGTGACTCTCTCCAACAATCTTCAATTTCATGTAATTTCAAAGGGTGCAGTTGTGCACACGCATCGCCTGAGATATGTGTCGGGAGTAAAAATTATTGGAAGATCTTTCCCCCCATAATCCAGCAGCTGACCCATGCAGTCATTGTGTCAAAATACAGGAACTCCTATAGGGCTGTGGTCCGCCTGAGGAGGCATTGTCCTCTGACATCAGGAGATGCTTGATGGTGGTCTGTGCTATTCCTAACCACAGTGCTGGAAGAATCTGATTGTTAAACCGGACCATGGAGTACATCCACCCATAAGAACAGTGTGTGTTGAAGCATGATTGAACCCAAATCTTTCGGGGCTGCATAACCCCTGGATACCAGCTCATCTCCTGACTGCAGTCCTCCATGGTTGCTGCCTACTCTTTTGAAGTGAGACCTACGTCACTAACCTGGACAATATTTGATATGAGGAGAGAATCTATGCATGTTAGGTAAGCTTTACAAGAGTGACAAATAATCAAGTGGTATATTAGCTGGGCCCAGAAAACAGAGACCAAACAAATGAAAAAGTCAGCACAGCTCACTAATACCTTGACCCTTGTGCACTGAAGAGATTATGGCACATTTTCACTGCACCTCTCCATGAAGTGTAGAATGCATGACTGAAATTTGAAAACAATCTGGTGAGCGGTTCTTAAGAAATCAGTCGGACAAACTGGTTCAGATGGATGGATGGAGGGACAGATATATTTTCATATAAATTGGCACTGTATCTCTGCATGAAGTATAGAACGCATGACTGAAATTTGAAAACAACCTGACGAGCAGGTTTTGAGAAATCGGTCAGACAACATTTCCAGTGGTAAATTTTCTAAGTTCAAAATATGGAAAACAAAGGTAAGTTTTGAAAAAAATCATCGTATTCTCATGAAACCTGGTACCTCACATCTCCATGAAGTGTAGAATGCATGACGGCAATTTGAAAACAATCTGATGAGCGGTTTTTGAGAAATAGATCGGGTAAACTGGTCTAGCAGAAGGACGACTTGTTGTGATTCTGCCTGTTTGCCATGCTTTTGATCTGTCTACCAGATTTATGATTGTTTGTATATTGATCTTGTTCTTGCCTGACCATGCCTTGAGATATGTTTTGTGATTTGGTACTTAGTTTTGTTCATGTATTGTCTAGTTTAGTTTTTCCATGTTTTGCATATTACCATAGTTTCATTCCGGTCCATGTTTTTTATTTTGCCATGCATTGCACTTTGTCTCCCCCTGTCTGGTCCCTTGTCTTGTCATTGCTCACAGCCCCAGTACTGCGTGCCACGCTTTCGGGTGATTTAATGGTTTCTGGATTTCTACCTTCCTTCCAGTCTCGTTTACTTCCTTCGCCTTGTTTTTTCTATATTACTAACCCATACTGACAGTTTGTTGTTTTTGGTAAAGTACTAACCCAAACTAACAGTGTATATTGTACTAACTTACTAACGAGCACTAGGGATTGTATAGCTGCACTTACTAATTGATTAACAAGCTCTCAGCATTCGCCCTATTCTAGTCTCTGCCTCTTGTCTCTCCCTAATCTTCTCGGCTGCGTTTCAGTGGATCCTCCACACCTGTTCACGCTGTCCTTTCTCTTAGTATCTATGCACGTTAGAACTCCTTGACTGGAGCTGTTTATTTGTCTATAGGATTGTCTCGTGATCCCTGTCCGCGTTTTGGCAGTTGCCTATTTCATGTGATTAGGTTCTCCCTCATGTTCCCTCCTTTGTAAGCGGTCTGACTTCTTGCACTTGTGTCTTGTTAAGCATGTGACTTCCCATGAGTGTATATTAGGAGTCTTCTCTCAGCACTTCCTTGTCAGAACGTTCTCCTTTGTGCCACGCTTTTTTCGCCTTGTTTTCATTGTGATTACCTTTCTGACTGGACCGTCCTTGATTTACGATTTTTGCCTATTCCCTGTACTTTGCCACATCCTCTGTTACCGAACCCATTTTGTACGACCCTGATTTTTGTGATTGGTGCCCTGTTTACGGTTCTGGATTTCGTCCTTTGGATTCTGATTTTCTGGATTGCAGACATTGTACTGGTGCCTGCTCTGTTGGGGGTTTCCCCCCTTCAGAAATAAAGCCTCCATTTTTGTATTCACTGGTTCTCGCTTGTGGTTCCTCACGTAATCCTCACACGACTAAACAGAAGGACGGATGAACGGAATTCTTTGGTATATACTACATACCCCGGCCCCTTATGAGTTGGGGGAAGAAGAAGAATAATAATCTTATTCGCACAGAAAAAGTACAGCAAAGGGAGGGGAAGCATTAATCAAGTACAATAGTTGTAAGCTTTACATACATACCAGTGAAGTGATCATACATACAATATCATTCATTTCACAGTGGCATAAGGCCACCCCTTACATCAAAGTTTGGCAATACACACGGCAATTTCATCATTACAATCACCTTTTAAACTGCGTTTCAAAGCAGAACGGTTGCAGCACAGAGTATTGACACTTAATCTGAACATAAGATGTCTCATGTTGACAGCTGCTGGTGATTTACTATACATAAGCCCCTTATAAAACAGACAAACTAAATTGTTGTGTTATATTGTTTATTAAATTGTAATAAAAATTATATGGTTTCCAACTGGTTTAGAAGAACTCATCTTAAATGATGAGTCCACGGCCAGAATTTACTGGTTCTTGAGAAATCGGTCAGACAATATTTGCAGTGGTAAATTTTTTAAGTTCAAAATATGGAAAACAAAAGTAAGTTTTGATATAATCATCACATTTTCATTAAACTTGGCTCCTCACCTCTCCATGAAGTGTAGAATGCATGACAGCAATTTAAAACAATCTGATGAGTGGTTTTTGAAAAATTGATTGGACAAACTGGTGCGGAGGGGCGGACAGACGGAAGGACAGACGAGCGGAATCCTTTGGTATATACTACAACCCCAAATTCCAAAATAGTTGGGACAAAGTGTAAATTGTGAATAAAATCAAAACGCAATGACTTTCAAATCACACCAGCCAGTATTTTATTCACAATAGAACAGAAATAACAGCAAATGTTGAAACTGAGAAATTTTACAATTTTATCCACAAAATGAGCTCATTTCAAATTTGATGGCTGCTACAGGTCTCAAAAAAACTTGGGACGGCGCCTGTTTACCATGGTGTAGCATCCCCTCTTCTTTTTAACACCGAGAGGAGGCGTCTGGGCATTGAGGAGACAAGTTTCTTGAGTTTAGTCATTGAAATTTGATCCCACTCTTGTTTAATACAGGCTTCCAGCTGCTGGAGAGTTTTGGGTCTCCTTTGACGGACTTTTCGTTTAATTATGCGCCAAATGTTCTCAATCGGTGAAAGATGAGGACTGCAGGCAGGCCAGTTCAGCACACGGACTCTTCTACTATGAAGCCATGCTGTTGTAATAGCTGCAGTATGTGGTTTTGCATTGTCCTGCTGAAATACACAAGGCCTTCCCTGGAATAGATGTTGTCTGGAGGGGAGCATATGTTGCTCTAAAACTTTTATATACCTTTCAGCATTCATGGTGCTTTTTAAAACATGCAAGTGTCCCACACCATATGCACTAATGCATCCCCATACCATCAGAGATGCTGGCTTTTGAAATGAACGCTGATAACAGGAGGGGTGGTCTTTCTCCTCTTTAGCCCGTAGGACACGACGCCCATGATTTCCCACAAGAATGTCAAATTTGGACTTGTCTGACCACAGGACACTTTGCCACTTTGCTACAGTCCATTTTAAATGAGCCTTGGCCCACAGAACACGGCGGCGCTTCCGGATCATGCTCAACAATGGCTTCCTTTTTGCATGTTAGAGTTTTAGGTGGCATCTGTGGATGGCACAGCGGACTGTGTTTACAGACAGTGGTTTCTTGAAGTATTCCTGGACCCATTTAGTAATGTCAATGACAGAATCATGCCGGTGAGTGATGCAGTGGCGTCTGAGGGCCCGAAGATCACGGGCATCCAGTAAAGGTCTTCAGCTTTGTCCCTTACGCACAGAGATTTTTCTAGTTTCTCTAAATTTTTTGATGATGTTATGCACTGTCGATGATGAGACCTTCAAAGCCTTTGCAATTTGACATTGAGGAACATTGTTTTTAAAGTATTCCACAATTTTTTTTCGCAAGCCTTCACAGGTTGGAGAGCCTCTGGCCATCTTTACTTCTGAGAGACTCAGCCTCTCTAAGACATCCCTTTTATAGCCAATCATGTTACACACCTGATGCCAGTTAACTTAGTTACTCGCTAAATGTTCTTTCAACTGATTCTCTTATATATTAATAGCTTTTTCAGCCCTTTTTTGTCTTTGTCCCAACATTTTTGAGACCTGTTGCAGCCAGAAAATTTTAAATAAGCTCATTTTGTGAATAAAAATGTAAAATGTCCCAGTTACAACATTTGAAATGTTATCTGTGTTCTATTGTAAATAACATATTGGCTCATGTGATCTGAAAGTCATTGCATTTTGATTTTTTTCACAATTTACACTTTGTCCATACTATTTCGGAATTGGGGTTGTATATAACCCCACCCCTTACGGGTTGGGGGTGTAATAAAAATAAATTATACAGTTTCCTACTGTAGAACTGTCTGAAATGATGAGCCCACGGCCAGAACTCACCTAAGAGCTCCGGCACATTAAGAAATAAACTCAACTAAACTTGGTTTTGTTCAATAAATCCAGCGGACATTAGAAGAATCGCCGAGAGAAAAGAGCACATTTGCGCTTGCTCCCAGAATTCCTTTGGAGTTTAACAGTGCAGCACCCAAACATTGCCCCAGAATGAAAGAGGAAGAAGCACAGACTCACCAGATTCCATGAGTAAAATAATAAGGATCACGAGGATGAATGCTAGCCTCCACTTCATTTCTGAAAAGCTGACACGACGTCACCTGTGCTGTAAGTTAACTGGTGGGTTTTAAGGTCCTTTGTGTGGAGTTGGCAGTTTGTGGATGGGCCAGACCTGCTTACAGTTAAAGACAAATCCAATGGGGGAAGGGGTGAGCAGAGTAGAACTGAGCGGTGAACTGTTAAACCAGCTTCACTTCAGTCCCCTCAGTGCAGGCATAGTGGCACATACCCCCCAAATTCCTACTGATTTCCTCAATGGGCCTATTCACAGCCCACAAGTCATTCCCCAGCCCAGCCAGTCACAGCTCTGGGTCTTCTGCCCCCCGGAGATAGAGCAGTGTGTTTGTTTAGCTGGGCTTTTGGCTCCACCCATGGCAGAAGAGTGTGTATCTAACGGGGCCTGCCGACCTGTTGAGACAAGGAGCCATGAACTCACTGTCGCAAGAGCTGAGGTTTTTCCGTCTCCTCAAACCTGCAAGAGTAATAACATCAGGAGCCAATTTCCTGCTTACTGCTCACTCAGAAGAGAACCACTAATATTTCTTTGGTGTTGTTCAAATTAATAAAGCACAAAATTCACTCCAAAGAAAGAGCAGGCTTTCATTTTGGTATTTCTTTTCTTTACTTTATTTCAGACATGTAAAAAAAAAATATAGTCCATATATAGATACATAACAATAAAAGTGAACAAAAAAAATTTAAAAGTACACATTAAACCATCTTGATCATGGTGCTGACTGACAAACAGCATATGTTTTTGATGTCCATGAGTACATCAGTTTAGATTTGACATATACCTCAGAGTTGATGATACGCTTAATAATTGCATTCTTTGAACGCTTTAAATGCTGCATAAAACTGTAAATAACAGTGCGATATGATTCTTGGTAAGATTTTACCCGGTTACTGACAAACATATTACCAGCACTACATCTGTAGTGAAGATTGAGGAGAGATCGTAAAACATTATTATAAGCGACACACACAATGTTTTTCGCAGCGGTATGATAATTTACCCATAGGGTACAGAGATAGATATTACTACAATAAGCAGTGAATAATTTACAATTCACATCTGAGGAGCAAAAATAAAACTTACGAACAAGCATATTGCCCCTTCTGTATAATGATCTTTGTTTTTCCTTCATATCAGCTTCATCAGACAATGTTTTGTCAATTATGTGACCAAGATACTTATATTTATCTGTGTACTCCAAACGTATGCTATCCAACCAAATTTTGGGAAAAATTCCATGTTTCTGTGTATCAAATTGCATAAATTGAGATTTTGTATGATTGTACACAATATCTGTTGTGATTCTGCCTGTTTGCCATGCTTTTGATCTGTCTGCCAGATTTATGATTGTTTGTATATTGATCTTGTTCTTGCCTGACCATGCCTTGAGATATATTTTGTGATTTGGTACTTAGTTCTGTTCATGTATTGTCTAGTTTAGTTTTTCCATGTTTTGCATATTACCATAGTTTCATTCCGGTCCATGTTTTTTATTTTGCCATGCATTGCACTTTGTCTCCCCCTGTCTGGTCCCTTGTCTTGTCATTGCTCACAGCCCCAGTACTGCGTGCCACTCTTTCGGGTGATTTAATGGTTTCTGGATTTCTACCTTCCTTCCAGTCTCGTTTACTTCCTTCGCCTTTGTTTTTTTCTATATTACTAACCCATACTGACAGTTTGTTGTTTTTGGTAAAGTACTAACCCAAACTAACAGTGTATATTGTACTAACTTACTAACGAGCACTAGGGATTGTATAGCTGCACTTACTAATTGATTAACAAGCTCTCAGCATTCGCCCTATTCTAGTCTCTGCCTCTTGTCTCTCCCTAATCTTCTCGGCTGCGTTTCAGTGGATCCTCCACACCTGTTCACGCTGTCCTTTCTCTTAGTATCTATGCACGTTAGAACTCCTTGACTGGAGCTGTATATTTGCCTATAGGATTGTCTCGTGATCCCTGTCCGCGTTTTGGCAGTTGCCTATTTCATGTGATAAGGTTCTCCCTCATGTTCCCTCCTTTGTAATCAGTCTGACTTCTTGCACTTGTGTCTTGTTAAGCATGTGACTTCCCATGAGTGTATATTAGGAGTCTTCTCTCAGCACTTCCTTGTCAGAACGTTCTCCTTTGGCCACGCTTTTTTCGCCTTGTTTTCATTGTGATTACCTTTCTGACTGGACTGTCCTTGATTTACGATTTTTGCCTATTCCCTGTACTTTGCCACATCCTCTGTTACCGAACCCATTTTGTACGACCCTGATTTTTGTGATTGGTGCCCTGTTTACGGTTCTGGATTTCGCCTTTTTGATTCTGATTTTTTTGGACTGTGGACATTGTACCGTTGCCTGCTCTGTTGGGGGTTTCCCCCCTTCAGAAATAAAGCCTCCATTTTTGTATTCACTGGTTCTCGCTTGTGGTTCCTCACAATATCATGCTGATGACCATATTCAGAACAAGTGTTTAGAAGATTTTGCAAACCTTTAGTTGAGGGTGCAAATATGACCAGATCATCCACATTCATCGAATGATTTATGATAAAACCAGCACATGTGCACCCTTCAGACACTGTATTTAACAGATTACTCAGATTATTCATGTACAAATTGAACAAAAGAGCAGAAAGGATTCCTCCTTGTTTAACACCATTACTGACAGTAAAACTGATAATGTTGCACCCCACTTTACAGAATATTCTTGTTTACAGTACCAGTAAGCTATAAATTTGACTATGAACAATGGGACACCAGCAGATTGGAGTTTGAACAACATTTTGGAATGATTTAGCCTATCAAAAGCACTTGAAGCATCAAGGAGCGCCATATACATTTGAGAGCCATGTTTAATATAATACCTAATAAGTTCTTTGAGAACGTAGACACACTTTTCTGTACCATGCTTGGCCTTAAAGCCAAATTGATTATTACAAGTTGTAAGACAAGACTCAATGCGATTCAGTAAAACCTCTGCAATTTTGGTACAAATATTTAACAAACCAACTGGTCTGTAATTACTACTATCACTAATACGCTTGTTTTTATTTTTAACAATAAGGACAATAATGGAATTTATTAGACCTCTAGGTAAATAACAATGAATTAAGAGATCAGATAATAAAATAGATAATATTGCTGGAAGCTGAATACAGGCATGTTTAAGATGTTCTGCAGGTAGGCCATTAGGCCCTGATGCTTTGACTAGTGGTAACGATTTTACTATGGAGCTGACTTCATCAGCAGTAACAAGCATTGTTATTGTTCATCTCAATAAATTCAGAATTAACCTCCTGAACAAAGTTAGAACATTTACTGTGCAAGACATAGTTGAAGATTGGGTCATTCCATATGAGGACAACCAGAAGTCCCCGAGTCACCAACTCAGATTTGCCTCAGATTTATTTTGGGAGTACCTCTATATTCATATTGAACAATTGCAAAATTTTAGGCTCCTACTCAAAGGGGTTTCTGAGATATGGTCCCCCAAAAATCAGGGGCCATGCCCCAAGCTAATCGCGAACGTTAATTTATAGGGATTTGGGGGCCAATATCTTTGGAACCCATCGTAGGTATGGGCTGAAAATTACTACCCAGGTTATTTTGGGTGCAGGCTTTCAGAATCTCTTGTCAAAATTTATCTATCTCTTTTTATTTTCAAGATATTGGCCTCTCAATTATGAAAATTTTTATGGGTGGAAATCAAAAATTCCATTTTCAAGGGCCCGCCATGAGGCCAGGATGCCTTACAGAGGCTAAATTGTGCTGTATTCCTTCTATTTGAGGACAGGTCTGTCTGTACAAGGAAGATTGACTGCACTCAAGACATAATAGTATAGCTAGGAGACCCTGAAATGGGTCCTAGCTGAAAAAGTCACTTTTTTTTGCCAATTTTGGATTGGCAAGTTCACCATGTGGGCAGTTACCACGGTAAAGAAACTTGTTCTACATGAATGAATATATCTTGGCTTTATTTGATCATAATTACAACTTATTTTCTCATCCCCTTCACTATTTAGTCATGCTATGAAATATAGGGTTTTCTTTTTTTTTTTTTTTGCAAAAAACAACCGCCCCATTATGGCTTTTGTTTTGATAAAATGCCATAAGGTGAAGCTAATATAAGTTGTATGCTACTGTTTTAGTACCATTTTAAGATTCACCTCATTGGTTGAGTGAAATGCTTAGTATATGGCCATCTGCCCACAACTGACTATAAACGATCACAAATGCGAGAAAGCTAGACTCCAAGCACTGTCAACCAAGATTACCGATCACAACAAAAGAGCTTATTATACAAATGATGGTAACTTCTTTTGAATTAGGGCAGTTTCTGTCCTGGTTTCAATTTGAACTTCGTAGCCATTTAGGAGATAAACCTACAGTTTTTTTGAACACGAGGTATTTATCGTAGTATAGATACCTGGAAATTTACATTTGAAACCTTTCCAGGTATCTAGCCTATGATAAATACTGAGTGCTCAAAAAAACGGTATATAGGTTTATCTCCATTCTACCACCTACGTTTTCTATTGAAGCGGCTTGATAATCAAGCGAGAGCTCTTCATGCAGCGCGAGGCCTTGACCCATTGCGAGGTAGTTTACCGGTAAATAGATACCTGGTGTTAACCAATCAAAATGCAGAATTCGCTGGAATGAATGGTAGAATTCTTCTTCAACAGTTTTCAGGGATTCTGAAAATAAAGTGTATCACAGTGAGAGAAATGAACTTCCTTACAGTAAATTAATAACATACGTTCTGTTATGCAAAAAGGAATGCAGGATGATGCCACCATGAACTTACTTGTGATGTGCTGCTTACGATGGTTAAATGGATCGGCACAGGACCGCTGTAGACTTTCAAAGCGTGACAAATACACTTTTTCGTGATGGAAACAGATTCGGTCATCTTCTTTGAATATGACATTGCACCGCCGTGTCAAAAGTTGTCTGTCGGCTGGTTAAGGTCACCGAATGAAATTTGTCGTGTCTTTCCGCAGTATGTATGTTTGTCGCATTCCTCATCCAAGGAAATCCCATTTTTGCACCTGTCAGAAGCCTTGCTGAAGCTTCAATGAATTCATTAATTAGCTACCCTATTGTTTTAACCAGAGGTGATGCAATACCCATGGAAGATGATGCAATATACGGGCGATCTGATGCAATACGCATGGAAGATGATGCAATACCTGGGAGATCCTAGGGAGGGAATGTCAGATGTCAGATTATCTTAGGAAATGATGTAACTTTTTTATGAGTAGGCACTGTCTATTTAAAACTTGTAGTTGCAGAACAAAGGGGATAATAATGGACATTTTTACCCCAAAACACCTGTATTTCATGAAATGATTAAATAGTGAAGGAGATCAGAAAACAAGTTGTAATTTTGAAAAATAAAGTCAAGATATATACGTTTATGTGGAACAAGTTTCATTACCATGGGTAACGGCCCACATGGTGAACTTGCCAATCCAAAATTGGCAAAAAAGGGACTTCTGGGTCATTCCAGCTCAAATCAACCAGTGGCTCCCAGGTTACCTCTTCAGATTCTTCTGAAAAAATTCACGGTGCTCCTCTACCATATTTATTCAGGAACCTAAAATATTAGCTCTGTATCTCAAATAGTTAAGAAGTTACATCCCCTGGAAATTTTGATTAGTTTTTTCCATTTTACCAGACTTTCCTCTCGGTGCAACTTCAAGCAAGAATATCTCCAAGTGTTTCCAATGTACATCTTTGAAATCAAGTGTCTTGGGCTAACTTTTTCTGTAGATTATGAAAATTCTGTCAGATTTGCTGTAGCTTGTACCCTTTTCTTCTCACAAGGCCCTAAAAATGGCCAAAAATCAAAAATGTTAAAAATCACTGCCTCCTTTGAGCTCTAATAACTCAAAGGGTATGCTAGATAAAGCAATGAAATTTTTTTCTGCTGTAATTTTTGACATATTGGGCCACATCTAGAAACAACCACATTTATCAATACATTGGTAAAACCAGAACAATTTTTGTAATTTTGGTTGAGTTTGAAATTTTCTAAAAATTGCTTATTTTCACATCCTTATTTGGGCATGTGGCCAGTTATGTAACAATACCATATTTTTACCTTGAATTCCTATATAACTAAAGATGATATGATGAAAATATTATGCTGTTATTTTTTGCCCCTAAACACTAACAATCCTCAATGCAACATGTTAGGATACAACTTAAGATACAACCCCAATTCTGAAATAGTTGGGAGGAAGTGTAAATTGTGAATAAAATCAAAAGGCAATGACTTTCAAATCACGAGCCAATATGTTATTTATAATAGAACATAGATAACATTTCAAATGTTGAAACTGTGGCATTTTACAATTTTATCCACAAAATGAGCTTATTTCAAATTTTCTGGCTGCAACAGTTCTCAAAAAAGTTGGGACACAGGCAAAAAAAAGGGCTGAAAAAGCAATTAATATATAAGAGAATCAGCTGAAAGAACATTTAGCAAGTAATTAAGTTAACTGGCATCAGGTGTGTAACATGATTGGCTATAAAAGGGATATCTTAGAGAGGCTGAGTCTCTCAGAAGTAAAGATGGCCAGAGGCTCTCCAACCTGTGAAGGCTTGCGTAAAAAAAATTGTGGAATACTTTAAAAACAATGTTCCTCAACGCCAAATTGCAAAGGCTTTGAAGGTCTCATCATCGACAGTGTGTAACATCATAAAAAGTTTCAGAGAAACTGGAAAATTCTCAGTGTGTAAGGGGACAAGGCCGAAGACCTTTACTGGATGCCCGTGATCTTCGGGCTCTCAGACGCCACTGCATCACTCATCGGCATGATTCTGTCATTGACATTACTACAAGGGCCCAGGAATACTTCAAGAAACCACTGTCTGTGAACACAGTCCGTTGTGCCATCCACAGATGCCACCTAAAACTCTATCATGCAAAAAGGAAGCCATCATTGAGCATGATCCAGAAGCGCCGCCGTGTTCTGTGGGCCAAGGCTCATTTAAAATGGACTGTAGCAAAGTAGCAAAGTGGCCTGTGGTCAGACGAGTGGAAATTTGAAATTCTTGTTGGAAATCATTGGCGTCATGTCCTTCGGGCTAAAGAGGAGAAAGACTACCCTTCCTGTTATCGGCGTTTCAGTTCAAAAGCCAGCATCCCTGATGGTATGGGGATGCATTAGTGCATATGGTGGGGGACACTTGCATGTTTTAAGAAGCACCATGAATGCTGAAAGGTATATAAAGGTTTTAGAGCAACATCTGCTCCCCTCCAGACGACATCTATTCCAGGGACGGCCTTGTGTATTTCAGCAGGACAATGCAAAACCACATACTGCAGCTATTACAACAGCATGGCTTCGTAGTAAAAGAGTCTGTGTGCTGAACTGGCCTGCCTGCAGTCCTCATCTTTCACCGATTGAGAACATTTGGCGCATAATTAAACGAGAAGTCTGTCAAAGGAGACCCAAAACTCTCCAGCAGCTGGAAGCCTGTATTAAACAAGAGTGGGATCAAATTCCAATAGCTAAACTCAAGAAACTTGTCTCCTCAATGCCCAGACGCCTCCACTCTGTGTTAAAAAGAAGAGGGGATGGCACACCATGGTAAACAGGCCCCTGTCCCAACTTTTCTGAGACCTGTAGCAACCATCAAATTTGATTTTAGCTCATTTTGTGGATAAAATTGTGAAATTTCTCAGTTTCAACATTTGCCATGCTATCTCTGTTCTATTGTGAATAAAATACTGGCTGGTATGATTTGAAAGTCTTTGCGTTTTGATTTTATTCACAATTTACACTTTGTCCCAACTATTTCAGAATTGGGGTTGTAGGTCACTAAATCTTGGTGACCTTCACAAATAAAACTGAACAAAAGTGGAGACATATCTGCAAAAGGTAGAAAAGTTTATGGTCAGAATTCATAGTGAGATACAATAGGAGTACATGTGTAGGCAAATGACCAGGAAGGCAATAAGAATATTTTTAAATATTGCTCAACAAGTGCTACATTTGAGCATCTCGTACATCTCTGCCCTCCTCCTCTACACACTGAGCTGCTGCCGCCACAGGCTTAAGTGCTGCCGCTGCAGGTACATCCCTGAAGCCTCACACGTCTCTCCATGATTTTCACACAGATTATGCAGAGCACAGCAAGTCAGCACCATAGACGTCACCAGCTGGATATCACAGTCATTCCTTTTCAGAAGGCAACGCCACCTTCCCTTCAGCCTGCCGAAAGCATTTTCGCCAATCACCCGTGCTTGACTAAATTTTTGGTTGATCATATGCTGTTCTGCTGTCAGTCGTCCAGTGTCATGGAATCGTTTCAAGAGCCAGTCCTGCAAGGGATAAGCCGAGTCTCCGAGGACATAGTAGCCAGCAGTCACCGCACCAATGTTCCTGATGTGAGCTGGGAAGAGGTTTCGCCGGCTGGCTAACTCCCACAGTGTGGACAGTCTCAGAACCCCAGCATCGTGCAAGCTGCCTGGCAGTCCGGCAAACACATTCCAGAACAGCCCCTGTCCATCAACAACACCTTGAAGGATTATGGAGTGCCAGCCTTTACGATTGATATAGTCAGTGTGATAGTGTTGTGGTGCTATGTTGGGCCTGTGGGAGCCATCAATATCACCCACACAGTGTGGGAGCCCCCACCTGTTCTCAATGTAGACAGCCATCTCTCTGAACCTCCCTTCATCAGAAAAACGGATTTGTTCTGGCACCAACAACGTCTCTGCTGCAGCACAAAACTCCTGCACACACCTGCACACAGCTGTGATGCTGACTCCAGAAAGATGGCCAATACTCCTGTGCTCTGAGCCGGTAACAAGCCTCCACAGTGCAATAGCCCCTCTCTTCTGTAGGCGCATACATTCACGGAAAGTCGTGTCTTGACGCATCATAGCTAGATGCAATTTGTTGCACAGGAACCTCAACGTTTCTTCAGACATCCTGAAGATCTGCACCCACTGCGCGTTTGTGAAGCCGGGAACAATAACATCCCACCACTTGGGGGCTTGGTTGAACGCCCAAACCGACGCTTTGCAGTGATAATTTTGCGAGGAGAGCCATCTGAAACACACACACAGCATACGTATTTTAATACCTATTAGCGATAACTAGCAGCCATTACAATGTTGTACACGGGACTTATTATATACGATGACTGTAGCAAACTAGCATTAGCTACCCTGAGCTTACTCTCATACGTCGTGTAGTTCGTATCCTCTCGTCTTCGGCTTGATACTGCTGTATGGCTTCCCAAACTCTCCTGTGCTTTTCCAGTGTTACATCTCGCTGCCTGCAGCGTTCCCTGGCTCTCTTCTCTTACCCTAAGTGTTACTAAAAGCCGAGCAGCAGGTATACCATCACCTCGATGTCCTCCAGTGTTGTGTTTTTGTCGCAGACAAATGACTTCACGGGAGTTTCGGGTAACCTTGCTGTGATGACCCCACCCGCGTTGAGGTGGTACTCAACTGTAATGGAAAACTACCGAAATCGAGTCGAGTCGAGTCGAGTCGAGGGGAGTAGTGCTGAAACTGTGTCATGGAAAAGCGGCATATGTTTTAATGTTCTCATTTCAATATTCGGATTAATAATTGGGCCTTTATTCACAAATGTATTCAGATTGTCTCCTCTTTACATCATTCTCAGCTCATAAACTCCTCTAACTGCAGCCTCAATAGGAAACATTTTCCCTTTGTCAAGTGCGTCCTGATGTGAGGTGACAAATCCTCACAGCATTTGTAGTCCTTACGCCTACTTACACACTTCAGCCAGATCCTGGAAATATGTCACTCAAGTAGCCACTTGACCAAGTACAAAGAGCACAAGTGTGGGTGTTGGGATGAAGCTAAAGGGACATCGTGACACAGGCCAAAGGAATGGTGTTCTCTGCTACATACGGACGATTTAAAATCACAGTTTTTATTTGCATTTTCTATTTCATTTTAACTCTTTAGGGAAATGTTATTGATATATTTGTAGTGAAGGACTGAATGTAGCACATTTGACAGGACTGGTAGTGAGGCAGATGTGTTATAGATCAGCTGCTGACCAGAGCAGAACTGCAGTTCGAGAAGCAGCTCTCAGGTGTGTTTACACAAGCACTCGCACTGAGACAGACACCACACACACCTCTGTTCAGGAGGCTGATCCACTGAAAAATCACATCAGTTACGCTTCTTACATTTCAGAAATTTAAAATGTATTTTCTCTAGGGTGTGTAATTTTTCTCACACTTGTGTCTCTTCCACTACTGTTTACATTACAACACACATCTGCCAGGATCACTTTTGTCAAAGTGAAACCACAATCAGCAAAAACACAATAAATCAGCACAATAACTGAATGACTGGGGCAGGGCTCTGTTCTGAGAGCTCCCTGCACATCCATACACACATGGAGAGCTGCACTAACGCCCCCTAGGGACAGAACAGAGCTGTGCAGCAATGACATCCATCTCACTACACTGCTGTGGAACCATAAGACAAAGCAACCAGTTTTAATGTTTGCTGACAGAGTAAGAACAAGCAGTTAATGAATAAAGTACAGCAAATGAAAATGAGTGGGAGTTGGGGTGGCGGTGGGGCTGCAGTATGGGTGCTAAGGTGGAATGTTCTGTGGCATTTAGAGATTAAATCCACCAAATAATTTGGTAATGAGTGAATGGGGGGTCTGAGTTTCAGTGAGCAAAGACCGACATTTTCAGTAGATCACAGCTGTCTAAAGGGAGTGAACGTGAGTTTTGGGCTTAACATGTTCATCAATGCAGCAACCGCTTATTTATTTACTTATTTAGAACAGGCAAAAACAGGCCTTTCAGCCCAACAAAGCAGGTGATTTTCCTCTCACTAAAGTGTCCCAAACATTTATAATCCATCAGACCTACATAACATCTAACACTGCATCAGTCCTGGTCTGGAAAACCCCCAGAGTTCCTGCCTCCAACAGATGACCTGCCAAACTACTCCACACAGTGACACTGACACTGGAGTAACTTGCCAGGTGGTGTTGTGGAGAAACATGTTACCGCTGCTTCTTCTCACACTGTCGTCACAATCCTCACCTGCACATTGTGGGGGCGGAGGAAGCCCAGTCATGTGCTCATTCAGAGAGCAGCTCATTGGCCCAGATGATCAGGAGGAGTGGCTATGAAGAAGCAATGAACAACACTACCCCTACCCACCATATACCTCCAGTATCCCATAATCCCTCAGCAGCACAAAGTGACTTCTGCACAGCTCCTGTTCCCCACACTCAGCACGGGCACAGTGGGACTCAACCCCAGACTGTGGTGCTACTTTATGAGCTACAGATGTCTGCATTGACTGAGATTAATTTACTAAACATGAAGACTGTGGGAATGATGTTTTCAGCAGTAAAATGCTCTTTTAAACAAGTTCACACAGACCACATATAATTTCTGACTGAACATGCTTGAAAATAGCTATTTTCATTCAACTCTTGTTCAATATTATTTGTGTAGAGCTTTTTACAGAAGGACTGTCACACAGACGTCTTACAAAGTGAACAGAAGGCAGGTAACTGACCCAAGTCCCCAGAATAGTGCTGCACTGAGCTTCATGCCAAACACTGACACACATGTATAAGAGCAGCTGCTTCATGTCAAGTCACTTTATTTATAGGGAGCATTAAACACAACTCACACAAAATACAGAACAACTTCAGTAAATAAAGGCAGCAACAAAATGTTTTTAAAAAGGAATCAGTTAAAGCAGATACAAAACGTGAGGAAAAGCCAATCAGGATCTGAACTGGTTTCAAAAGACTGTGAGAAAACATGGCCTTTCAGTGGAGATTTAACAGCATCAACAGAAACAGACCTGATACAAAGAGATAAACTACAGCAGGGCTTTGAAGCAGCAACAGTAAAGACAGCATCTCTCTTTAGCTTTAAATGAGTCTGTGAGACTCTCTAAAGCGTTTAGTCAGAAGATCTCAGGGATCTAGAAGCAGAATAGAAGCAGAGGGGAGCGTCAATGTAAAGAGGTGAGAATCATTTACTGCTTTAACAAACTATTAATAACACTTTAAACCCACTAAACCTGACTGGGGCGAAGAGGAGAAACCAAAATGGAGAAAATGTGCTGAGTGTCTGAGCAGAGATGTAAACTAGCTGCAGGAGAGATGGGGATGAGTGACTGACTCCTGTACACAGGGTATTACAGTCATCAATGCAGCACCATATGAAGGCATGGAGGACTTTCTCTAAATCATGCAAGTGTGAGATCATGTTCCTCTCTCATTTGAGTGTGTTTCTGCTCTTTTTAATTAGTGCTCATTTCCCTTCACTCTCTGCTTCATCCCAGATCACACAGTTTTACAGAAGATTCATAATAAACCCTAAACCCAGGATAGAGGGGCTGAGTGAATGTGGTCTGGACCCTGTGCAGGAGGGTCATTGTGTCAGAGACGCTGTAGAAGGACAGAGTTCCTGCCCTGTGATCCAGGTACACTCCTATTCTGGAGGAGGAGGGAACAGGGATTTCAGTTCCCTCATCATTGTGAAGGAAAGAGCAATGGGAGGGAGAGCAGAACAAAGCCCAGGACTTGTTATTACGTCCCAGACGACAGTCATTATGCCCTCCTTTCCTGCTGATCTCTTTATATGACACTGCTATAGAAACAAAAAGCCCTCTCCACTCAGCCTCCCAGTAACACCGTCCAGACAGACCCTCTCTGCACAGCACTTGGTCCCACCAGTCAAATCTCTCTTGATGAACAGGATATGAATCGATCTGTCCCACATCGGTCACCTCTCTGTTCCCCTCAGACAGACGGAGGCCTTCATACACTGTATTAGAGTCCAGTGTGAGCTGAGAGGAGTCTGATAGAGGAGAGGAGAGAAGAACAAAACATTTATATTGGAATTATTTCTTATTTTATTGATTATCGCCATTTTTTTCTGACTTTTTTATTTATTCTTATTTATTGATCAAGTCTTATTTCAGTGACTTTTCCCTAATTGTTTCCCTTTTGCATTAAATTCTGAGCCATAATTACAACAATCTTTTCATAGTTACGATGTGTTAGTCCTATAACTGTCTTCACACAGTTCAAATGTAGGACAGGCATCATATTACAACCCCAATTCCAAAATAGTTGGGACGAAGTGTAAATTGTGAATAAAATCAAAATGCAATGACTTTCAGATCACATGAGCCAACATGTTATTTACAATAGAACATAGATAACATTTCAAATGTTGAAACTGAGACTTTTCACATTTTCATCCTCAAAATGAGCTTATTTCAAATTTTCTGGTTGCACCAGGTCTTAAAAAAGTTGGGACACAGGCAAAAAAGGCTGAAAAAGCAATGAATATATAAGAGAATCAGCTGAAAGAACATTTAGCAAGTAATTAAGTTAACTGGCATCAGGTGTGTAACATGATTGGCTATAAAAGGGATGTCTTAGAGAGGCTGAGTCTCTCAGAAGTAAAGATGGCCAGAGGCTCTCCAACCTGTGAAGGCAAGCGTAAAAAAAATTGTGGAATACTTTAAAAATAATGTTCTTCAACATCAAATTGCAAAGGCTTTGAAGGTCTCATCACTGACAGTGCATAACATCATCAAAAGATTCAGAGAAACTGGAAAAATCTCTGTGCCTAAGGGACAAGGCCGAAGACCTTAACTGGATGCCCGTGATCTTCGGGCCCTCAGACGCCACTGCATCACTCACTGGCATGATTCTGTCATTGACATTACTAAATGGGCCCAGGAATACTTCAAGAAACCACTGTCTGTAAACACAGTCCGCCGTGCCATCCACAGATGCCACCTAAAACCCTTTCATGCAAAAAGGAAGCCATTGTTGAGCATGATCCAGAAGCGCCGCCGTGTTCTGTGGGACAAGGCTCATTTAAAATGGACTGTAGCAAAGTGGCAAAGTGTCCTGCGGTCAGACAAGTCCAAATTTGACATTCTTCTTGGAAATCATGGGCGTCGTGTCCTACGGGCTAAAGAGGAGAAAGACCACCCCTCCTTTTATCAGCATTCAGTTCAAAAGCCAGCATCTCTGATGGTATGGGGATGCATTAGTGCATATGGTGTGGGACACTTGCATCTTTTAAAAAGCACCATGAATGCTGTAAGGTATATAAAGGTTTTAGAGTAACATATGCTCCCCTCCAGATGACATCTATTCCAGGGAAGGCCTTGTGTATTTCAGCAGGACAATGCAAAACCACATACTGCAGCTATTACAACAGCATGGCTTCGTAGTAGAAGAGTCCGTGTGCCAAACTGGCCTGCCTGCAGTCCTGATCTTTCACCGATTGAGAACATTTGGCGCATAATTAAACAAAAAGTCCATCAAAGGAGACCCAAAACTCTCCAACAGCTGGAAGCCTGTATTAAACAAGAGTGGGATCAAATTCCAATGGCTAAACTCAAGAAACTTGTCTCCTCAATGCCCAGATGCCTCCACTCTGTGTTAAAAAGAAGAGGGGATGCTACACCATGGTAAACAAGCCACTGTCCCAACTTTTTTGAGACCTGTAGCAGCCATCAAATTTGAAATGAGTTCATTTTGTGGATAAAATTGTAAAATTTCCCAGTTCCAACATTTGCTAAGTGATCTCAGTTCTATTGTGAATAAAATACTGGCGGGTGTGATTTAGTCATTGCATTTTGATTTTATTCACAATTTACACTTTGTCCCAACTATTTTGGAATTGGGGTTGTGTAATTTATGATTCACATGTTGAATAGCAGGATGACTGAGAGAAGCAGAGGACAGAGATACCTAAAGTGAGTCAGTTATCAACACAATTATTCAAATCAAATTTCTACAAATATTTTCCATTATTTTCATGTTGCTTCATTCATTCAGTTTAAGTGTAACAAACTCACATTGTAAGAAGTCTTCTCTTGTTTTTAGCTCTTGTACAGGGATGACAACATTGACTTTTCCCTCTAGAGAGAGAGAGAGAGAGAGAGAGAGAGAGAGAGACTTGACTTTAAGGGATCTTTATTTGCAAACTGTTTCAAAAACATTTTTTTCAGCACAATGCATATCTAAACCTTACAATAATTTCTAATTTACTGTTTAGAGTTGATAAATAAATAAATTAATACATGCTTAAAAATGAGAAATAAATAAGACAAAACCATCATAAATACATCAGTTCCTTTTTCTTTAAGACCCCTTAAAAGCAATAAAGAGTCCATAAAAAAATATAGTTAAATAAATATGAAGAAGTTAAAAAAGCAATTCATTAGAACCATCAACATCCACGCTACAAATAGCACCATTAACACACCAGACTCTCCGAAAGGCATCTAAATCATTCATTAGACTGTGATACACAAACTCTACCCTGATACTTTCAGAGACCAATCCTTTTAAAAACACAACTGCTTCTATGACCAGCCCCTCTTGAACTTTCTTTCTGCGTGTTAACCAAATAGCAATCTTAGCTTGTCCCAATAGAGAATTTGCCAATGAACATATTGACCTCTTTGTTGCCGTACACCCTGTGCCCAAAACAAAGACTTTCATATCGAAAGATAATCCGATTTTCTCATGAAGCTCCCTTAATAATATGAACAGGTTTTTCAATCTTGTACAGTGAAAAAAAAGATGTGATACAGACTCTTCAATTCCACAAATGGAACAAACAGACTCGTGCAGGATCAAAATGTGCCAGGTGTCTGTTTGTGGCAATGGCTCCATGTATAATCCTTCATTGGAGGTCACCTGACCTCTTGGGTAGAGGTGGTTTGTACAACTGTCTCCAATTTTTTAGTGATGGTACAAATCCCTGCTTTTGCCACACTCCTGCTTTTAAACTTTCGTAAGCCCGTAAGTGCTTGACCTTCACGCTTACGGTATATAAGGCCTTCTTACCAATGTTTTCAAAAGAATCCAATTCAGGAGTTTTAAAGGTCAAAAGTTTGCCCTCTTGCTCAAGCAAGTCTCCCACCTTTGCCTGTACATGGACTGCTGGGAAGACCAGGGCCTCTGCAGTTTGATCTGATTCATCCCCATCTGAGATGTTCAGTGCTTTGACACTGGCCATGATCCTCTCGATCAGCCTCAGAGAATGGACTCTTGTCTGTGCTGCTATGTCTCCAGCAGCTCTCCAGCCCCTACCATACACTCTCCTCAAATGGGCCACTTTAGTCAGATCAGCCTTTATGAGCTGGCCCTTGACGCTGGCCAGACTCTGAGGATTCAGTTCAATCAGTGGATTAGCAAACAGGGGTTCTTCAAAAGACCATAAAGTCTCTCGCTGAGAAACAAGTACTTCTCTCCATGCTTTCAACACAGAGGTGTAAAAATCAGTCAGACCTTGCGTGTGGATGGGTTCTAGTTCCATCAGGAACAAATGCCGGTCTAGCCCCAAACTACCTGCTTTCCTAAGCAGAGCGGCAGCTGTCTCACTCCAGCTGACCTCTGCCTTATACAGGAGCCGTTGTGCTGCCTGTAACCAGAAAGCTGTTACTCTGCTTTCAAGGTCTATCAGGCCCTGCCATCCTTCCTGCACAGGGAGATATAATACAGGAGCTCTAAGCCAGTGCTGCCCAGACCAAAAAAATTCCACCAAAGACTTTTGCAAATTCCTGAGGAAACCTTCAGGTGGTGTCAGCACTGCTAACTTGTGCCACAGTGAAGATGCTACCAAATTGTTTAAAATCAAGACCCTGCCTCTGAAGGATATCTGTGGCAGGAGCCCTTGCCACCGAGACAACCTAGCACAAGCCTTCTCCATTAGACCTTCCCAGTTTTTTTTTCCATAAAAAGTGTAGAACCTAAAAGGACACCCAACACTTTAAGGCCATCCCGCTTCCGGACCAGTCTGCCGGGCAGTTTGGGAGGGGGCTCATTTTGCCAGGAACCACAGAGTAATGCCTCACTCTTTTCCCAGTTTACCCGGGCAGAGGATGCCTGTTCATACATCCTGATACAATTTTGTAGAGCAAGCAAATCTCCCTGGTCTTTCAACACCACCATTAAATCATCAGCATAAGCATCAGCATCAGATGTTATTACACAATAAAACATCTGGTACCAGCAGACCATTTACTTTTTTTCTCATTTGACAAAGCAAGGGTTCAATAGCCAAAGAGTACAGCAGTCCCGACAAAGGACACCCTTGTCTAATACCCCGCTTCACCTCTATCAGTCTATTGAGTCCTCCTGCAACCTTGACCAAACAGGACACATTAGGGTAAAGGAGTTTTACCCATGAAATGAACCTTTCACCCATCCCAAAAGCTTCCAGTGTTTTCAAAAGATAAGAATGGTCCACTCGATCAAAAGCTTTCTCTTGATCTACTGAAAACAGGCCAAAATTCAGGTCATAAACCTTTCCCAGATCCAAAACATCCCTTATCAAAAATAGATTATCTTGAATCGTTTGCTCTGGGATACAATATGATTGATCCTTATGAGAGATTGACGATATGCAATTCTTTACTTTATTTGCTAAACATTTAGATAAAATTTTAAAGTCGGTGCATAAAAGTGCCACAGGTCTCCAATTTTTAATTAAGCTCAAGTCTCCTTTCTTTGGCAACAGGGTGATAACTGCCCGGCGACAGCTTTGCGGCAGCTCACCTTTCTCCAAACTCTCCAACACCACCACATAAAAGTCCCGGCCAAAAAGTCTCCAAAATTTTCTGTAAAAGTCAGCATTCAGACCGTCAATTCCTGAAGGCCTGAAGTCATCTGACCCACAGCCTCAGTAAGGTCCTGCATTGTGATCCAGGAGTCCAGATCCTCCTTTTCCTCCGGGGACAGCTTCGGGAGGCCTTGATGAAGCAGTGCAGCCTGTTGCACATCCACTTCATCTGCTTTAAAAAGTTCTCCATAAAAACGAACCACCTCATCACAGATTTTAACAGGGTCTGTTGTCAGTCCTCCATTTAAAAGGGTTACACAACACATCTCCTTTCTTTGTGTTACTTTTCTTTCCAAATTAAAAAAGAACTTAATAGGAGCATCTATATCATTGATCATCAAAAAGCGTGCTCTAACCACGGCCCCCTTTACCCTCTCGTTTAAAATGGATGCCAGATTTCTCTTTTTTTCATTAAGATCCTGCCGTAACCCACTATTGTTCATATTAATCATCTCATTCTCCAAATGACCAATTTCCTTTTCTAAGTCCACAACAGCCCTTCTGTTCTCAGCAGTCCTAAAAGCTGAGTACTGTTGACAAAAGTTCCTTACTTGTGCCTTCCCCACCTCCCACCAAAAGCTTAGGGATTCAAAACTTTCTTTTTTCCTCCCTCCACTTTTGCCAGAAAGTCTCAAACTTCATACAAAATAAATTATCTTCTAACAGTTTTGTATTAAATTTCCAATAAAAATTATTTTTTGAAATTCTTTTAAAAAAGAAATCTAAAACAATTAAATGATGATCTGTAAAACCAACCGGGACAATCGCAGACTTTAAAACCTTGTGTCTCACACTTTTTGGGATATAAAATCTGTCAAGCCTCGCTGCACACACAGTATTAAGTGCACTCTTGACCCATGTATACTGTCTCACATTGGGGTGCTACTCTCTCCAAACATCACAAAGATTAAACTGGGGTAAATGTTGCTTAAGGACGTTTGCGGAGTTAAAATGAGGCTCATCACCATTTCTGTCCAAAGTAAAATCAACTGTGCAATTCCAGTCTCCTCCTAAAACAATAAAACATCAGAATCTACCCATTTTTGTAGTTTCTGATGCAACTGTTGAAATAAAAAAGCTCTACTTGTCCCTACATTTGGAGCATAAATATTTAAAAAGACATAAGATGTCCCTGAAATTTCCACATTCACTATTAAAAACCGTCCTTTCACAACTTCCTCAATATTCAATAATTTAACATTAAGAAAATGTGAAAATAAAATTACGACCCCAGCACTAAAATTTGTCCTGTGGCTTAAAAAACACTCCCCTTCCCACCAACACTTCCAATCAGTTTCATCATCTACATCGCTATGAGTCTCTTGTAAGAAAAGTACATTTAATCTTTTTTGCTTTGCAATCTCTGCCACTAAGCCCCCTTTCCCCCCATCTCTGCCACCATTAATATTGAGTGAGCCAATAGTTAAAATTTCCATGAGAGAAAGGTAAAAAAGGAGAAACCATAAAAGGACACCGTAAAAGCAGGAAGAAGTAAAATAAAAGTGCCGACAACCCATATAATTCCCAGTTATAGAAGTGGCCTTCACCTTTCTAACCGCTGAGCAGTGTTTCTTCAACCTAAATCTCTTTTGACTAGGAAGCTCAGCCATACTAGTAGTACTCATTATGTGTTTCACCGACCGCATGAATTTATCTGCATCAGGAAAAAAAATTAAGAACATTAACGGTTTTCCCTTTTGTTGCGTCTAGGAAACCATTAATTTCTTCAAACAAATAATACACAGATTAACTGTCTTGACTAACCACACTTCCCGAAATAATAGAAGAATCTGACATTTCACCTTCATCCTCCTGCACATTTTCAGATTGTTTACTCATGCAGTCCATGTCCGCTGCCTCTGCTGGTTTATCATCCCCGGGGCTGACAGCGCACGGACTGGGATCCACCGTAGGCTCATCTACCGTAGTAGCTTTATCTGAATCATTATTCCCTGGAACTGAACTGTTTGCAATTTTCCCTTTTTCCGATCAGATGACTGATCATTTAAACACTCAGATTCCGCTATTATGTCTGATTTATGTTTACCTTCAGCTCTTTTTCCTTTAACCGTTTCCAAAATAAATTTGGCATATTCACTAGTTCCCTCCAAGGGATCGCTGTGCTTAATTTGCCCTTCAGGTTGGCCCACTGGCTCTGCCGGCTTCTCGCCTGCCGGCGCAGAGGACTGAACCTCGGCCTGATCATTGGGCCTGCCCTCCGGACTGTCTTCACCCTGTTTATCGGCTTCTGCCGCATGCATGGATTCACTGCTAAGCCTATCGAAATTATCTGCAACATTATCAGTCCGTTCGCCAGCATTTTCACTGGAGCCACTTTCCTTACTATGTGGAAAAGCTCGCTTTAAATGCCCAATATCACCGCATTCAAAACACCGTAAGCTATCCGTACTAGCAAAGATCATGTACGATCCTTCGCCATGCCTAACCCGAAAAGAAATGTCAAGCGTTTGTGAATCTGCATTTAAAAACATATAAACCTGTCGCCGAAACGACATGATATGTTTCAAATTGGCATTTTTGCAGCCCAGCGGAATTGGTTTCATTAAACCTGCAATTTTTCCAAAGCGAACGAGTTCTCTTTCAATTATTTCATTTTTAATAAATGGTGGGACATTTGAAACAATTACCTTAGTGGCTGGAGCAGCAAGTGGAGTCACTTGTACAAATACTCCATTAACCCAAATACCACTAACAACAATTTTCTTTACTAAGTTAACTAGTTTGAGAAAGACAACAACCGCCTTATTCATCCTTGAGGCCGAAAAATATTTTCGCCTCCTACCTGCTCAGCTATCGCAACCAACACATCCTCCACGAACGTACCACTGTCCGTGACACACCAAACCCCATTACTCAGAGACAGAGTCTCCCCTTGTTGAGACGCCATTTCGGCGTCTACAACCACTAAACCTACCCTACGCTACCCTACCCAAACCCTCCTCCCCTCCCACGAGCAATAAACAAATAACTAACTAAAAATAAACTAAAGAAACAAAACAGAAAACAACAGTTTAGAATCAGTATAAAAAAGAAAGAAAGAAATAAGTAAAGAAAAAAGAGTAAATTTTTACTCAGTGCGCCCTCTCACCACACAACCTCCACCTCAGAGAGAGACTTTTTTGACTATTTATGTTTCCTTATTAAAACGTTAGACAAACCACTCAACCCTTAACCACAAACCCCACCCCTATTTACAGCCCTCCCCCGCCCACCTCAGAAAGTAAAAAAGAGACAAAAGGTGCACAAAAAACTAACAGAATAAGAAAGCGACACACTACAGCTCCAACAACCTAAAAGAGTTACAATCTCATCATCCACTACCATACAAATTGCTCCACCAATACACCACATCCGTGTGAACAGTTCCACATTGTGCATCATTTTATAAAATTCAAACTCGATCCTAAAGCGCGCAGAGACATAACCCTTAAACAGCTGAGCTGCATTTGTTGAGCCCTCACCCCGCAGCATGTTCCTGCGTGTGACCCAGATTGCCAATTTAGCTTGACCATACAAAAAATTAAGCAGTACGATGCGGTACCGACGCTGCACGTTATACTTAGGCCCGCAAACAAAATCCCCCACAGAAAACCTGACCCCCAGCCGTGCACACACTGTTTCTAACAAGAGAAATAAACTCCTCAACCTTTCACAAGAAACAAATAGGAGCATCATTGTTTCCCGGTCAGTACAGAAAGGTCAGCCGTCTTCTACCCTTTGGTCCACACGGGCCACCCTCCACCTGTACCCTCCACCCTCCACCTGCACCCTCCACCTCCACCTGTACCCTCCACCCTCCACCTGTACCCTCCACCCTCCACCTCCACCCCGCCATTGTTCGCGCAGCCAGCTCATCCTGCCACTGATGTTCCGTCCTGGACTGCAAGACTCTCATGTGTCGGACCTTCACACAAACCACATACAGGTCGCAAGCCATATAGATTATTTCCTTATTTCCTTTTCTTTGTTATCCAAAACAAAAAAGGCAGTATTTGAAGACAAACTAAAATCTGATCACCAACTTATTTCACTTCATTTAGAACTAACTGAATGTCCACGAGGACAGGGATACTGGAAATTTAATCAAAAGTTACTAGAAGATCAGACATTTGAAGACGGTACAAAAGAATTTATTACAGATGTTTTTACATGTAATATATGATCAGCAGACCCTCTTATTATATGGGATACATTTAAATGTGTCTTTAGAGGCCACGCGATTCAATTTGCCTCACAAAAGAAAAAACAATTAAGATTAAATGAACAAAAAATTGAAAAAGAAATTGAGATGCTAACATCGCTACTTAACAGCTCAGAAGCAACTCTGGATGTGGCTGACAAACTGGACCAAAAACAAAAAGAATTTGAACAACTAATTTATGACAGGTCAACTATAATGCATCATAGGAATAAAGCAGAATGGATGGAGAACGGTGAAAAATGCAATAAATTACTTTTAAGTCTCCAACATAGAAATTTGGCAAAGAAAAATATATAGAGGTTAAAAAGGAATGATGGGGCAGTTCTTACTTCACCTATAGATATTCTGACTGAAGGAGAGAGCTATTTTACTGAGATCTTCTCCTTCCAGTCATCACCTGCTCCACTACATAACATTGATTGTCATCTGTTTTTCCCTAGTAATCAAGTTAAATTATCGGAGGAACAGAAAGTAACTTGCGAGGGTCTAATTACGGAAACTGAACTCTATTATTCAATTATGTACTTTCAACGGGGGAAAGCGCCAGGATTGGATGGTATTCCAATAGAAGTGTACCAAACTTTATACGAACAGATTAAAAACCCCCTACTTACAAGTTTTAATTTTTCATATGACAAAGGTATTCTCACAGGGACTCAGCAGGAAAGTGTAATCTCTCTGCTCTTAAAACAAGAAGCTAGTGGTCACTATAAAGATCCGGTTCACTTAAAAAACTGGAGACCACTTTCTCTTCAGTGTTATGATGCTAAAATATTAGCTAAATGCATAGCGTTGCGTACAAAAAATGTTCTACCTGATTTTATACACCACGACCAGTCTGGTTTTATACAAGGACAAAATATTGCAAATAACATAAGACAATTACTCGAAATTATTGAACACCATGATAAAACAAAGAAACCAGGTTTAGTTTTTATAGCAGACTTTGAGAAGGCCTTTGATAAAATAAGATGGGATTTCATTTACCAATGTTTAGAATTTTTTAATTTTGGTGAGTCTCTAATGCAGTGGGTGAAAGTTATGTACAATAACTCAATCTCCAAAATTATACATAATGGTTATATTTCAAAACCCATTGCCCTTTCAAGGGAGGTAAAACAGGGCTGCCCGTTATCACCATATTTATTTACGTATTTATTTATTATGGCAATAGAAATACTCGCTATAAAAATACGAACAAATAATAATATCAAAGGCTTGGAAATGCAAGGCCTAAATATAAAAACATCAATGTATGCTGATGATACAATTTTTCTACTGAGCCCCCCGCCATACATCGCTACAGAGCCTTACAAAAGACCTGGATGACTTTTCGTACCTATCTGGGCTGAAGCCAAATTATGAGAAATGCCAAATATTGAGGCTTGGTTCCCTGAAAAATAGAAATTTCACTCATCCATGTAATTTACCAATTCATTGGACAGATGGATTGGTCAATGTATTTGGTATACACATCCCAGAAAATATGAGTGAAATTTCAATGATTAATTTTAATAAGAAATTGAGTAAAATCGAAAAAATTCTGCTGCCCTGGAAAGGGAAATCTCTGACCATTTATGGCAAAATAACTTTAATTAACTAATTAGTTGTATCCCAGTTTACATACTTATTTATGGCATTACCAACCCCTAAAGAATCATTCTTCAAAATATATGAACAGAAGATATTCAAATTTAAATGGAATGATAAACCTGATAAAGTTAAACGTACATATCTCTACAATGATTATGTATCTGGTGGGCTAAAACTCTTTAACTTAAAAGCTTTAACTCTTTCACTGAAGGCTTCCCTTATTCCAAAATTCTACTTCAATCCAAACTGGTTTTCTAGCAAATTACTTAAAAGTGTCTTTTGATACTTGATAAAGGCTTCTCTCCATTTCTGCAACTTAAACCAATGCATTTTGTATAATTAATGACATGTTTTCTGGTGTCTCCACTTTTTTGGAAGAAGCTCTACAAAGTTGGTTACAATTTCAGTTTCACCCACCAGAAAATGCAGAACAAATTCTACAACAAATAATATGGTTAAATTCTAATATGTTTGTTGATAGAATGATGATTTTTTTTTGGAAACATATGTCAGATATAGGTATTATTTTTATAAGGGATATAGTGAATGAGGTTAATAAACTCATGTCCTACAAACAATTAACTAGTTTTTATGGAACAGTCTGTACACTGCAACAATATAATCAACTTATTGGAGCTTTACCAAGTGCTTGGAAATCAAAAATTATAAAAGGAACAGGAGGGAATTTAGTCTGTCGGCCTCATATGAAAATGGTAAATTGGTTAAAGAGACTAAAGATCAACAAACATACATACACATTTTATTTAAGAATAAAGCACTTAGTCGCAATACCATACAGGATTCTTGACAGTTGGGAAAATATGTTAGATACACCAGTCCCATGGAATCAAGTTTTCAAAATCCTTTACAGAACATCACTTGATCCAAAGATTAGATATTTTCTGTCAGGAAGAAGTGGAGTCAGTAGACCATTTATTTTGGTACTGTCCTTTAATAGCCTTATTTTGGATAAAGGTACAAGGCTGGACATCTCAGTACAACAGCATACAATTAGATTTATTTAAAGTGGTAATCCATAAGATTTGAATTGGTTTGTTTAAACTGACATCTTTGGCAGTAAACTGTAATTGCAGGTGCGCTTCTGGACCTCATTTCCCATAACTCTTGTCGAGACCCTACAGTGTCGCCTGTATGACGTTGGTAAATTGACGGCTCTTACCAGTTCCACGCCTCCTCAACTCTCATGCAGACGGGAAAGATGCTTTTTGACACGGCAGTTGAACTCAATAAAAGTAAAAATTTTGTGACGTTAGTCATCCATTAGCGTCATCTCATTCCAGTAACATGTTAGGCTATTATGATAAATCGATTAACTTGAAGGGCTGCCAACTCTCAAGCATTCACCGTGAGAATTTGTGCTTCATTCACATTCCTGTGCTGTAGTCAGTAATTATTCAATCAACGAAATGCGTGTGTTTCACGATCATTCAAATTGTTGAAATTAAATAAGACCATTTGAAACATTTTTATGCAATTCCACTGCTTCCAACCCGAGTGAAGAAAAGCGCGAGAATTCCGGAATCATTATTGTTCTCATATTAATAGTGGCGAAATCCACCGTAACACATGTGAAACTGATAAACTTCAATGCGCAAGGACTTCAATTCCACCTGAGACTCTCTACAAACGGTCTGATAGAATAATTTCTGACTACAGCACGGGGACGTGAATATGTCGTTTAAACTCAAGCCGAATATGTGAAAGTTGAGAGCCCTGTGTAAATAATGAAAACGGTAGTTGGTTAACAAGTAATGTTATAACTTTTTTTTTTAATAAAAATGATTTGTCGAGGCGGCTCACGTAGCTTTTTTCCCGTTTGCTTCCTGAAATTACGTTATAATTTTAGTTTCAGTAGTAGCCTCAACAGAGACTCAGCTAACGTTAGTTTCTACTGTGCACAGTATAGCAACACAGTATGGTATTTGCCATTGGGTAGACGTCAGGGGATTCAGTAGCGGTACTTTCCGCTTCTTGGAAGGCTGCATTTTTAACGGTCCTCCCTTAATTCCATCCGTAAAACTGACATATAGTGTAAGGGACCATTTAGATTTAGGGTTAGGGGATAGAGCCAAGGTTCAGGTTAGGGAAAGTACCGCGACTGGTTCCCTTCTGACGTCTACCTTGCCATTGCTTCTCCCGGGGTTCCTTACTTCCTTCAAGCTAGCTTGCGGCTCCTCCTACCCTCTGGACCGACCAAACACTGCTTACTGACGTAAAAAGCGTCGCTAGATGTGCGCCTGTATTTGAATATAGCGTGGGAATGTCGCCACAGACACACTTTAGCTGGCAAAGAATGAAATACAAGTGCTTTCATCAGTGGGTTATGGGCCCAATCATCGTTGTTTTATCCCCCCTCTTAGATAGACACTGACTTAACAGACAGTAACGAAACAGAAATCTTATGTATTACCACTTTAAAGTATTAGTGGGTGATGTAACAAAAGGAACACATGAAATCTGTAATATAATTGTATATTTAGCAAAAACATTTATTTTCGGGTTGACATCTGTGGAGGCATTAAGAATTGAGAAATTCAAAAATTTTGTCAAGTATTACAGTAGAATTGAGTGTGTGACGGCCCATGAGACAGGACTTGAAATTTATGCCAAAAGATGGGATATAGTAAGGGAGGCTGAAGGTTGGGAATAATGAAGGATGGAAAAGATGAGCTAATAACTACTAATGCAAAAGGTAGAAAAGCATGGTGAATGTAATCATTATTGTATTGCATTTCTATTTTTTGATTTATTTATTTTAATGTTTGTGCATGTGTGTGTGTTTTGTTTTGTTGGGTGACGTAGGAGGACTCGTACACAATTATATAACTGACTGAATTAATAAAGTTGTCCTCCAAAGCAACCCCCAACACTGGTGTGGAGAGGCAGAAGCCTCCCCTCCACCTCCTGCCCCTCCTTTACTGCTGCTGCCACTCTGAGCACTGGGAACTGGGCCCGCTCTCCCTCCTGTGCTTGTGGTGTCACTGTCCCCTCCAGCTCAGGCAGAGCCTGCTGTATCTCCCCTAGCAACCGCTCCCGTACGCTGATAGGGTGCATCCCAGTACGCTCCGCTAGCTTCTGTGCTGAGATCAGTCCGCACCCCCCTCGACACCCTCGTAGCCTGATGCACTGACCCCTGGGACTTCTACCCCCTGCAGCCGCCGCCGCACCATTGCCAGGAACGGTTCAACAGCCAGGGTATATAGCAGCCCTGACAAAGGGCAACCCTGTCTTATACCCCTGCCTTATACTCCTGTCTTATACCCCTCTCTTATACCCCTGCCTTATACCCTCTCTTTTATCCCTGTCTTATACACCTGCCTTATGCCCCTCTCGACCTGAACCGGTCTGCTCAGCCCTCCCCCTACTTTGACCAAACATGAAGCTCCTGTACAGCAGCCAAACAAGAGCAATAAAATTATTCCCGACTCCAAAGTCCACCGCAGCCTCCCTCATCTCCCTGGGATCTGATGTAATCCGCCCATCCGGGAGACTGAGACAGCACATCTGCCTCTTTCGCCCCTCTTGAGCAGAACTACCACTCCTGCGCTCACATCTCCATGGATAGTGGCCGCATCTCTGTTCTCGTCCTTCTCGATTTAAGTGCCGCCTTTGATACTGTAGACCACCATATTCTTCTTCGTAGGTTAGAAAAATTAGTTGGTATTTCTGGACTTGCCCTTTCGTGGTTTAAGTCTTATCTGTCTGATAGATCTCAGTTCGTCCAGGTAAATAACAAATGTTCAGAGTATTCCGAGGTAAACTTTGGAATACCTTAAGGATCTGTTCTGGGCCCTTTGCTTTTTTCTTTATAAACGCTTCCCCTTGGAAATATCATAAATAGACATGATGTTAAATACCATTGTTATGCAGACGACACGCAGCTCTACATATCCTTTAAGCCGGGTGAAAATGATCCAGTTACTAGATTAGAGATGTGTCTTTAAGCTGTTAAAGCTTGGATGACGCAAAATTTTCTTTCACTAAACCCAGATAAGACTAAAATATTGGTACTGGGTTCCAAATCTCTTAGAGACTCATTCATTAAGTTTTCTCTTAACTTAGATGGCCTCTCTGTTTCTGCCAAAGCTGTTGTTTTAAAAACCTTGGAGTGACCCTTGATTCAGAACTCTCTTTCCAGGCTCACATCAACAATATCATTTAAGTGGCTTTTTTCCATCTTCGAAACTTATCTAAACTCAGAAAAATGTTGTCCCTTCAGGACGCTGAAAAAATGGTTCACGTATTTGTGTCCTCTTGGCTAGACTATTGTAATGTCTTACTGTCTGGTTGCACTAGCTCGCCCCTGAAACGTCTTCAATTAGTGCAGAATGCTGCAGCTAGGGTTCTGACTAGGACTAAGAAATATGATCACATTAGCCCGGTGCTCAAAAATCTTCATTGGCTGCCTGGAAAATTTAGAATTGAGTACAAAATACTACTACTAACTTACAAAGCTTTAAATGACTTGGCCCCGGAATATCTTTGCAGTCTTCTCATTCCTTACTCCCCGCCAAGAATACTTTGTTCACAAGGTGCTGAGTACTTGAAAACTCCAAATATATCTGGAATTACAATTGGAGGCAGAGCATTCTCTTACAAAGTGCCAATTTTATGGAACAATCTCCCAAGACAGGCTTCAGACACACTCTCTGTCTTCAAGAGTAGGCTGAAAACTTATCTTTTTAGTCAAGCCAATAATTAGTTCATGATTAGTTATGTATAAACATTTATTTGGCTCTGGTGGGACTGACTACAACCTTGTTTTATGATGGGTTCACAAGATATTGGAAGCCAGTGTTAAGCAAATCCAAGTGGAACCGGTGGCACTGAGCATGCATTAACGGTGCCAGTGGGGCTTGCTACAGCCTTAGTCACCGGGGAGGTCCATACGGTACTGGTGGTAGTGTTAAGCAAATCCATGTGGAACCGGTGGCACTGAGCGTGCATTAACGGTGCCAGTGGGGCTTGCTACAGCCTTATTCACTGGGGAGGTCCATATGGTACTGGTGGTAGTGTTAAGCAAATCCATGTGGAACCGGTGGCACTGAGCATGCATTAACGGTGCCAGTGGGGCTTGCTACAGCCTTAGTCACCGGGGAGGTCCATATGGTACAGGTGTTTAGAAAATCAAAAGTGATCTTGCAGCCTGGTGTAAGTGTAGGGCCTCTGTGCTGCAGGAAGTGGATGGAGGGGTGTTGACTGTTTCCTGACCAATTGTTCCTAAATTCTTACTTGGCACATGACACAGGACTTTATTTTTATTAATATGCAGTAGTTTTATCCAGTGCCTCGCCCCCCTTTTTTCCGTGTCTCTTTCCGAGTATCTTTCTGTCCGCTACCCTGAGTCCTGGACCGTCCGAGCCCTGTCCCTCACCATGAGTGCTGGCTGCTGCTGTCCTGATCCGGTCCTGATCCAGTTCTGCACCATCCTCGGCATGCCACTTCCTGGAGCTACTGATGCCACGGTGTAGATGGACTTTAATGGAACTCTACTGCCATTTTATTCTATTTTGCTTTATCTTGTTATTAATTAGCTAGCCCGCGGAGGATGGGCTTCCCCACTATAGCCGGGTTCCTCCTGAGATTTCTTCCCACTGGGGAGTTTTTTCTCACCACTGTATGAGGATTTTTCTCCCTACTGGGTGTTTTTTGCCTCATTTGCTGTAATGGGGAATAGGCTGGGCACTGCCCTTTCATTATTTAATCTCTCACAGTAAAGCGTATTTGTGACAGTCTCTGTGAAAAGCGCTATACAAATAAATTGAATTGAATTGAACATTCGTACCATGGCTAAGCACATATTTCCCTTTCCACCACATACCCCAATCAGCCTCATTACTTTTACCTGAGTGAGTCTCCTGAAGGAGAGCAATATCAAGAGACTCGTGCATCACCAATTCTGAGAACAAACTCCTTTTCAAATTGTCTCTGGCGCCATTTATATTAAGGGAGCCTCTTCTTAACTCTTCCATAAGAGAGAGTGGGAAAAGAGAACAGCCGGTAAACCGCAAGAAGAACAACACCGAAGCGTGCGACCCAAACGACCAAAACATACTTTATATCATTGTTTTCCGCACTACTGTGGCCCACTTCTTCAGCCGAAACCTTTTTTTGGAGAGAGCGTACGCAAATCCGCCTTCTTTGATGGCGATTTTACGCACCTTAAAAACTTATTCCCATCTGGAAAATAGTCAGATAAAACCACCGACTAACCTTTTGTTTCCATCAAAAATTTTGCTATTTCTTTGGCCCGTCATTGACCCGTCTCCCACTTGACTAGCCGTCATCTCCGATACCGAAAAGGAATCAGAAAACATGCCGTCATCTTCCTCCATCACCCCTCCTCCAAACCAATAGTACAAGGCCTCTTTTCCTGCTCCTCAGTCCCCTCCTCTCGTATCACTGCGGGAAGATCCCCGGGGAATCACGCCTCAACACACCCCTCCGTTCGCCTCTCTCCCCCCAAACCCGAGGACTCCAGCCCTACAGCACTGTTTTCCCCTGCTGAGCACACTGTACTAGGTGCAGTTTCAGCCAGGCCCGGCGCTAGAACAGGGAACTGGGGGGGCACAGACATGTCCCTTTATGACAATTAGGATAGTCCTGGCTAGTTCTCAATCATTTTCCTTTATTGACGCGTTTTCCAATTATTGTAATTGGCAACTGAAGACACAGTTTCTCTCCATATGCGATCTAACAGCGATGAAATCATGGGGTAAATTCAGTATAACTGAGAATTAGGGTGGACAAAACATCCGTTTTAAACAGTTATTAGTCCTGACCTGTTCTCAGTCATTTTCATAATTAACAAAAGGTTCACTCCGAGAGCACTCCACACTTAGCAGGTGCTGCTTGTTCTCCCCAATTAGCAAAGACGACAATCATTCATCTGGACGCGTATTTGCTGTATTTAGATCAACGTTATTCAAAATTACTCTCGGTATTGAGTGAAAAAAAGTGGCACTCGCCAGTGAAATAGGCTATAAAAAGCAAGCAGCTCAAGCTATTTGCGCAGGTATGCAATTTTGAATTTTTGTGCGTGTGTGTGTGTGTATATATGAGTGCATTTGACTGAGTTTGTGTATGTGATTGTGTGTGTGTGTGTGTGTGTGTGAGTGTAAGTGTATGTTTGTATGTGAGTGTGTGTGTGTGTGTGTGTGTGTGAGTATGTGCGTGTGCTTGCATCTAAGTGGGTGTATATTACCACGTGTCTCTGTATTTGTGTGCGTATGAGTGCCTGTGTGTCTGCAAAATTTCACTCATATATTTTACGCTGGTGTTGAATCTTATTAAATTGAAGACTGGAACTCAATGAGGACAGGAATAGAAAAGCGGACACTTGTTGCTTTAAATTTCATTGTTTAATGAAGCTCATTGTTTGTAATGAGTTTTGAGCCAAATGTATTCAGCAATAAGATATGCAAATTCATGCAACACTACTCAATTTTAAAAAATTCACGTAAATGCAAAGACAAACCGAATTTAAAAAATGGCCCCAGTGAGCCCTTAAATGGCCCCTGTGTGAATTTTCACGAGGGCTATTTTTTTTCTCCAGATCTTGAAAACAGCCCTCATGGGAAAAAAAATTATTTTTTACCCTGATTCCAAGGTGTCTGTAACACAAACCTAGGCTCCATCTGTGACTATTTTAGTGATACAAGTCATTGAATTTTCACGTGGTCAAATTTGACCATCGAAGGTCAATATGAAGGTCACCGAATGAAACTTCATACATGACTTCCTATATGCCTCTAATACAAACCTAAGCTCTATCTGCAATAGTTTTGGTGAGAGAAGTCATTTAAATTTCACTATGTGAAGTGTGACCTTTGAAGGTCACTGAGGCAGTGTTTCCCATTCATGACCCAGACCAGGGGTGGGCAACGCCGGTTCTGGAGGGCCGGTGCGTGAGCAGGTTTTTATTTCTATTGTTATGGCCCCAATTTGTTATGGCGTCAATTTGTTATGGCGTAGCGGACAGCAAGGGATGACAGACAAAATTTTAAAACTTTAACAGATTTAATTAAACAAACACTTTGAACTAATCTACAATCTACTCAACTGAACAAGATTGAAATAAAAAAAAATATGAGATATTTCCAGTCCCTTGGTATTTGAGATGGGGCTGCTATGTTGCGATGTCCTGGGACAGGAAAATGCTCCAACACAGGCAAAAATCCACAAAAAGCTTCACAGGTCTTGAAAAGAGTGACAGGTCTGGTCAAATGTATCCTTCCACAATTTCTCCTTGCAATTTCTTCTACTACCTTTCACTCTCTCAATTTTTCTCCTTATATACTCTTTTCCAGCCCCCTCCCACCTTCCAGACTTTCTCCACTTCTCTGGGACATTCCCCTCTGAGGCATGCCCAGGACATGCCCCAAAACCTAGCTCCAGACTGGGCTTAACAAAAAAAAATTGTCAATACTGCCATCTAGTGGCTTTTTTTTTTTTTCCACATTACACTGTCAATTACCCTGACTAATTGAGCTAAGTGATTGGATTCAAAAACATAGATTTCTGCATAGATTTGATCAAACAAAAGTGTTTTATGAAAGGAGACAAGAACAGTCTTTCGTGATCATGAATGGTAATTTAAAGAAATGCAGCAGAAAAGTAAGATTTCATAAATAGTTTGCTTAATTAAGATAATCATCTAATTAAAGCCCAGAATTTGGAGTGAAAACCAGGGAAAGATACGGCCCTTGTTGCCCACCTCGGATCTAGACTGTGGTGGCCTGCCATCGTCTAATTTGTCCCACCATAGTTTCATAATGACCCGAAAATAATTTTTTACTTTTCATAATAACATAAAACTCTGGAAGGTTATTTTGCACTATTGCCTCAATAATGCATCTCTCACTACCAGTCTGTCAGCCCCTCGCACCCCATGCTGTACGCGCGTGCTCACGCCACGCCCATGGCGCACGGTCATCATACATCCAGGCACCATGGATGCATAACACGCACACGCGCTAGAATATTGCTGGCTGCAAACCTGCAAAATCTACTCAGCGAGCCCCAGAACCGTGCCATGATACGACCAAGAGTATAAGATTCTGTTAATCACATAACTGAATTTTGTAATTTAAAGGGGACCTATTATGCTATTTTTCAAAGTTTATATTTTGGTCTTTGACTCCCCTCGAGTACTCCTGATCGCGCAAAGTAAAAAAAGGGTACTTATTTCGCTCATACTGCCATCCTCAAAAAACCCCATTTGTAGTCCATAGTAGTCTCTGCCTGAAACGCCTTATTGGGCTGGCTCTTCCGCTATGGCCCCCACTCCCCGTGTGCCCACTATCTTCTGACTGGCCAGCTCTGTGGAGGGCGGATCTAGGCGGGACGAGGCTGCAGAACGCAGTTTTCCTGGTCCGGCTTCAAAGTGAAACTGACGCGTCTCCCGAAGGAATCGACGGGCATATTCTGCAATCTAATGCAGTACATGTGTATAGATCTAATGAAATTAACTTGTTCTAATAAACGCAATGGCGAAAGTGGAGGACGCAGTGCGAAAGTGTGGCAGTTCAAGCACGAATTTGCTATCGGCAACAGTGGTGAGTACAGCGGTTTTTCTACTCTAGCTAGGATGCAGGTGTAACCTAGGGAAAGCAAGAATCCACCACATCTAGACACATTTGTAGAACGGGTCGACATGCCCAAGTGTAGACCGGAGACCGTAGAAATCCGGTGGAAACTTGGGCAGTGAGGAGCAGCTAAAAGTGGACCAACAGGCTTATGGACTGCTTCGGTGTGTATGAGGACCTGCTGGTTCGTGTGCATAGCTGTGGTGTGTTGTTAACGTGGAGAAACAGCTTTCGTGCTGGTATATGCCGGAGGGGCGAAAGCTCCAGGCTAAACGGCCTTTTCGGAAATTGCTCGTGGTCATGGTTTACTTATTGCTTCGGAATGACCAGCTTTTCCTTGCGGAAAATGGGCGCAATATGGTAGTGTCCGAGGGCTAGCTAGAGCTCCGGTTTGTCATGAACATAATACAGGTTTTACAGACCTTAAGTTCCGTCTGCGTGAACCGTTGCTTATGTGGAGCTAGCGAATCGATCACTTTGACAGGAAAGAAATACCTATGTAATCTCCGCCTTTTTCGGCTTTTTATTAGCCCGACAATTTCTAAATTGGGATGAAATTATGTCAAGGTAGTGCAGAGAAATCATTTGTAAACCGGTAGAGCTTCTGCGTTTCGCATTGCTTTCTTGGTAGCACCAGAGAGCATGCTCAGACATTTGTGAAGTATCCTGCTGATCCCGGTCATGGATAAGTGAAGCGATCACTAACTGTAGTGGGTACAATCGGGCAACGTTATGATGAAACTACCACATTGATGCTTCCCGAAGTAACACAAGCATACCGATCAGAATTACTGCATATAACTTAACCAGGAGCATTTTTAATTAGCACGGCACACAAACTAACATGCAGTAGCCGGTAACTGAGCGGTCATAACCACAGAGACAAACCCTTGCAGTACAGGTTTTACAGATAGCAAGTTCCGTTACCGTGGACAGTTGTACCAAGCATCCAAATTACAAACAAGTATAAAAAAGTTAGCTTCAAATGAGGTTTATGTTCACACACCTTCTGTAGAATTTCCCCTGATATCACTCTTGCATATTTAGGACACAAACATTAGCAACAGTAACTTGGCTACGTTAGCTGCTGTGCTACAGCCACAATCAACTGGCTATCACGTCAGGTTGGCTTATGCAGTAAAAGCAATTTACAGCTTCTGTGTCTGTGAGTCACGGACAGTCGCGACCAATACAGGCTTTATCTTCAGATATATTACAAAGCCTGCGTTTGAGGTCAGTTGTTAGTGCTAACTATCGCTAGCGGTCCTGCTAGCCACCCGTAACACGTTAGCTTCACTAGCATTATTTGCTGTTATATCGTTACTTACAGCTTGTGGCTCCGAGCGCTTGATCGATGCAACTGCTTCAGGTTTGAGAAGCAGCTGAAACGCTTATCCTGTGTTGAATTATCCTTTATTGACAAAGCTGTCTTTGGTGAAATGCTGAACACAAACTGCTAACGTTCCCTTTGGCTGTGGCTGTTTGCTGCCAGCAAACAAAAAAAGCTACCCACTGATTTCTGGTGGCATTGTCTTTTGGAAGAAAAATCCGCGTCCAAAAGTAAACGGACAAGCAGCTTTAGGAGAGATACTGACAAAATTGCACCTCAAATGATCTGCGGTTCTTCTTTTGTATTTCCAAAAGTGTAGACGCTACTAAGGCATAGTATGATCTGCCGTTGTTAGTGCCTGCTAGAATAGTTTCCGGTGTGGGCAGGTCCAGCGCAGTGGTTGGCTCTGGCTAGGTCTGGACTAATTGGACGGCACAACCTGACGTCAGGTTTTGCCCAGATCTCGCGAAGATCTCGGGAGGAGCTGTTCAGAGAGGAAATTACGCTCACAAAATCACGTTCTTGGATTACGGCAAAACCCCTGTATCTTATGTTTAGAAACTTTTCAGAGGTTGAGCATGGACAACCAACATCATAACATAACTAATATGTATTAAAAGAAGGATCAGCATAATAGGTCCCCTTTAATAGAAATGTAATTTCCATTAGTGCCCATTGTATGTTAGCTTTGAGCTAACTCCATCGCTGTGCTAACTTTGGCAGTCATTAAGTCACAGACATGCGCAGTAGAACTAGCAACAGTTTGTAAATTCAGTCAACTGAGTTGGTGGCTAATGTTAGCTCGCTAGCTAACAACGTAATCTTGCAAAATGGTTATAAAATACAACCCCAGTTCCGAAATAGTTGGGACAAAGTGTAAATTGTGAATAAAATCAAAACGCAATGACTTTCAAATCACTCCAGCCAGTATTTTATTCACAATAGAACAGAGATAACATAGCAAATGTTGAAACTGAGAAATTTTACCATTTTATCCACAAAATGAGCTCATTTAAAATTTGATGGCTGCTACAGGTCTCAAAAAAGTTGGGACAGGGGCCTTTTTACCATGGTGTAGCATCCCCTCTTCTTTTTAACACAGAGTGGAGGCGTCTGGGCATTGAGGAGACAAGTTTCTTGAGTTTATCCATTGGAATTTGATCCCACTCTTGTTTAATGCAGGCTTCCAGCTGCTGGAGAGTTTTGGGTCTCCATTGACGGACTTTTCGTTTAATTATGCGCCAAATGTTCTCAATCGGTGAAAGATCAGGACTGCAGGCAGGCCAGTTCAGCACACAGACTCTTCTTTTACGAAGCCATGCTGTTGTAATAGCTGCAGTATGTGATTTTGCATTGTCCTGCTGAAATACACAAGGCCTTCCCTGAAATAGATGTCATCTGGAGGGGGGCATATGTTGCTCTAAAACTTTTATATACCTTTCAGCATTCATAGTGCTTTTTAAAACATGCAAGTGTCCCACACCATATGCACTAATGCATCCCCATACCATCAGAGATGCTAGCTTTTGAACTGAATGCTGATAACAGGAGGGGTTGTCTTTCTCCTCTTCATCCCGCAGGACACAACGCCCATGATTTCCAACAAGAATGTCAAATTTGAACTCGTCTGACCACAGGACACTTTGCCACTTTGCTACAGTCCATTTTAAATGAGCCTTGGCCCACAGAACACAGCGGCGCCTCTGGATCATGCTCAACGATGCTTTTTGCGTGATAGAGTTTTAGGTGGCATCTGTGGATGGCATGGCGGACTGTGCTTACAGACAGTGGTTTCTTGAAGTATTCCTGGGCCCATTTAGTAATGTCAATGACAGAGTCATGCCAGTGAGTGATGCAGTGGCGTCTGAGGGCCCGAAGGTCACGGGCATCCAGTTAAGGTCTTCGGCCTTGTCCCTTACGTACAGAGATTTTTCCAGCTTCTCTGAATCTATAGATGATGTTATGTACTGTCGATGATGAGACCTTCATAGCCTTTGCAATTTGATGTTGAGGAACATTGTTTTTAAAGTATCGCACAATTTTTTTACGCAAGCCTTCTCAGGTTGGAGAGCCTCTGGCCATGAGAGACTCAGCCTCTCTAAGACATCCCTTTTATAGCCAATCATGTTACACACCTGATGCCAGTTAACTTAATTACTTGCTAAATTTTCTTTCAACTGATTCTTTTATATATTAATTGCTTTTTCGGCCCTTTTGTGCCTGTGTCCCAACTTTTTTGAGACCTGTTGCAGCCAGAAAATTTGAAATAAGTAAAATGTCTCAGTTTCAACATTTGAAATGTTATCTATCTTCTATTGTAAATAACATATCGGCTCATGTGATCTGAAAGTCATTGCATTTTGATTTTATTCACAATGTACACTTCGTCCCAACTATTTCGGAATTGGGGTTGTAGTACTGAGTGCACTTTAGCTCTCTAAGCAACGTGAGCTTAGTTATGTGAGCGGCACTAGACTATCTTTAACCAATATTTAACTAGCATTACACTTGGTATGAAGGTTTGCTTTGGAATGGAAAAAGAAAAGAAACCCGCGTCCTTTCTGTCGCAGGCTTTAGCAGCTGTGTGCAGCAGACTGAAGAAGAATACTGCTAGTTATAGTGTAAAAACTTTCCTCAAAAATTGCATGATTTGCAAGATTACGCGAGTGCGAACAGCAGTGCAAATGTCAACTTCTACGGTGTCCTTATTTCTGTAACGTCACCAGCTGGACAACTTCGCTCTCGAATCTCAAATATGCATTATCTCGTCAGGATTGTTACCGGTCAGAAAAAGACGAACTGTGGAAACTGGAAAGGTCGAGTGAAGTGGTTGTGCACAGCTTATTTTGGTAACACTTTATTTTGATGGTCCTTGGTAGATGCTCAACAGACAAGAAATAGCATGTTAGCGACACATGTTGACGCTCAACAAAGGTTGATTTGTAGACAGATCAATAGTGTGAACGAAAACATCATCATACTATCTACTGACTATCTTAGACATAACCTTAATATTTATGTTGACAATCTACATTGAAATGTTAAGAGACGCTCAAGAAACTTTCATGAAAGTATCAGTCAACATGTTATTGATATCAGCGGAGCATCTACAAACATAACCCTGTGTATTTACCTGATCATCTATTGACAATTTTTTGATAGTGAGTGTTGCATCATCAAGTACTGACTTCACTGGCAAATACTGATAAATTGCTCACTATGGATGAATGTTGATACAGGCACCACATTTACCTGATTATATATTCATATTTTGTTGATGGTCAGTTGATTGTTCCCCTGAATGTTCACCTAATCATCTGCTGGAACGTAATTCATAATCAGTTGCACATCTACAGGCGTCACATCGTATATTAACCTGATCATCAGTTGATGAACTGTTGATAGTCTATTGAGCGCCTCCAAGTATTAACCTGATCATCTGCTGATACTCAAGTTAAAGTTTCTTCAGCATCTATTAGCATCATACTGTAGATCGTCAACATAAGGATTAAGGTCGCGTGTAAGACACTTAGTAGACGGTGTGATGATGTGTTTGTTTATAGTATTTGAACTGTCTACAAATCATCCTTTGTTGAAAGTCAACCTTTATGTTGTTGACACGTTATTTCCTGTTTGTTGAGCATCTACAGATGGACCATCAAAATAAAGTGTTACCCTTATGTTAATAATATGTTTTAATACCAAAGCATTTTAGGCCATAAATGAGGACATTTGCTGGCATAAATCCTTTTAGCTTTTCGAGGTGGAAGTTTCTCTGCTCATGCATAAGCTGAATTAAATACAAGTTGTAAAAATATTTTCAGTTGTAAACTAGGCGAATATATCGGGGGGCGGGGGGGATATAAGTAGTGTAGCTCCTGGGATTTATAGCACAGCCGTAGGTTGGGTGTGAGAAAAAGAGGCGGTGAGGCTGGCGCGGAGCATAGCGTTAGCTGTGATGCAGAAGTGCAATGACTGTGTAGTTTAAGATGTTTGTCAGTGAATAAACTTCAAAAGACCAAAATCAAGTTTCTGTATCTTGTTTTCCACCTGCTGATTAATGTGAGAAAGTGGCTAGAGGTACATCTGCATCAGACCGCTGTGAAGTGTGGAGATCTGTTTCCAAACAACATGGTTAGGTTTAGGCTCTAAAAATGGTTGGTTATGTTTAGGGTTGGGGCTAGAATTAGGCTCAGGGTTAGGTTTAGGCACTGAAACTACTTGGTAAAGTTTAGGATTTGGACTGGGGTGGCCGTAAGGATGTCAGTACAACTTAGACCTGTAGTGTCTCAGTAAATGAGGTACAGTACTGGTAATAGCGACTGTCTTGAAGCCAATGACAGCCAGGTGCGATCCTTGAGAGACACTTCTCTTTCTCATATTTTCTGATGTGGTCAAATACTGTCGGTTTGGTCGAAATCTGGGGATTCCACGGCATCAAAACTGACACGAAAAGTTTCCTTTTCTCTATCTGTACCGACGCCCAGAGCTTCTGCCCAACGTTGCTTTATGACACCGAGGGCGTAAGATGGAAATGCCATCCCTATATCTTTAGGACGCTGGCTGTTGATTTGGCTCTGTTCCTTTAGCTGAAGTACCATAGATTCGGATATCCGTACCCGCAGCCACGGCCATAGACTGTATAAAAAGATGGACGAAGCAACCATGACGTCACCCATTGGTTTCAGCCACAGAACTAAAGAAAACACTAGAATGGACAACGTCATCGCCTGAACCAACCACAAAAGGTGACACGCGTCCGCCATCTTGTGCAAGGAATCGGCGGGGGAATTGTGCAATCAAACGCTGTACATGTGTATGTGCGACTTGATAAAATGAAATGAAAAACACTGAACTGGTGACACACATCAGCCGATAAGCACAACCATTATAATAAATAATTAAGTTAATTAATAAATTATTATTTTGTTTTCGGGTGTTTGTTGTCAGGACATTCTTAATCGTTAGTTAGACTTCAAAAAATTTAATTTAAATTAACTGGAAATATATAGAAGAGAGTTGTATATTTATGTCTAAGGAATGGTGTTTTCATATTTTGAACACGTATTTGTACCTTAAATTCCTATAGTGCTTTTTATTCTAGATTATGGCAATTTTTATTTTAATATTTAAATGTCATCTTGGTTCATAATAATTACCAGTATTAATTTCTTTCACAGTAAAAATATTATGTATGATAAAAATCATCAACATAATCTCTGTATTCCACCTCTGAACTACCTTCGTCTAAATTTTCTCACAGTTCCATGCGAGACGCTATCCTTCGGTAAGATGGCGGATCCATCAATGCAATCAAAATGGCGCTCGCACTGAACATTGAGGTTACCGAGGTGAGTGATTGCCTGATTTAGAAAAAAAGTAATCAAACAGTTTTTGAGAAATAATTTTTTGAAATTTCAAGTCCTATCTTTTAACATTGTTAATATTTTCCTTGACCTCGAGTTTGACCTTTCAAAGTAATCTGAAGTCAACTTTAACATAGCTAAAATATAGGTCATATTTGACTTCCTATATGTCAATTATTTATTTATTTATTTATTTATAAAACCTCCAAAGCGGAGAATATAAAAAAAAATGTATAAAACACACATACAATGAAATTAAAAGCATTGCAATAAAAGTTCTACCAAAACATGCTCATTTAATTCCCTTCAGTTAAAATTTGGATCATTCAATAAAAATCTCAGTGAATCAAAAGCTCCATTCTCTTGGTGAGACAAACTGCCCCCAACCCTCCTCCTGCCAAGGGCAACTCGGAGGGGATTCGCACCGAGGGAAACCACTCTTTCCAGGAGAGTGCCACGTTCTGTAGCACCATATAAGATAAATCTGGACAAAAGCAGTAAATTAAAACTTCTCGCAGGCTACTCCTGTGTAAAATTATTTCTCTATAAATTAAATGTTCTTTGATGTAATTTATTTTCAATGTTTTCAATATAATACAAACTAAATCTAAAAACTTTATCTGCAACCAATTGGCCTCCACAGGCCATCTTGCATATTCAAAAAGTACAGCGCCCCCACTAGACCCACTTCCGTCGATTCAATCAAAATGGGGCTCGCACTGTACATTGACCGTACCAAGGCAAGTTGATTGCCTGATTTAGAAAAAATTAATCAGGCAGTTTTTGAGAAATAAATTTTTTAAAATTTCTCAGATCTATCTTTAACACTGGGGCCAAAATTTCAAGGGCCCATAAAACAGACAAAAATGATTCAATCAAAAATCCAAAAAAAATCTGGAGAAATGGTCTAGTAGTATGTTATGGCAAATTTATATGAAAATTCATCAGGCCAAAAAAAAAAAAATGTTCCGGACGACGGATGCCGTACCACGACAATAACTTCGGCCCATTGGGCCAGAAAGCTAAAAAACTATGTTCAATATTTTCATCACTATCTGTGCTTTTCCTTTTTACAGACAATTTCATCATTTCTTCATTAGACACATCCTCATCTTCCAACAAAACCTCATTCACATCTATCCCTTTTTCTTCAACCTGATTCAATTTACTGTTTTACCTGCTTTTTACTTCTCTCACTCCTCTCTTCTATCTGTTCATTTTCACTTTCATTCTCAGTCTGTTATCATTCCTCTGTTCCAGATCTTTCTGCTGCGCTTTTCTCCCAGCCTGTTGCTGTTCTTTCTCCAGGCTTTATAGTCCTGGCTCACTGTCACAGGAGCTGCAGGATTAGACTTGACTGATCCCGCATCACTGGAGCTCGGTCAGACCCCTCAGAGGGCAGCGATGCTCCCTCCGCAGCGGCGGGACGCTCATTAGACGCTCTTCATGGACAAGAACGAATTAAATGCCCTTTCACACCACACCCAAACATTTCATTCCGACAGGCAAAAAACAAATGCAGGAGTTAAAATTATCGACTTTAAAGGCTGAAGATCCTTAATCTCATTAGTCTTAGGAAAAGGAGACTCAGGGGTGATCTGACTGAGGTCTTTAAATATGTTAAAGCGATTAACAAAGTGAATTATGTAGGATTCCTTCGGCCAAGTTCTGTTAGCAGAACTCGGGGTCATAAATGGAAGTTGACCAAGGGTATATTTAGCACTGATATTAGGAAATATGTTTTCATCCAAAGAGTAATTTCGATGTGGAACAGCTTGCCTGACCATATTGTTGAGGCAGAAACCTTGGCAATTTCAAGAGCAGGCTTGACTTAAAGTTAGATACCATTGAGACATTGAGTATCTGAAGTGATATATTCACAATAGTTAAAAGAAACTGGCAAGCCTAGTTGGGCTGAATGGCCTGTTCTCGCCATTCATGTTATGTTATGTCATGTTAAAGATTTTTTTAAATTTTTTTATTAGCTCCTCATAACTATCTATCTTTCAACACTGTAAAAACCTGCCACCGGTGACTCAACATGTTTCAACAACAGCGATTTTGCACCCAGAGAAACCCTTTTAATAGGAGAGACAAAGTGCTCATATCTAACAGCCTCTTTTACCAAAACTTCATTCTTAATAAACGGAGTAACTTCAGATATCAAACTCCTTCAAGCTGGGTTCACCAACGGAAGAACAAGAGTATAAGTGTCATGAATAAACTCCCTTTTCCACAACATCCTCTACTTTATCAGTATTATCTAAAAAAAATTACGGCAGCACCGTACATCCGAGAGGCAGATTTAACAGTTAATACACAGTCCATGGTTATAACTCAGCACCTTTCCTACCGCTAACCCAGCGTCCTCGACCCAACAACTGACTGTCGGCACCAGCTTTACTGCATGTCGGCAAATCAGCCTCTGAAAATAAGCCCCACGATCCACCGCAGGCATGTTGCTGTCAGCCAGCCAGTTGCTACACCATTAGCCTAGCAGACAGCCAAACCCATGAAAACTCACCGGCAAATCACTGCATAACTGAGAGGAGTTTATCCAACCTGTGCTGTTTCATCTCAGAAATGTCACACCCCTCCAGGAGACAGATGTAAAGGGAGGGGGTATCAATAGTGGGACCCCCCTAATATACCAGCGGCTTTGGAGGCCTCATCTCCTTCACACAGAAACACCTCACATTTTGGGTTATTTGGAGCTCGTGAGAGTTTGTAATGTTACTCCACACTGTGTGAAATATAACCTGTGACACAGACTGAAATGTCACTCATCCCTCTCCTTAATATTATACACCCTGTGAAAGAGCCTTTCATGATGTAAAAGTTAATCTTAGGCAGAGCACCTCTCCAGTGTGTTGTGTGCAGTGGCCAAACACACTCTCTGCTGCAGGGTTTGTTCACCAACCTTTTCCAGAAACTTTGATCAGCTCTGATTCGAAAACATCCTCCAGTCTCTCTTTCAGTTCAGAGACAGATTTCCTCACAGCCTCAAAAGCGTCGTGCGGCCTGACAGTGATGCTGGGTAAGTCTCCAGCTCCAGGAGGGACACAGAGAGACTGACAGCTCTGCAGACAGATGGAGAGAGAGAGAGAACAGACTAAAAACAGATTCCCATGCAGATACCAGGAGCAGATTGTAAATGACAAACATGAATCAACATGTACAGAAGCACATTGTGCTCAGTATAAACTGTCAGAGAGGCAGGGATGTTACCTGGAGGAAATGGATGTGATCCTTTGTGTGTGAAAGCTGCTCCAGCTCAGCCTCTCTCCTCCTCAGCTCAGCAATCTCCTGCTCCAGTCGCTCCAGGAGTCCTTCAATCCGACTCACTTCAGCCTTCTCCTGATCTCTGATCAGCTCTTTCACCTCAGAGCGCCTTCTCTCAATGGAGCGGATCAGCTCAGTAAAGATCCTCTCACTGTCCTCCACTGCTGCCTGTGCAGAGCACTGTTAGGAGACACAGAGAGAGGAGGCTGTACATTTTAACAAGGTCTTTCACTCAGCTCTTAACCCCTGTCACGCCAGAGTTGCGTTCTCATGGAGTTCGTGTGGCGTTCACAAAAATTGTAGAACGCTGAAGTGAGTGCAGTGGGATCACCTAGAGCGCAGCGGCATCTCTGTGGTATCTCCACTAAACGCCGTGGGGTCTCCTAGAACGCCGTGCATGCACAAAACAAACGCCGTGGCTCTGCGTTCTGATTTGAATGCAGTTGGAACTCCGTAGGATCGTTGTAGCAGCTCAGTGAGGTCTCCTACAGCGCCACGGGAGCGCTATGGGCACGCCCCAAGGTCACATATGAACGCCACTGGAATGCAGCTAATAGTGACGGCATTCGCCCGGAGACCTCACAGAGTCCACTGAGATGTCACGGCTTTTATACCATCTGGGAAAACACAATATGGACGCTTTGTGGACGCAGTGAGCTCAGCGTGCATGCAGTGGGTGTGCAGTGAAAATGTCTAGCTCGCAGTGGACACGTAACGAGAACTCCGTGACAACCCCATCGATCCCAAACGAGAAAGCTGTGGGAATGCATCAGTATGCCACAGGAACTCTGTACCAACGCCACAATCACCGTGAGAACGCCCTAAGATCTCCAGCTTGTGAAAATTTCAAATAATTTGCAAAACGATTTCCAAATTTTTCTGCGATCCCATGGAGTTCTGATAAGTTTCAGATCGCGGTGACACCTCTGTGGGAACTCTGTCTGGTGTGACTGGGGTATTACTGGGACCCCACACAGCCTGTTCCCCACAGTGTGGCTCAGTGGGATTGAGCCCCACAGGGCTGGAAAGTGGCCCAATACTGGGCTCCTCACTGGCTGACTGGAGGAGAGCCCTGACTGAGCCCTGAAATGGCCCCTCCAGCAGCCAGCTGTTGTCTTCTCCTCTGGTCAGTACCCACCTTGAGTGACGGCACAGCCTGTCTCAGATCCTGCAGCTCCTTCTCTCTCTCCTGGATTCTCTGCTGGAATTTGCTCTGTGTGGCCCTCAGCTGCTTCTGTAGATAAAACATTTTCTCTAGTAACTCTTATATAGTAATAATGAGATCATACAGCAATATTTAACAATGTTTTGATATTCTGAATTAAATTATTTGATATATTTGGTGTACAGGTGACGTGCACTGGATTAATATCTAAGCGTGTGAGTGAACAGGTTGCTCTAGTTTATGTTGATTCCCGTTCAGGGAGGGGTGAGAATAGAGAGAGAAGATTCACTGCAGCTCTGACTGATTTTGAATAACAGACTTCAGACCTGGAAACACTGCAGTGTTCAGTACTTCTGTTAATGTATTAATATGTCAGAATAAAATGTCCATTATCAATATGTAATTAATTATTGATATATGAATTAATATATTTAAAAGCAGGTTTTAGATACTGTATATAAAAACCAAGATGATGCCTGTAATTGTTGTAAAACAGTATTACAGTTATGTGCAGGAGGTTCTGTTCTTACCCGTTTCTTAGTCCTTTCTGCTGCAGCTGAGACTGTTTTGTGGCCTCTGTGTTCATCCATCAGACACTGATAACAGATACACTGCTGATCTGTACGACAGTAAACCTCCAGCGGTTTGTCATGAAGAGGGCAGATCCTCTCCTGCAGGTTTCCAGTGGCTTTGACCAGTTTGTGCTTCTTAAGAGGAGAGAATTTGTAATGAGGCCGGAGGTGAGTTTCACAGTAAGACTCCAGACACACCAGACAGGACTTCACGGCTTTGTACTTTCTCCCAGTACAGGAATCACACTCCACATCTCCAGCTCCAGCATAACAGTGAGCAGGAGGAGCAGCTTGGAGTCCTGTCTTCTTCAGTTTCTCCACCATTTCAGCCAGGATGGTGTTTTTACCCAGAACAGGCCTTGGGGTGAAGGTCTTTCTGCACTGGGGACAGCTGTAGACACCAGTATGATCATCCTGATCCCAGCAGCCCTTAATACAGCCCATACAGAAACTGTGTCCACAGGGAACAGTCACCGGATCCTTCAGTAGATCCAGACAGATCGAACAAATAAACTGGTCCTGATCCACTGAGATACTAGCTTCAGCCATTTCACTTCTTAAACTGACCGAGAAAGTGCTGACATCTGCTTTCCTGAGAAACAGAGTTTAGTTTCGTTTCTCTGAAACTGCGTAACAGAGAGAGCAGGAGGCACTTCCTGGTTCTGCCCTCGGCTTCAGGAGGCGTGTTGTTGGACTGCAGCCAGGCTGAGCAGAGCTCTGTTGCTTTTGTATGTTGTAGTACTTTATGAGACAGTGATTATGGGGTTATGAATCTCTCCACTCTATTAGAACCTTGTCGCAATCCTGAAAAAAAATACATCTTTGTGACAGAATGTGGCATATTTTTGTCAAGAGTAAATATTCACAAATTTCCCTTTTTGTATCTGAAATATTTCTTCTCAAAACTTCATTTTCTGACAGTTGGGACAACAGTGCGCCCCAGAAACCAACATTCTTTTGCTTGTAACTGCTGTGGTCTTCAAGATTCAACATGTAAAATTCTGTGTTCAGTATTTAAATGGACAATTCCCCACTTTCAAATAAATTTTCATCATATTATGGAAACACATTTTCCATTCACAAACCATTTTGTTCTCCTAGACTGTATGTTTTGCTCCAAGGTAAAGTATGTACTTTATTTTGAGCTAAACTTCTCTTTTCTCCTCATTTACAGCAGTTTTTCACATCTAATCTGTGTTCTCCTGGGGGGTATATACTCTCAGAAAAAAAGATTTGTTTCAGCACCTTATACGGGTGCGCACATTTCCTACAATAGCAGCACCTTTTTTGAAAGGAGCTCATGAGCACCCTAAGAAGGGGTGGACACACGCACCCTAAACAGTGCTCATGAACACCCTAAAAAGGGGTGAACATAAGCACCCCAAAATGGCATTAATGAGCGCCCTTGCATGGGGTGAACGCAAGAACCCTAAAAGGTGCAGATGAGGATCCTTATTAGGGGTGACTACGTGCACCTTTGTAGAGGATGACTGCAAGCACCTTTAAAAAGGTGCTAACGAGCTCCTCTATAAGGGGTTAACGCAAGAACCCTAAAAGGGGGAAGGGTCTAGCTGCAGCCGCAGCCGAGTGCAAAGCACGCCCCGTACAGAACACACCCTGACCCTAACCCTAACCATTCAGTCTATGACCCTAACCCTAACCCTTTTGTAGGGAGCGTGTTTTTGTAGGAGGCGTGGTTTGTACTGTACCCTCGTGAATTGTTGGGGGCGTGGATTGTAATTTACCCGCGGCTGCAGTTGGGTACTAGAGCCAAAAGGCGCTTGCAGCCTCAGAGCGCTGCCATTTTCTGGCAAGGAAGACAAGGAAAGTCACAAACGCTCTGCTGCAGTATAGCTTTAAAACATCAGATTCCCGCTCACCATTCATTGATTAGGTGATGGTCACTTTCCTTGCCTTTTGGGCCGCAAACTCAGCAATTAAACCCTTATCATCCAGCCTGGATGCAACGTCTTTTTCGATGGACAGAAGGGCGAGCCTGCATAGTCTCTCCTGCGACATGGAGGTCGGAAAATAGTTTTAAATTAGTTTTAACTTTGAAAAGCTTTGCTACCCCGATGCCAATTATAGATATTGTCAATAAGACCCTGAGAGCAATCTCACAGTTAGGAAAGGCGAGTGAGCAGCGAGAAAGAGTATGTTTCGTATGACGACATAAAAAAAAAAAAAAAAAAATCTGGGTAAGCTTTTATCAAGATGAAATGGTAAATAATGAAACTGACACAGAGAATTTTCATTTCAGGAGCATGATGAGTCAAGTGCAGTGATGCAAAATATGTATTAATTTATTTAAAAGAAAAAAAAAAAATCACACACCAGCCGCGAGGCCCCCTAAAGGCACGAGGCCCTGTGCGGTCGCACACTTTGCACAGCCCATGCGACGGCTCTGCACATCACGTCCACTCGCAGTGGCACAGCTCACAAGTGCTTGGCTAGCGTTTTGGTTATGGGCACGCCTTGCCTAGCTGGCAAGCAGTCACAGATACTTTGCAAGTATCTACCTCACGTCCACTAGCGGTGGCCATGCTCATGTATTTAGATGGTTGTGACAGTAAGTATCTATATTGGTAAGTAATCAGATACTTGATGTATTCACCTCGTCCACTCGCACTGTCATTGTTTACGAGCGCTTGTCTAGTGCTGGGTTATAGGTGCTTATTGCCTCGCTGGCAAATGATCAGAGATGCTATGCTAGTATTTGCCTCGTGCCCTAGCAGTGGCACACTGTATCTGCGCTTAGCTAGTGCCATTGCTTGTTAGTTTTCTAATACAATTTGTCTCCTAGGGCAGCTCATCTCGATGACTCGCCTGTCCTCAAGATCCTTCTCTTTTGGGGGATGGCTTCGCCACTGCCTGCTACGCCGGCAGATCTACACCCCACCTCGCTGAAGGATCCTCGAGGACGGAGTCATCGCCAAAGATTATCAAATTCATTTCATTATCAAATTTTTTTCTTTTAATTCCAGAGTCTTCGTGATTGAAATCTCTTAATCTGAACCCCACACCACCCAATATTGGATTGTAAATATTGAATGTTTAATATTTCCAACTTGAAATTGGTGCGGGCCTGATGGTTTTTCGAGCAGATCTGGTGATGTCGAACACACACTTAACACACCTCACACCACAGGAGAATCAGGCGAGATAATCTGCTGAGCCATCCAAAAAATTGAACTATGCTTCAGATTGTCAGATGGGGGAATCAGGCTCAAAATTGGCTAAATTATCCTTTGATGTTTTAGAGGCAAAAGGGCAGATTTATTGAGGGATGGTGAATGCATGGTGAGCGGTAAAGGTCTGTATACTAATGTAACAGGTTTACTATGTTGAAACAGGATGACTATGTATGGAGTTTCCCCACTCAGAAATGCACAGACATTTCATATAATGTGTGAATCAGGTATTTTTTTAAGGCCAACAGTGAGTTAATTATGAAGAATCAGTATTATGTGGAAAAACAGCAGGGTCGTGGTGTCATTATTTTGTGTGCAGCAGGAAATAATTCTAATCAAAATTGGAGGTTTTACGTAAATTCTGATTGGCCACGGAGTCGAGCTCTCCAATCAATATAGAGCATCTGCTTCAGCCTGTTGGAGAGACATCTGAGGGCACATGACTGTCATCTGACTTTGCTGTGAGATGGTTGCTTGACCGGTAATTTGCAGGCTCATTTGATGGCCTCCAGAGAAGCAGCTCCTCGCACCGTTTGCTCGGCAAAACTCCTCCACCCAGCTCCACCTGTCAAGCGCAGCATTCACTGACCCTGTTCACTTATGAAAAAGTTGCTGATTTATAACAATGTCTTTTCCTTTTGATGTCATTCAGTTAATCTTTTCTCTTTTTTTTTTCAAAAGTCATCCTATCAGAGTAATATACCTTAATCTAATTTTTGAATGTCATTGTCAATGTCAGCTTTATTTATACAGCGCTTTAAAACAGCCAGTGCCCTACCAAAGTGCTTCACAGTAAAATAAGCAGAAAATCAAATGTTTCATTGCAATTATAACTAATGCTCTTGAAAAGACTCGATGGACAATTGTATTTTAATCATCTTTGCATTTCGATTATATGTGAAATATTCACAAAAAACATAACAATTGTATGAAATGTCAAGGTGAAATGAGGTAGCATTGTTTTTCTTATGTGAAAAACACCTTATAATTCACCCCAGGACAAAACATAATGAGTAAGATCTAATGGAACGTCTAAAACATTTTATTCCACTTTATTTCTGTACGTGTCTCTGAAATTAGCAGTGAAGCATGACAGGCTTGGGACATGGACTCTACCTGTTTATTCACGTTACTAACTTCCCTAATACAGGTCGCCCCAAAGTGACGTCAACATCAACACTGAGATTTAAGGTGACAGTGCCATAACTCTACATCCCCTTCTTCCAGGAGAAAACCAAAACAAAAAAATACAAGTTAAACTGACATAAGGCATAGAGCAAAATTCATTAACTGATCTGCATAACCATGAGCATCACCGTAATACAGGTGGACTTCAAACATGAGAACTGCCAAAGCCATCTACCAAGGGAACATGATACAGCACATCTGAATACAGTAGTGTGGAGCAGCACAAGCTATTAAGCATAGTTCAGTAACCAGTAAGAGGTTAGCAGTGTCCCTGTGTGAACACAAAGTCCTCCAAGAAAGACTAGCCGGTTACATAATCCTGATAGCATTGGTTGGGTTGGCTGACTCTGCCTGCACGCGTCACCACCAGCTGTCTGTCGGGGGAGCCACCTGTATTGTTCCTTGTTGAGCCACAGAGGCGGCTGGGTGGAGGGGTGGCAGTTTGGTTCTGGATCAGGTGTAGGAGGGACATTGGCGGCAGAGTCCTCGTCAGGAAGCTTGCCAGTGGTGGGGGCCTCGTTAACCAGAAGCAGGTGTCGCCTGTTCTGATGTTTCCTGGTTCCTTGTGATGTTCTTATATAGCTGTTAGGTTGAACTGGGCCTTCTCTGGCAACTTAGTCAAAACCACAGGAAATTGTACCCTGACTGTTTGCCCTGGTCCTAAACCAGGAGGCGCGCGCTACGGCGTGGTCATAGTAGCTTTCCCCTCATTCTCTGTTTGGTGATGAGTGGCTGTCACATTAGGATGGACAGCAGGCCTTGCTTTATGTTGTGGTTGTTGGCAGAATGTTCTGGTCTGCCTGGACATGGGAAGCGCTCAAACGGGAGGTGATCATCACAAGGAGGCGTTAACGCTGATGGAGAAGTGCAGCTTGAATGTCTCTGCCATCCGCGGTGGCATTTTTTGAACAGGGTGTAGCAGGGTCTACGGCTTAGCTCCGTGGCACACAAAGGTACCTGAATTTGTATTTTGGCATCTGACCGTCTCAATCCCAATTAGCTACAACAGTGAGAAGAAAACAAATTAACTGGAACAAGTTGGTCATCCAACTTTCTTCCCTTAAATGGCATGTCCTTCACAGTCCGATGGTTATTGAAACATAATTTGCATGAAAAAGTCAATGTCGGGAAGATGATTTCAGTCCTTGATTGGAATATGCGCTATAATTTCTGATAGTGTGTGTTAGAAAGGAATGTTTTTTTTTTAAATAACATTTAGCCTAGTCATTTATGTGAACAACATTTAGCCGATTCGTCGTATCCGACCACTGCAGCCTCGAGTCTTGGCGCGCATTAGAATAAAAAGATGTCAGACCTGGGGCGTTAATGCGCGTAGAATAAAGATATCGAGACCTGAGACATAGGCCTGTAATGTAAAAACAGTATTCTGCTGGAGGTAAAAATTTCTACATGTTGAAACAGACACTGAATTAATATTTATTTTACTTAATAGATAGCCTACAAAAATAAATAAATAAATAGGCTAAATAAATAGGTTAAATAAATAGATAAATAAATAATAATAATTTTTTTTTTTATAAATCAGTATATGTCGGCTGGGCAGGCCTGCCAGACATATATGGTGCAATAGCCAATTATAATCTGTAACAGAGGCAATTAATAAGTATTTAGATTTGCGGTTGAGTGACTATCTGCAGTACTACTGAGTTTTGACAATCATTACCTATGCCGACATAATAACACCTGGCATTGAGACAGACCAGTAACTCACAATGCTGGCTTCTTATTAAGAAAAAAAAACTGACTTTGGACTTTTTTCGCCCTTTTTTGTGAAACAACAACTGCTTCAAAATGTGCAATATCAAATAAATTACACCATTATAACGAAAATATCAACAAAATTATAGGTCGCGTGCGCACCAAAAAAAAAAAAAAAAAAAAAATCGATCACGGACTTGATGATGCAAGATTACATAGCGATTAGGAAGCTTGAAGCTTGATTTTTTTGAGACAGCCCAAGTATTTATCATGTGCAACCACCGCCCCGGTGCAGATTCAGGTTTAAGAGGTTAAATGCATAGCATTTACTCGGTCAGGGAGTGTGACCATTGCAATTGCCTCACGAGGCCTCTCTGGATTGTGTACCCTTCAGTGTCCTTTTAGAAGTTTGGTGGAGCTTTTCTCCCACTGTTCATGGAGCATCACAAATGCTGACGCCAATTCAAAGGGTGAGTTTTTTTTTGCGCCAGTAGTTGTTTCCAGAGGTATCATTCTCAATCCAGACGCAATCACGATCTCTCTTATTAATTCGTCATAGAATGCGCCAAAATCACATTTCTTTGCTAGTATTTTTAAAGTAGAAACCTGTGCCTGGATCGACTCACCCGGCTTCTGACTGGCGGTGTTAAACGTGTAAATCAAAAATGAAAAAATATTGTTGCGCTAAAGATGTAAATTGGTTTCTTTAGGTGCATCAAAACCAGTAAATAAAAGAAAGGCTGAGTGATTGGTTCGCACTCTGAATGAAGTAAGCCTTTTAAATAAGGGTTTAAGTTTTGTCCCCTGTAAACCTGCTGATTCTTTTGTCACTAAAATGGAATTGTTTACATTTTTCCGTAACCTGAGATTGAAAAGTTACTATAAGAACACTACCCGCCCTATCTGATGGATCTAACAAGCATGGGCGAGAGAAATTTAAACCTAGAAGCACTTTCTGCCCCCCTGTCTTTAACCCTTCATTGGATACTTTCTGTCGGCTTGTAGAACAAGATGTTGATCAGCTTTTTAACAATCCTCTTCCTAAAAATGGCATGACTAATTTGACACTATCTGAAAGACAGGCTTTGGACAAGCTATGTAAAGATAAAAACATTGTGGTGAAACCAGCAGATAAAGGAGGTGGCCTAGTAATTATGCCAAAAACACTTTATGATCAAGAGGCTTTAAGACAATTGCAAGACCCTTCTTATTATAGAGCTTTACCCTCTGATCCTACCAGACAATTTCAAAAGGAAATTGAGTCATTTAAGACCAGTCTTCTACATTCTGCCTGAGGTTCACAAAAATGTATCCAATCCACCCGGTCGCCCAATTGTTGCAGGCAATAATAATATGAAACCACTCTCAATTTTGTTGATTTCATCCTCAGACCTTTGGTTACAATGCTTCCTAGCTACCTAAGGGATACATCTGATTTTCTAAAATGTTTGTCTCAAATTGGCCATTTAGGACAGGATGTTTTACTTGCATCCTGAACCCTGTTGAGATACAAACTTCCTGCTTCCTGTCTTCGCGTTGGCATATGATCGACTCACAGCACCTGCCGTGCGAGCATTTTTATTCCTCAATTTTAATATTGAAATAATTAGCCGTTTTAAACCTTCATAAACTTTCCGGAGACTGTAGTTTCCGATTCCCTGGGAATTCGAATTTCTCTCCCGCAAATTTCGCCGATCGCCATTCCATCAAGACGCCCGTGAGGTCAACCTTCTGACTCGGCCTGACAAACCTCATCGGCACCTAGCTAGCGTAAGTAACCAACTATGGCTGCTTCCCCTTGTTCCCCGACCTCTTTTCCCGTCCTGTGTTCTGAATGCAGTATGTTTTGTTACGACACTTCCACCTCATTAGCACTTACATGTAGAAATGCATTGCTTATGCCAGTTTGTGAAAAAGATTCTGGAGTTGGAAGCTGCGCCGGACTCTCCAGAATATTCGGATAATAAAGGAGTTATTCATTAACTCTTTTTCTGTCAGCCTGATAAGTTAAGCTAATTCTCTTTAGGTTTCCCACTCCATGCCTGCTGTGGTAGCGTCACCAGCAGGACTTTGTCAACAGTTAAGTGGCGGAGAAACGGGCAAGAGTACCATACACAACCTCCACTTTTTGTTTTTTTTTGACCAGAATGATTTTAAAAGGGGCACAAATATTTTTGGGGGGTTTTTATTAGTGAGAAGGGGTTTAGAATGATGGGGGAAAAATTTTAAAAGGAAGGGTAGATGCGGCGCGAGTAAAAAATTTTTGCGGTAATTCCGCTTTCCACTTCTGTACTCTTCCCTCGTGCCATTCACTCTGTGTCCTATCTCTTGGCCAACTTATGTTCTCCTTTATTTGATGTTTTTTCTTTTCAACTTGTCGATGAAGCTGTGAACAAAGGTTTACATGTTAAGTTAGACAGTATATTAGTGACTGCAAGCCCAGGATTCAAACCTGGAAACCTGTAGAGAAAGCAATGTTAATCACACACTTCCTGTGGCCTTGCCACTACACCAACTGGGTTGTTGCCAGCTCAAGCCATTGGTTTCCATTCATTTGCTGAAGGGAAAAGAAAACTGAAGGTAAGGTAGTATATAAAAGAAATAATATATTCATTTATTTTTTCTTTCTTTTTATTTATTATTGTCAATGAGGAGATGTAAATTAGATATCCATTTTGATGTGTTTCATATTACTGGTGAGTTATTTGACCCATTGATCCTGGGTAGAATAATTTGAGCAGAACAAACCATTGTTTGTGGCTGAGTTGGGTTAAGGTTAGGGTTAGGGCCAGGGATAGGGATAGCATTCCCTATGAGTTAGGTTAAGGTTAGGGTTAGGGATGGGTAGGCATAGCATTCCCTATGAGTTAGGTTAAGGTTAGGGTTAGGGATAGGGGTAGGGATAGCATTCCCTATGAGTTAGGTTAAGGTTAGGGTTAGGGGTAGGGATAGCATTCCCTATGAGTTAGGTTAAGGTTAGGGATAGGGATAGGGATAGCATTCCCTGTGAGTTAGGTTAAGGTTAGGGTTAGGGATAGGGGTAGGATAGCATTCCCTATGAGTTAGGTTAAGGTTAGGGTTAGGGATAGAGGATTGGGATAGGATTACCGACAAGTTAGAGTTAAGGTTAGGGACAGGGCATTCCCTGTGAGTTAGGTTAAGGTTAGGGGTAGGGATAGCATTCCATATGAGTTAGAGCGGCAACAGTTCTAACCACGAACCACCGTCCCAATACAAGCCTGTTGTAGGGTGTTCGAGTGTCTAACTGATCATGATGAGTTTCAATCTTGCTGACGACTCATGCTTTGTTTTGCATCTCTGTATATCTGGTTACAGAGTAGAGAACAAAGCAGTGACTGAGAGTCCTTATTTGACCTCTTTCTGCAAATTTCCAGGAGTATTTTTATTTTTTATGTTTTGCATATTTTAGACTGGAACAGTACACAGTAGTGATGAAAACCGCAGGGGACTGTAATGGTATTGTGTGTGAGACAGCAGGCTGGGCAGGTGTTCCGCTTCATGTGAAGGAAATAAGCTATGTGGAGACATAAATTTACATTTTGCCTCAGACTTATGACGTAAATAACAGTGTGCAATGGCAGAGGTCTTTCTGAATGTTGAGGAGAGTATAAAAGAGAGAGGGAGAGAGAGAGAGAGGGAGGGAGGGAGAGCAAGAAAGAGAGAGAATCAAACGGTGTGAAATCCTGACAGCACATTCGAAGAGGTCAGTATTTAGAGGTCAGTCATGCTTTTCCATTTGAAATCTGTTTGGTTTTTGTCTAAGATTTTTGTTTCTTTAACAAATGAGCACTGGGTCAGAATAACATAGTAACAATGATTAAGATGGAGAAAGAGTCGTTAAAGACAGGATGATCAAGGGTATTTACACCATCAAAATCTTACTTCACTAAATAAGTACTAATACACTGCTGTGAAAAAGTATTTACCCCCTTTCTGATTTCTTATTTTTTTTGCATATTTGTCACACTGTGACAATGTTTTAGATCATCAAATAAATTTGAATATTATACAAAGATAACCTGAGTAAAGACAAAATGCAGTTTTTAAATGATGATTTCATTTATTGAGGGAAAAAGCTATCCTAACCTACCTGGCCCTATGTGAAAAAGTAATTGCCCCCTAAACCTAATAACTGGTTCTGCCACCCTCGGCGACAACAACTGCAATCAAACATTTGCGATAACTGGCAATGAGTCTGTCACATCACTGTGGAAGAATTTTAGCCCACTCTTGTTTGCAGAATTGTTTTAAGTCAGCCACATTGGAGGGTTTTCGAGCATGAACATGAGCATGGGCATGTTTAAGGTCATGCCACAGCATCTCAATAGGATTTAAGTCTGGACTTCAACTTGGTCACTCCAAAACCTTTAGTTTGTTTTTCTTAAGCCATTCAGCGGTGACTTGCTGGTGTGTTTCGGATCATTGTCCTGCTGCATAAGCCAAGTGCGCTTGAGCTCGAGATCACAATCTGAGGGTAGAATATTCTCCTTCAGGATTTTCCGGTAGAGAGCAGAATTCATGGTTCCATCAATTATGACAAGTCGTCCAGGTCCTGAAGCAGCAAAGCAGCCCCAAACCATCACATTACCACCACCATGTTTGACTGTTGGCATGATGTGCTTTTTTTGAAATGCTGTGTTAGTTTTACGCCTGATGTAATGGGACGCACACCTTCCAAAAAGTACAACTTTTGTCTTGTCAGTCCACAGAATATTTTCCTAAAAGTGTGGGGATCATCAAGATGTTTTTTGGCAAATGAGAGATGTTCTTTATGTTCTTTTTGGTCAGCAGTGGGTTTTGCCTTGGAACTCACCCATGGATGCCATTTTTGCCCAGTCTCTATCTTATTGTTGACTCATGAGCACTGACTTTAACTGAGGCAAGTGAGGCCTGCAGTTCTTTAGATGTTGTTCTGGGTTCTTTTGTGACCTCCTGGATGAGTAGTTGATGCGCTCTTGGAGTAATTTTGGTAGGCCAGCCACCCCTGGGAAGGTTCACCACTGTTCCAAGTTTTCTCCATTTGTGGATAATGGCTTTCACCGTGATTCGCCGGAGTCCCAAAGCCTTAGAAATGGCTTTGCAACCCTTTCCAGACTGATAGATGTCAATTTCTTTGTTTCTCATCTGTTCTTGAATTTCTTTAGATTGCGGCATGACATGGTGCTTTTTGAGATCTTTTAGCCTACTTCGCTTTGTCAGACAGGTTCTATTAAAGAGATTTCGTGATTCAACAGGTCTGGCAGTAATCAGGCCTGGGTGTGGCTTGTGAAAATGAACTAAAAAAATGTGGTTAATCACAGTTATTTCATGATTTAACAAGGAGGTGCAATTACTTTTTCACATAGGGCCAGTTAGGTTTGGATAGCTTTTTTCCCTTAATCAATGAAATCATTATTTAAAAACTGCATTTTGTATTTACTCAGGTTATCTTTGTCTAATATTAAAATTTGTTTGATGATCTGAAACATTTAAAAGTGACAAATATGCAAAAAAAAAAAAAAAGAAATCAAGAGGGGGGAAAATACTTTTTCACAGCACTGTATATATACAGTACCAGTCAAAAGTTTGGACATACCACATTTTTCTTACAAGACATATTAAATGAAAAAATTGGTACCGTTTATTTTGAAAAAAAAAAAGAGATCTAATTCTTAAATCCATCAAACTAACTAGCATTTTCTGTCATATTTACAGAGCATACTCACATTTTATTCTTTTTTTACAAGAGCAGTTATATGGCTATAATGAGTTTGCTGCTGAGCGGCCGTCTAAGTTCCCAAAGATGTGCTGCACTTGTGGTTTGCTTTACATCAACTTTTTTTCCCAATAAGTTCCAGAACAGCTTGTCTTTAATTCGGCTGTAGGAAAATGGAAAGAGCTTGTTTGTCTGCTTACTTTGCAAAATATGGCTTCTTTGAGAATTCTAAAATTTTGGACACCAATCAAACAAGTAAATTATTCTCTTTTAACTTCTGACTGTTTACCTCGAACCAGATTCCATTTGAGATTATACAGAGAAGTTAAGCCATTTAAATTTCTCTAAAAACAAAGCAATTTGACATTAGCAAAGTGTGTCCAAACTTTTGACTGGTACTCTCTCTCTCTCTATATATATATATGCACACACACACGGGAAATTAATGTTACCTCAGGTATCCTGTAATACGAAGCCTTTTTTAAAAAATGGAGATTTAACCCTCCTACCAGTCAAAGTACACTGAACAAAAATATAAACGCCCCATGTCAAATTTTTGAGTTTTTATTAACAAACAACTGGAATCGGGATTCGTCTGTGAGTAGCACTCTTCTCCAGCGTGCCAAGGGCCATCGAACATGTGCGTTTGCCCATGCAAGTCGGTTCCGACGCTGGACAGCGGTGAGATCCAGACCACGGTGAGGACGCCGAGCGTGCAAGTTGGCTTCTCACAGGCGGTTACGGACTGTCTGTGGTGTGATGCGTTTGTTGTGCAGACTAACGGTCTCATCCGCTGTGCATGTCGCTGATCTGAGCCGATCCCGCAGGTGGACGAGCCGGATGTAGCGATCTTGTGCTGGTGCAGTCACACGTGGCCGACGTGGATGAGGTCGATTTGCAGTACTGCCCGTATGTCGGAAACAAACTCTCAAACGGCCTATCGTCCGATGGTTAACATTCAGCTGCACAGCGACCGCTCTGGTGGACATCCCTGCATCCAGCATGCCAATGGCACGTTCCCGCGTGACCTGAGACATCTGAGGCATGATGACTTTTGAAAAAATTTGACATTTTAGGGTGGCCTTTTATTGTCCCCAGTATAAGGAGTGTCTGGTACTGCTCATTCTGTCTGATCACCGTCTGGAAATGCCACACCCATGTACTGAGTGAAATCACTGCATCACTGAGCAAATGCTCACTGACAGAGAGATGGATTAAAATATGGTGCACAAATCAAGAGAAATATCCCTATTGTACAAGTACAAGTCAGCATATGCTCACTTAGAGTTGTTAACTCTATGTGGCATCAATATTTGACATGGGGCGTTTACATTTTTGTTCACTGTATATTTATGTCACCATTGACTGACCGATAGGGCAACATTATTGGTACGCTTGCTGAGGTCATTACTGTAACCACAGATGCTGCATGGTTAATAAACAGTTTATACAAAAAAGTGTACTTGATTTTGGGAGGAATTGTTGTTACACAACTAATTTTTTTAGATTTCATTTGTGAAAAAACATTCATGGAGTGGTACTGTATAGCTGGAGAAGAATTGATCGATAAATCTGTCCTATGATCTGGAAGAACCGAGTAAGTTTATCAGTGGCAAAGATCTCGCAATTGAACAAACACTTTTAGGTTCTGGACTTTTCCTAACAGAAAAAAAATGATAGAAACTTGATTTTGAAAGAGCAAATGACACAAATAGCTAGTGTTTTAAGATTTTCAGCACTTTTAATTACTGGAAATGAAAGTTAAACTCAGTTTCTACCCAAAGTGACACACTTGCTAGGTTTTTCCAGATCACAGGAGATCTGTTGAAAGAAGTGAGAGGGACCCTGCTGGATTCTACTTGGGGAGACGGCAGCTCCAAACGCTCTGGGCTCAAGCAGCGAGAGCCTGTCCCACTGACCTCTTCCTTATCCGAAGCACTCCTACAGTGTGTTCTGTGCTGGCGTTTACAGCACACTAGTGTGAGAAGGCACCGGTCCTACAGTGTGTTCTGTGCTGGCGTTTACAGCACACTAGTGTGAGCAGGCACCGGTCCTACAGTGTGTTTTGTGCTGGCGTTTACAGCACACTAGTGTGAGCAGGCACCGGTCCTACAGTGTGTTCTGTGCTGGCTTTTACAGCACACTAGTGTGAGCTGGCAACAGTCCTACAGTGTGTTCTGTGCTGGCGTTTACAGCACACTAGTGTGAGCAGGCGCCGGTCCTACAGTGTGTTCTGTGCTGGCATTTACAGCACACTAGTGTGAGCAGGCACAGGTCCTACAGTGTGTTCTGTGCTGGCGTTTACAGCACACTAGTGTGAGCAGGCACCGGTCCTACAGTGTGTTCTGTGCTGGCATTTACAGCACACTAGTGTGAGCAGGCACCGGTCCTACAGTGTGTTCTGTGCTGGCATTTACAGCACACTAGTGTCAGCAGGCACCGGTCCTACAGTGTGTTCTGTGCTGGCATTTACAGGCACACTAGTGTGAGCAGGCACCTAGTGGTCCTACAGTGTGTTCTGTGCTGGCGTTTACAGCACACTAGTGTCAGCAGGCACCGGTCCTACAGTTTACAGCACACTAGTGTGAGAAGGCACAGTGGTTCTGTGCTGGCATTTACAGCACACTAGTGTGAGCAGGCACGTCCTGGTGTGTTCTGTGTGCGGCATTTGGCATTTACAGCACACTAGTGTGAGAAGGCACCGGTCCTACAGTGTGTTCTGTGCTGGCGTTTACAGCACACTAGTGTGAGAAGGCACCGGTCCTACAGTGTGTTCTGTGCTGGCATTTACAGCACACTAGTGTGAGCAGGCACCGGTCCTACAGTGTGTTCTGTGCTGGCTGGCATTTACAGCACACTAGTGTGAGCAGGCACCGGTCCCACAGTGTGTTCTGTGCTGGCGTTTACAGCACACTAGTGTGAGCAGGCACCGGTCCAACAGTGTGTTCTGTGCTGGCATTTACAGCACACTAGTGTGAGCAGGCACGGGTCCTACAGTGTGTTCTGTGCTGGCATTTACAGCACACTAGTGTGAGCAGGCACCTGTCCTACAGTGTGTTCTGTGCTGGCGTTTACAGCACACTAGTGTGAGCAGGCACCGGTCCTACAGTGTGTTCTGTGCTGGCGTTTACAGCACACTAGTGTGAGCAGGCACCGGTCCTACAGTGTGTTCTGTGCTGGCGTTTACAGCACACTAGTGTGAGCAGGCACCGGTCCTACAGTGTGTTCTGTGCTGGCGTTTACAGCACACTAGTGTGAGCAGGCACCGTCCTACAGTGTGTTCTGTGCTGGCGTTTACAGCACACTAGTGTGAGCAGGCACCGGTCCTACAGTGTGTTCTGTGCTGGCGTTTACAGCACACTAGTGTGAGCAGGCACCGGTCCTACAGTGTGTTCTGTGCTGGCATTTACAGCACACTAGTGTGAGCTGGCACCGGTCCTACAGTGTGTTCTGTGCTGGCGTTTACAGCACACTAGTGTGAACAGGCACCGGTCATACAGTGTGTTCTGTGCTGGCATTTACAGCACACTAGTGTGAGCAGGCACTGTTCCTACAGTGTGTTCTGTGCTGGCGTTTACAGCACACTAGTGTGAGCAGGCACCGGTCCTACAGTGTGTTCTGTGCTGGCGTTTACAGCACACTAGTGTGAGCAGGCACCGGTCCTACAGTGTGTTCTGTGCTGGCATTTACAGCACACTAGTGTGAGCAGGCACCGGTCCTACAGTGTGTTCTGTGCTGGCATTTACAGCACACTAGTGTGAGCAGGCACCGTCCTACAGTGTGTGTTCTGTGCTGGCATTTATAGCACACTAGTGTGAGCAGGCACCGGTCATACAGTGTGTTCTGTGCTGGCATTTACAGCACACTAGTGTGAGCAGGCACCGGTCCTACAGTGTGTTCTGTGCTGGCGTTTACAGCACACCAGTGAGCAGGCACCGGTCCTACAGTGTGTTCTGTGCTGGCGTTTACAGCACACTAGTGTGAGCAGGCACCGGTCCTACAGTGTGTTCTGTGCTGGCATTTACAGCACACTAGTGTGAGCAGGCACCGGTCCTACAGTGTGTTCTGTGCTGGCGTTTACAGCACACTAGTGTGAGCAGGCACCGGTCCTACAGTGTGTTCTGTGCTGGCATTTACAGCACACTAGTGTGAGCAGGCACCGGTCCTACAGTGTGTTCTGTGCTGGCATTTACAGCACACTAGTGTGAGCAGGCACCGGTCCTACAGTGTGTTCTGTGCTGGCATTTACAGCACACTAGTGTGAGCAGGCACCGGTCCTACAGTGTGTTCTGTGCTGGCATTTACAGCACACTTGTGTGAGCAGGCACCGGTCCTACAGTGTGTTGTGTGCTGGCGCGTTTACAGCACACTAGTGTGAGCAGGCACGGTCCTACAGTGTGTTCTGTGCTGGCGTTTACAGCACACTAGTGTGAGCTGGCACCGGTCCTACAGTGTGTTCTGTGCTGGCGTTTACAGCACACAAGTGTGAGCAGGCACCGGTCCTACAGTGTGTTCTGTGCTGGCATTTACAGCACACTAGTGTGAGCAGGCACCGGTCCTACAGTGTGTTCTGTGCTGGCATTTACAGCACACTAGTGTGAGCAGGCACTGGTCCTACAGTGTGTTCTGTGCTGGCATTTACAGCACACTAGTGTGAGCAGGCACCGGTCCTACAGTGTGTTCTGTGCTGGCGTTTACAGCACACTAGTGTGAGCAGGCACCGGTCTTACAGTGTGTTCTGTGCTGGCGTTTACAGCACACTAGTGTGAGCTGGCACCGGTCCTACAGTGTGTTCTGTGCTGGCGTTTACAGCACACTAGTGTGAGCAGGCACCGGGTCCTACAGTGTGTTCTGTGCTGGCATTATAGCACACTAGTGTGAGCAGGCACCGGTCCTACAGTGTGTTCTGTGCTGGCGTTTACAGCACACTAGTGTGAGCAGGCACTGGTCCTACAGTGTGTTCTGTGCTGGCATTTACAGCACACTAGTGTGAGCTGGCACCGGTCCTACAGTGTGTTCTGTGCTGGCGTTTACAGCACACTAGTGTGAGCAGGCACCGGTCCTACAGTGTGTTCTGTGCTGGCATTTACAGCACACTAGTGTGAGCTGGCACCGTCCTACAGTGTGTTCTGTGCTGGCGTTTACAGCACACTAGTGTGAGCAGGCACCGGTCCTACAGTGTGTTCTGTGCTGGCGTTTACAGCACACTAGTGTGAGCAGGCACCGGTCCTACAGTGTGTTCTGTGCTGGCATTTACAGCACACTAGTGTGAGCAGGCACCGGTCCTACAGTGTGTTCTGTGCTGGCATTTACAGCACACTAGTGTGAGCAGGCACCGGGCATACAGTGTGTTCTGTGCTGGCATTTACAGCACACTAGTGTGAGCAGGCACCGGTCCTACAGTGTGTTCTGTGCTGGCGTTTACAGCACACTAGTGTGAGCAGGCACCGGTCTTACAGTGTGTTCTGTGCTGGCGTTTACAGCACACTAGTGTGAGCTGGCACCGGTCCTACAGTGTGTTCTGTGCTGGCGTTTACAGCACACAGCACACTAGTGTGAGCAGGCACCGGTTTACAGTGTGTTCTGTGCTGGCATTGATAGCACACTAGTGTGAGCAGGCACCGGTCCTACAGTGTGTTCTGTGCTGGCATTTACAGCACACTAGTGTGCAGGCAGGCAGTGTGTTCTGTGCTGGCATTTATAGCACACTAGTGTGTGGCACCGGTCCTACAGTGTGTTCTGTGCTGGCGTTTACAGCACACTAGTGTGAGCAGGCACGGTCCTACAGTGTGTTCTGTGCTGGCATTTACAGCACACTAGTGTGAGCTGGCACCGGGTCTTACAGTGTGTTCTGTGCTGGCGTTTACAGCACACTAGTGTGAGCAGGCACCGGTCCTACAGTGTGTTCTGTGCTGGCATTTACAGCACACTAGTGTGAGCAGGCACGGTCCTACAGTGTGTTCTGTGCTGGGCATTTACAGCACACTAGTGTGAGCAGGCACGGTCCTACAGTGTGTTCTGTGCTGGCATTTACAGCACACTAGTGTGAGCAGGCACGGGTCCTACAGTGTGTTCTGTGCTGGCATTTACAGCACACTAGTGTGAGCAGGCACTGTCCTACAGTGTGTTCTGTGCTGGTGAGCAGGTTTACAGCACACTAGTGTGAGCATTTACAGGCACTAGTGTCCTCCAGTGTGTTCTGTGCTGGCGTTTACAGCACACTAGTGTGAGCAGGCACCGGTCCTACAGTGTGTTCTGTGCTGGCATTTACAGCACACTAGTGTGAGCAGGCACCGGTCCTACAGTGTGTTCTGTGCTGGCATTTACTGCACACTAGTGTGAGCAGGCACCGTCCTACAGTGTGTGCTGTGCATTTTTACAGCACACTAGTGTGAGCAGGCACCGTCCTACAGTGTGTTCTGTGCTGGTTTACAGCACACTAGTGTGAGCAGGCACGGTCCTACAGTGTGTTCTGTGCAGGCACAGCACACTAGTGTGAGCAGTGTGTTCAGTGTGTTCTGTGCTGGCGTTTACAGCACACTAGTGTGAGCAGGCACCGGTCCTACAGTGTGTTCTGTGCTGGCGTTTACAGCACACTAGTGTGAGCAGGCACCGGTCCTACAGTGTGTTCTGTGCTGGCGTTTACAGCACACTAGTGTGAGCAGGCACGGTCCTACAGTGTGTTCTGTGCTGGCGTTTACAGCACACTAGTGTGAGCAGGCACCGGTCCTACAGTGTGTTCTGTGCTGGCGTTTACAGCACACTAGTGTGAGCAGGCACTGGTCCTACAGTGTGTTCTGTGCTGGCAGCACACTAGTGTGAGCAGGCACGGTCCTACAGTAGTGTGTGAGCAGGCACCGGTCCCACAGTGTGTTCTGTGCTGGCGTTTACAGCACACTAGTGTGAGCAGGCACCGGTCCTACAGTGTGTTCTGTGCTGGCGTTTACAGCACAGTAGTGTGAGCAGGCACCGGTCCTACAGTGTGTTCTGTGCTGGCGTTTACAGCACACTAGTGTGAGCAGGCACCGGTCCTACAGTGTGTTCTGTGCTGGCGTTTACAGCACACTAGTGTGAGCAGGCACCGGTCCTACAGTGTGTTCTGTGCTGGCGTTTACAGCACACTAGTGTGAGCAGGCACCGGTCCTACAGTGTGTTCTGTGCTGGCGTTACAGCACACTAGTGTGAGCAGGCACCGGTCCTACAGTGTGTTCTGTGTTGGCGTTTACAGCACACTAGTGTGAGCAGGCACCGGTCCTACAGTGTGTTCTGTGCTGGCGTTTACAGCACACTAGTGTGAGCAGGCACCGGTCCACAGTGTGTTCTGTGCTGGCGTTTACAGCACACTAGTGTGAGCAGGCACCGGTCCTACAGTGTGTTCTGTGCTGGCGTTTACAGCACACTAGTGTGAGCAGGCACTGGTCCTACAGTGTGTTCTGTGCATTTACAGCACACTAGTGTGAGCAGGCACCGGGGTCCTACAGTGTGTTCTGTGCTGGCGTTTACAGCACACTAGTGTGAGCAGGCACCGGTCCTACAGTGTGTTCTGTGCTGGTGTTACAGCACACTAGTGTGAGCAGGCACGGTCCTACAGTGTGTTCTGTGCTGGCGTTTACAGCACACTAGTGTGAGCAGGCACCGTCCTACAGTGTGTTCTGTGCTGGCGTTTACAGCACACTAGTGTGAGCAGGCACCGGTCCTACACTGTGTTCTGTGCTGGCATTTACAGCACACTAGTGTGAGCAGGCACCGGTCCTACAGTGTGTTCTGTGCTGGCGTTTACAGCACACTAGTGTGAGCAGGCACCGGTCCTACAGTGTGTTCTGTGCTGGCATTTACAGCACACTAGTGTGAGCAGGCCTACGGTCCTACAGTGTGTGTTCTGTGCTGGTGTTTACAGCACACTAGTGTGAGCAGGCACCGGTCCTACAGTGTGTTCTGTGCTGGCGTTTACAGCACACTAGTGTGAGCAGGCACCGGTCCTACAGTGTGTTCTGTGCTGGCGTTTACAGCACACTAGTGTGAGCAGGCACCGGTCCTACAGTGTGTTCTGTGCTGGCATTTACAGCACACTAGTGTGAGCAGGCACCGGTCCTACAGTGTGTTCTGTGCTGGCGTTTACAGCACACTAGTGTGAGCAGGCACGGTCCTACAGTGTGTTCTGTGCTGGCGTTTACAGCACACTAGTGTGAGCAGGCACCGGTCCTACAGTGTGTTCTGTGCTGGCGTTTACAGCACACTAGTGTGAGCAGGCACCGGTCCTACAGTGTGTTCTGTGCTGGCGTTTACAGCACACTAGTGTGAGCAGGCACCGGTCCTACAGTGTGTTCTGTGCTGGCGTTTACAGCACACTAGTGTGAGCAGGCACCTGTCCCACAGTGTGTTCTGTGCTGGCGTTTATAGCACACTAGTGTGAGCAGGCACCGGTCCTACAGTGTGTTCTGTGCTGGCGTTTACAGCACACTAGTGTGAGCAGGCACCGGTCCTACAGTGTGTTCTGTGCTGGCGTTTACAGCACACTAGTGTGAGCAGGCACCGGTCCTACAGTGTGTTCTGTGCTGCACGTGTGAGCAGGCACGTCCTACAGTGTGTTCTGCAGGCACACGTGAGCAGGCACCGGTCCTACAGTGTGTTCTGTGCTGGCGTTTATAGCACACTAGTGTGAGCAGGCACCGTCCTACAGTGTGTTCTGTGCTGGTTATAGCACACTAGTGTGAGCTGGCACCGGTCCTACAGTGTGTTCTGTGCTGGCATTTTAGCACACTAGTGTGAGCAGGCACCGGTCCTACAGTGTGTTCTGTGCTGGCATTTACAGCACACTAGTGTGAGCAGGCACCGGTCCTACAGTGTGTTCTGTGCTGGCATTTACAGCACACTAGTGTGAGCAGGCACCGGTCCTACAGTGTGTGTTCTGTGCTGGCATTTACAGCACACTAGTGTGAGCAGGCACCGGTCCTACAGTGTGTTCTGTGCTGGCGTTTACAGCACACTAGTGTGAGCAGGCACCGGTCCTACAGTGTGTTCTGTGCTGGCGTTTACAGCACACTAGTGTGAGCAGGCACCGGTCCTACAGTGTGTTCTGTGCTGGCGTTTACAGCACACTAGTGTGAGCAGGCACCGGTCCTACAGTGTGTTCTGTGCTGGCATTTACAGCACACTAGTGTGAGCAGGCACCGGTCCTACAGTGTGTTCTGTGCTGGCATTTACAGCACACTAGTGTGAGCAGGCACCGGTCCTACAGTGTGTTCTGTGCTGGCGTTTACAGCACACTTGTGAGCACACTACAGTGTGTTCTGTGCAGGCACCGGTCCCACAGTGTGTTCTGTGTTCTGTGGCGTTTACAGCACACTAGTGTGAGCTGGCACCGGTCCTACAGTGTGTTCTGTGCTGGCGTTTACAGCACACAGTGTGACTAGGCACCGGTCCTACAGTGTGTTCTGTGCTGGCGTTTACAGCACACTAGTGTGAGCAGGCACCGTCCCTACAGTGTGTTCTGTGCTGGCGTTTACAGCACACTAGTGTGAGCAGGCACCGGTCCTACAGTGTGTTCTGTGCTGGCGTTTTACAGCACACTAGTGTGAGCAGGCACCGGTCCTACAGTGTGTTCTGTGCTGGCATTTATAGCACACTAGTGTGAGCAGGCACCGGTCCTACAGTGTGTTCTGTGCTGGCGTTTATAGCACACTAGTGTGAGCAGGCACCGGTCCTACAGTGTGTTCTGTGCTGGCGTTTTACAGCACACTAGTGTGAGCAGGCACCGGTCCTACAGTGTGTTCTGTGCTGGCGTTTACAGCACACTAGTGTGATCAGGCACCGGTCCAACAGTGTGTTCTGTGCTGGCGTTTACAGCACACTAGTGTGAGCTGGCACCGGTCCTACAGTGTGTTCTGTGCTGGCGTTTACAGCACACTAGTGTGAGCTGGCACCGGTCCTACAGTGTGTTCTGTGCTGGCATTTACTGCACACTAGTGTGAGCAGGCACCGTTCCTACAGTGTGTTCTGTGCTGGCATTTTAGCACACTAGTGTGAGCAGGCACTGGTCCTACAGTGTGTTCTGTGCTGGCATTTACAGCACACTAGTGTGAGCAGGCACGGTCCTACAGTGTGTTCTGTGCTGGAGTTTACAGCACACTAGTGCGAGCAGGCACCGGTCCTACAGTGTGTTCTGTGCTGGCGTTTATAGCACACTAGTGTGAGCTGGCACCGGTCCTACAGTGTGTTCTGTGCTGGCGTTTACAGCACACTAGTGTGAGCAGGCACCGGTCCTACAGTGTGTTCTGTGCTGGCGTTTACAGCACACTAGTGTGAGCAGGCACCGGTCCTACAGTGTGTTCTGTGCTGGCGTTTACAGCACACTAGTGTGAGCAGGCACCGGTCCTACACAGTGTGTTCTGTGCTGGCGTTTACAGCACACTAGTGTGAGCAGGCACGGTCCTACAGTGTGTTCTGTGCTGGCATTTACAGCACACTAGTGTGAGCAGGCACCGGTCCTACAGTGTGTTCTGTGCTGGCGTTTACAGCACACTAGTGCGAGCAGGCACCTGTCCTACAGTGTGTTCTGTGCTGGCGTTTATAGCACACTAGTGTGAGCTGGCACCGGTCCTACAGTGTGTTCTGTGCTGGCGTTTACAGCACACTAGTGTGAGCAGGCACCGGTCCTACAGTGTGTTCTGTGCTGGCGTTTACAGCACACTAGTGTGATCAGGCACCGGTCCAACAGTGTGTTCTGTGCTGGCGTTTACAGCACACTAGTGTGAGCTGGCACCGGTCCTACAGTGTGTTCTGTGCTGGCGTTTACAGCACACTAGTGTGAGCTGGCATCGGTCCTACAGTGTGTTCTGTGCTGGCATTTACTGCACACTAGTGTGAGCAGGCACCGGTCCTACAGTGTGTTCTGTGCTGGCGTTTACAGCACACTAGTGTGAGCAGGCACTGGTCCTACAGTGTGTTCTGTGCTGGCATTTACAGCACACTAGTGTGAGCAGGCACCGGTCCTACAGTGTGTTCTGTGCTGGAGTTTACAGCACACTAGTGCGAGCAGGCACCGGTCCTACAGTGTGTTCTGTGCTGGCGTTTATAGCACACTAGTGTGAGCTGGCACCGGGTCTACAGTGTGTTCTGTGCTGGCGTTTACAGCACACTAGTGTGAGCAGGCACCGGTCCTACAGTGTGTTTTGTGCTGGCGTTTACAGCACACTAGTGTGAGCAGGCACCGGTCCTACAGTGTGTTCTGTGCTGGCGTTTACAGCACACTAGTGTGAGCAGGCACCGGTCCTACAGTGTGTTCTGTGCTGGCATTTACAGCACACTAGTGTGAGCAGGCACCGGTCCTACAGTGTGTTCTGTGCTGGCGTTTACAGCACACTAGTGCGAGCAGGCACCTGTCCTACAGTGTGTTCTGTGCTGGCGTTTATAGCACACTAGTGTGAGCTGGCACCGGTCCTACAGTGTGTTCTGTGCTGGCGTTTACAGCACACTAGTGTGAGCAGGCACCGGTCCTACAGTGTGTTCTGTGCTGGCGTTTACAGCACACTAGTGTGAGCAGGCACCGGTCCTACAGTGTGTTCTGTGCTGGCGTTTACAGCACACTAGTGTGAGCAGGCACCGGTCCTACAGTGTGTTCTGTGCTGGAATTTACAGCACACTAGTGTGAGCAGGCACTGGTCCTAAAGTGTGTTCTGTGCTGGAATTTACAGCACACTAGTGTGAGCAGGCACCAGTCCTACAGTGTGTTCTGTGCTGGCGTTTACAGCACACTAGTGTGAGCAGGCACTGGTCCTAAAGTGTGTTCTGTGCTGGAATTTACAGCACACTAGTGTGAGCAGGCACCAGTCCTACAGTGTGTTCTGTGCTGGCATTTACAGCACACTAGTGTGAGCTGGCACCGGTCCTACAGTGTGTTCTGTGCTGGCATTTACAGCACACTAGTGTGAGCAGGCACAGGTACTACAGTGTGTTCTGTGCTGGCGTTTTCCAGCACACTAGTGTGAGCAGGCACCGGTCAGGCAGCCAGGAAGAGGGGAAAGCTACAGTTATTGGAGTTAATTTTGACACTGGCGAATGCGGTCGGCTCAGCACCTCAATCTCTTGTTGAAGGAATTTTTTAAAATAAAAATTTGAAAGGTGCCCAAGTGAATTACACTCGTCAGCACCCTGTCAGTCTGCGTTCATCTGTAAAGTTTTGATCACTGTTCAGTTAGTTGCCACAACAGATCATGGATGACCGCAGGGGCAATGCCTGCCTGGTTATAAGTGCAGTGAATGTATGTCTTGTACTGTGGAAAGGCTTTCCAGCCCTGTCATTGCATTAGAGTGGGGCCTTAGCCTAATGAGCCAACGAGCAGTCCTTCAGATTTCATGTCGGCCAGAATCTTTCTTTTGATTGGTCGAGTGACCGATCGGTATCTTTCTGACTGATGACTCTGGTATTAACATTTTGCATTCATGAGCGAGGTCTGAAAGTATTTGGACGATGATGCATTTTTAAATACAAATGTAATTTCTGGGCGATAAATCCAATCACAATGAGCGAGTACCTAGTAAAACACCTTCTAACATCTAGTGGAGGAGCCACTATGCTGGTGATATAATAATCCATAGAAAACTGGGAAAGACCACAGCACTTATGGTGATGTAATACTGATATAAATAATCCATCCATTCTCTGTATCGTTTCTTCCTCACAAGGGTTGCAAGGGAGCTGGAGCCAATCCCAGCTGACTCTGGGCGAAAGGCTGCGACCCACCCTGGACAGCTGGCCAATCCACTGCAGGGCACACACACACACACACACACACACACACACACACACACACACACACACACACACACACACACACCTGTGGGCAATTTAGTGTCTCCAGTTAGCCTGTACATGTGTTTGGACTGTGGGAGGAAACCGGAGTACCCGGAGGTAACCCACGTGAACACGGGGAGAACATGCTAACTCCACACAGAAAGGCCCCAGGCTGGATTTAAACCCATCAAATTCATGAGGCAGCAGTGCTACCCACTGTGTTACTGTGCAGCCCAAAATAAAAAAAAAAAAATAGTACAAATTAAACAAATGGGTGGCACTGTCATCTCACAGCAAGGTCGTGGGTTTAATCCGACCTGGGGCCTTTCTGTGTGGAGTCTGTATGTTCTCCCTCTGTTTGCAGGGTTTTTCAGGTACTCTGGTTTTCTCCCGCAGTCCAAAGGTATGTGTGTCAGGCTAACTGCAGACACTAAACTGCACATAGGTATGAGTGTGTGAAGGAATGGTGTGTGAGCCCTGGGATGGATTGGCCAGCCGTACAGGATGTGCCCCTGCCTTTTGCTCATAGTCAGCTGGGATTGGCTCCCACTCCTCCACAACCCCAGTGAGGAAGAAGTGGTGTAGAGAATGGATGGATGGATGGATGGATAGATAATAAAGGCTATACCAGCAAATAGAGCAGCAATATTTGACAAAGCCTACGTGCTACCATAATTTATTGCCAAAGATAATTCTGTAGTTTTTATTTTAGTTTTGTATTTATGTGTGTTTCAGAGCCATTTTTTCTTTGGTTGTGAAACCATCCTATTAATGGGGTGGCCTATAGCCTAGTTGTTGGTATATTTGACTGGGTTCACTGGGCTGGTGGTTAAACCATAGTTTAGGTACAAAAAGGATTGTGGAGCTGTTCGGGTCTTGATCAACGCCCTTCACCCCACACTGCTCCAGGGGCAATTTCCCCTGCTTTGTCTGGTCAACGGTAAGTCTCACTGGATAAAAGTGTCAACTAAATGACAGCAATGTCATGCATGTGTGTGTTTCTGCAGGTAGCCAATCATCAGTCATGAAGAAATATGCTTTTATGTTCTTCCTGATTTCAGGTCAGTGCTTTATCTGTGTCACACATCCATGTCACAGCATCACGGTCATCGTTACGGTGTGAGGTCACAAATGTGTTTGGCACAAATATATTCTTTACTGTCCGGTGATGGATTGGTGAGCTGTCTAGAGAATGTTCCTGCCTTTCGCCCATATTCGGCCGGAAAAGACCCAACTCCCCTGTGACTCTGATGAGGAGGAGGCAGTGTAGATAATGGATGGATGGATGTTCTTAATGTTCAGGAGTTCTCATCAATACTGGTAGCTGTGAAAGCAATTGAGCTCCAGAACTTATTTACTGATTTACTTTGGAACTTTCGCATGCAAAACATTTCAGCGCATGCAACACCAGTGACGTGACCAATGATTGGTCACCTTATTTGTCGTTGCTAAAGCACTAGCTGTGTAATTATTCATGGGCAAAAACATTTTTGCACCTGCTGAAGCTCATGGCAAATCAAGCCCTGAGTTGCCATTTTTGGGGGGCAGCATCCCAAAAAAATCCACTCTCGCATTTTAAAAACATAAAATAAGTACTACGACAGTGGGCTCCAGAATTACTGGCACCCCTGACTACCAATGCACAAACAATACAAAAAATATATATATGAACAATATAACTATAGGGAAAGAGAATGTCCCTGTAGGGGTTGCAGGGTTTGGAGAACCAAACGCAACAGAGATGGGAGATGTCTAAAAGTCAAGGGAACCCTGGCCACTGGGTCCAAAAAGGACTGCAAAGAAATTCCAAACAGGGAGTAGTAATAGAACCAAAAACAACCCTTAAAAAACAAGGGCGAGACTCTGATAAATATAATAGGTTTGCTCTTTAAAGACCGTAATGCAAATATCTCTCCGACTAAGCCTGAACGCAAGGAACTGTGGCGTAAAAGGGGGGCCCATGAAAGCAGAACTGCTCAGGGAAATAGAGAATTAAACTTAAAGGAGACCCCTAGAGAAAATGCTGCAAACCACTGGAGGCCGCTGTAGATCGCAACGAGTGTGTACTGAAAACAGCTCTGGTAGAAGAAGAGCAAACCCCTACCGACCTAAACCCCAGAGAGCAGATCCCCACTGGATACTACCCAGGAGTTAAACCCTTTCCCAGGAAAATAAATCCCTCAGGGGTGCACCCCTGACCCAAACGAATAAAAAGAAAACTGCGGGGTCTTAAAGTGTCCCGTCTTAGTTCAGTAGGAGCTCAGTGAAATATCGGGGCAGAGGGAGTCCCTGCAAAACCAAAATGCGGTCGCGGATACACAAGGTAAAATAATACCCCTCTCCTTTGTTGGAGCTCCAAGGTATTCTGAAAAGAAATCTAAGTGGGCGTAGAACAATTACAATTCTTTTCTCCCAGTTCTGGGATACCGCCCACACCGAACTACACCAGGAAATAGGGTGACTAATCGGACGCAGAACAAAATACAGTTCTTTTCAGAAAGGTCTGTATTACCATTTTATACCTTACCAGCTTGAGTGCTTAACAAGTGACCCTGAGGCACAGACTGAAGGAGCCACAGAGCTTAAATACAAAAGTCTCAGGCGGAGCCTGTAACGAGAACAGGGATCACCTGCTGCTAATGAGCAAATCAACGCACCAGCAACCTCTCGTAATAATTTGCAGCTTACAGACCCAGAACCATGACAGTCCCAACAAGTGTAAAATACTGCATTAATGTTTTAATGGAAACAACCAAAATCATAACATTCATTTCGTACAAAATAAATTTCAACAAAATCTAGGTTTCATAATAATTGGCACCCTTCATTTAGTACTTAGTGCAACCACCTTTGCCCAAGATAACAGCATAGTCTTTACCTGTCATTTTTGACAAGGATAAGGCAAACGTTTGGGGTGATTTTGGACCATTCCCCTGAGCAGATCCTTCAAGATCCTTTACATTCTTGGGTTTACATTTATCAACTACCATCTTCCACTCTGCCCAGAGGTTTTCAATTGGATTGAGGTCTGGTGACTGAGATGGCCGTGGCACAACATTGATTTTGTTGTTACAGAACCATTTCTGTGTGGATCTTGAGGTCTGCTTTGAGTCGTTGTCTTGTTGGAAAGTCCATCTGTGGCCAAGTCCCAGCCAGCTGTCTGGCGAAGGCGAGCAGATTGTCAGACAAAAGATCCTGATACTTGACAGAATTCATTATGCGATTAATCTTCACCAGTGCCCCTGGCCCTCTTCAATTAAAACAGCCTCAAAACATGACTGACCCACCATCATATCTCACTGTGTCTCCTTGTATGCATCTGTTTTGACGCCAAACAAGCCGATGCTGTATCTGACCGAAATGTGCAATTTTGGTCTCATCGGACCAAAGCACATTTTTCCAGTCATAATTAAAATGACATTTGGCAAACTCCAAGTGCTTGTATCTGTGTCTTCTGGTCAGAAAAGGCTTTCTTCTGGCAACCCTTCCAAAGGGCCTGTGGTTGTGGAGGTGGCACCTGATGGTGCTTTTTGAAACCTGGTGACCCCAAGATGCCACCAAAGCCTGCAATTCCTTCATCGTGATTCTTCGGGGTTTTGTTGCTTCTCTCACCATCCTCCTCAGTATGCTGGGGGACAAAATGCAGTTGCATCATCGACTCTTGAGGTTTTCAACAGTTCCATATCTTTGGAAGTTTTAAATAATTTCCCTGACAGTGCCCAGTGGCATATTCAATTGTTTATGAGTCTTCTTGTAGCCATTACCAGTTTAATGAAGGTCTATGACTATCTGTGTCTTTTAAACTGACACTTGTTTTGTTTTCTTCATGGTGCTGGATGACAAAGGGATACTGTATATTTGTAACCTCATTTTTATACCGTAGTATTAAAAGGAAGTGATGTAATTGCTCAATATGGTTCCTTAACACTTAGATAAAACTTAAATAAGTGGAATTTAAAGCCTGGTTTAATTTTGGTTGATGTTATCGACAGTAATCTTCAAGGGTGCCATTAATTGTGAAACCTTTATTTGGAGTAAATAGATTTTAATTAAATTAGTAAATGACTTTGGCTGGTTCCAATGCGACATTAATATGGTACAGTATTTCTAACACATTGTTATTTAGAGCTTCTCCAGAAATACATTTATTTAGAATTTTGTAAATTATTTTGTGTGAATTGCCAGTCAGGGGTGCCAGTAATTTTGGAGCCCACTGTACATGAATATAATATAACACCCTTCAATCACGTTCTGTAGGCTTGAGCTGTTTCCTGCAGGAATGAATGCATTTATTCAGCCCTACCCATGAATTACCAGATTTGTTTTTGAGGTCATTCTGATAAAATGAACAGAAATACACTGCATGGCTGAAAGTATGTGCACTCTTGTTTGTCTTTAGTTAATTTTAATGATTTGGGTTGGGCCCCTGGCATGCTGAGCCAATGAAGGAAAATCTTGATGCCTGAGCAAACAAAGACAATCCAGATGAGTGGCTGAGAACCAGAGTCTACTAACCAATGAAGTGCTTTCTGTAAATTCAGATATTTTCCAGATCATTGATACTTCTGTTCACTTGTCACTGACGTTAAATATTCATGATTTTAGCATAGTCAGAGGGTGCTACACACACCTAACTCATTTCCCACTAAATGCTCGATAGTAGACTCTGGTTCTTACTGCTTTTCTCTTAATAATTAAAACTCACCTGGACCTGTTACAGACTCGCCTGGAGGAGGACCCAGGTTTGTTTTGCCCCCACACAGTTAGGAGGGTTACTGCGACTAGTTGCACAGATGCTTAGGAATTGGTAGCCAGGTACATATCTTGCTGATTAACCTCAGTTTTTAATATCGTTGGTCATAGGTAATTTGCCACTTTTCATGCAATTTTATGCTCATTTAAGTTTAGAGTTTGAAATTTAATCCAAAATTTACCACATTCCTGCAGAAGATGCATTTTTCTGGGCATGAACAGCTTTTTCTGACAGAATGTGATTTAAGAGATTAACCCTCTGGGGTCAAGGTCATTTTTTCTGTTTTAGATTCACCTCGCCTCCTTGTGTAATCATGCTTTCATAATCCAACCCTGCAATCTGCTGTCAATTTATAGGCATGATTTTTTTTTCAGGATAACCTGGGCTAACAGAATCTGTATGATGTAGTAAAGTCATATGAATCAATAAATATTTACATCACCATCAATATAAAAGAAAAACAAACTGAATTTCAGAATTTTTACTTGCAAAATTATTCAATATACCGTCTGCATTGATGTCAAGGTCAAGTAATCAGCATGTATTAGCATTAAGTTCAGAAAAAGTAACAGCCTTTGAAATTTTGGGATGGCCACTGCGGTTGGAACAAAAACTAGCGCACAGGGGTCCCCCAGGACTGAATTTACAAACCACAGATATGAGAGATTCTTGATAGAAGGATGGTCTCAAATTCATTACTCCATAATATTCTCCAAAGCATTAAATGTGGGGGTGCCAATAATTGTGGCACATGAGGTTTCTTTCAAAGCAATTATTTCTTGATGAGAGGTTAGTTTATCAAAATAAATTTCATTCAATTAAAGCTTGGATTTTTCCCCCCTCTCTTTTTCCGAGTGAAATTAAGCTAATTCTCCAAAAGGTGATTTTTGTTTTCACCTTTTACACTCAATCTTTGCCAAGGGTACCAATTATTGTGGTGGGGACTGTTTGTGGTTTGTTGCGATTGATGCAGAATACATTTTGTGGCCTGGACAGAGCCCTGACCCTCGAGCCAAGCCTAATTGTCTGGGATCACTGCCTAATTGACACTTTTCTGATTATAATCAAGGCACAACCCTGCGGCAGTTTTCCTGTGGGCCCTGGAAAGCTCTCCCAGAAGGGCAGAGGCAGTTACAGTAGCAGGGGGCCCTGCTGCAGTTTTCCTGTGGGCTCTGGAAAGCTCTCCCAGAAGGGCAGAGGCAGTTACAGTAGCGGGGGCCCCTGCTGCAGTTTTCCTGTGGGCCCTGGAAAGCTCTCCCAGAAGGGCAGAGGCAGTTACAGTAGCGGGGGGCCCTGCTGCAGTTTTCCTGTGGGCTCTGGAAAGCTGTCCCAGAAGGGCAGAGGCAGTTACAGTAGCGGGGCCCCTGCTGCAGTTTTCCTGTGGGCCCTGGAAAGCTCTCCCAGAAGGGCAGAGGCAGTTACAGTAGCGGGGGGCCCTGCTGCAGTTTTCCTGTGGGCTCTGGAAAGCTCTCCCAGAAGGGCAGAGGCAGTTACAGTAGCGGGGGCCCTGCTGCAGTTTTCCTGTGGGCCCTGGAAAGCTCTCCCAGAAGGGCAGAGGCAGTTACAGTAGCGGGGGCCCCTGCTGCAGTTTTCCTGTGGGCCCTGGAGAGCTTTCCCAGAAGGGCAGAGGCAGTTACAGTAGCGGGGGGCCCTGCTGCAGTTTTCCTGTGGGCCCTGGAAAGCTCTCCCAGAAGGGCAGAGGCAGTTACAGTAGCGGGGGGCCCTGCTGCAGTTTTCCTGTGGGCCCTGGAGAGCTTTCCCAGAAGGGGAGAGGCAGTTACAGTAGCCGGGGCCCTGCTG